>CM059447.1:16044864-16620319 GCA_030390025.1 Squalus acanthias | reverse complement strand
GGTGTCGAGCTTCTTGGGTGTTGTTGGAGCTGCACTCATCCAGGCAAGTGGAGAGTATTCCATCACACTCCTTACTTGTGCCTTGTAGATGATGGAAAGGCTTTGGGGAGTCAGGAGGTGAGACACTCGCCACAGAATACCTAGCCTCTGGCCTGCTCTTGTTGCCACAGTATTTGTGTGGCTGGTCCAGTTAAGTTTCTGGCCAATGGTGACCCCCCAGGATGTTGATGGTGGGGGATTCGGCGATGGTAATGCTGTTGAATGTCAAGGGGCGGTGGTTAGACTCTCGCTTGTTGGAGATAGTCATTGCCTGGCACTTGTGTGGCGCAAATGTTACCTGCCACTTAACAGCCCAAGCCTGAATGTTGTCCAGGTTTTATCACATGCGGGCATGGACTGCTTCATTATCTGAGGAGTTGCGAATGGCACTGAACACTGTGCAATCATCAGCAAACATCCCCATTTCTGACCTTATGTTGGAGGGAAGGTCATTGATGAAGCAGCTGAAGTTGGTTGGGCCTAGGACACTGCCCTGAGGAACTCCTGCAGCAATATCCTGGGGCTGTGATGATTGACCTCCAACCACCACAACCATCTTCCTTTGTGCTAGGTATAACTTCAGCCAGTGGAAAGCTTTCCTCCCCGATTCCCATTGACTTCAGTTTTACTAGGGCTCCTTGATGCCACACTCTGTCAAATGCTGCCTTGATGTCAAGGGCAGTCACTCTCACCTCACCTCTGGTATTCAGCTCCTTTGTCCATGTTTGGACCAAGGCTGTAATGAGGTCTGGAGCCAAGTGGTCCTGGCGGAATCCAAACTGGGCATCAGTGAGCAGGTTATTGGTGAGTAAGTGCCGCTTGAAAGCACTGTCGACGACACCTTCCATCACTTTGCTGATGATTGAGAGTAGACTGATGGGGCAGTAATTGGTCGGATTGGATTTGTCCTGCTTTTTGTGGACAGGACATACCTGGGCAGTTTTCCACATTGTCGGATAGATGCCAGTTTTGTAGCTGTACTGGAACAGCTTGGCTAGAGGTGCGGCTAGTTCTGGAGCACAAGTCTTCAGCACGACAGCCGGGATGTTGTCGGGGCCCACAGCCTTTGCTGTATCCAGTGATTCCACCACCGCAGCCGTTTCTTGATATCACGTGGAGTGAATCGAATTGGCTGAAGACTGGCTTCTGTGATGGTGGGGTCCTCAGGAGGAGGTCGATATGGATCATTCACTCGGCACTTCTCACTGAAGATGGTAACAAATGCTTCAGCCTTGTCTTTTGCACTCACATGCTGGGTTCCACAATCATTAAGAATGGGGATATTCATGGAGCTTCCTCCTCCCGTTAGTTGTTTAATGATCCACCACCATTCACGACTGGATGTGGCAGGACTGCAGAGCTTTGATCTGATCCGTTGATTGTGGAATCACTTAGCCTTGTCTATAGCATGCTGCTTCCACTTTTTAGCATGCATGTAGTCCTGTGTTGTAGCTTCCCCAGGTTGGCACCGCATTTTTAGGTACGCCTGGTGCTGCTCCTGGCATGCTCTTCTACATTCCTTATTGAACCAGTGTTGGTCCCTGGTTGATGGTAATGGTAGAGTGAAGGATATGCCGGGCCATGAGGTTACAGATTGTGGTGGAATACAATTCTGCAACTGCTGATGGCCCACAGCACCTCATGGGTGCCCAGTTCTGAGCTGCTAGATCTGTTCTGAATCTATCCCATTTAGCATGGTGTTAGTGCCACACAACACGATGGAGGGTGTCCTCAGTGTGAAGACAGGACTTCGTCTCCACAATGACTGTGCGGTGGTCACTGCTACCAATGCTGTCATGGACAGATGCATCTGCGACAGGTAGATTGGGGAGGATGAGGTCAAGTAGGTTTTTCCCCTCGTGTTGGTTCTCTCACCACCTGTCGCAGGCCCAGACCGACAGTTATGTTCTTCAGGACTCGGCCAGCTCAGTCAGTAGTGGTGCTACCGAGCCACTCTTGGTGATGGACATTGAAGTCCCCCACCCAGAGTACATTCTGTGCCCTTGCTACTCTCAGTGCTTCTTCCAAGTGGTGTTCAACGTGGAGGAGTACTGATTCATCAGCTGAGGGAGGGCGGTAGGTGGTAATCAGCAAGAGGTTTCCTTGCCCATGCTTGACCTGAAGCCATGAGACTTCATGGGGTCTGGAGCCAATGTTGAGGACTCCCAGGGCTACTACTCCCTGATTGTATAGCACTGTGCCGCCACCTCTGGTGGGTCTGCCCTGCCGGTGGGACAGGACATACCCAGGGATGGTGGTGGAGGAGTTTGGGACATTGGCTGAAAGGTATGATTCTGTGAGTATGACTATGTCTTGACTAGTCTGTGGGACAGCTCTCCCAATTTTGGCACAAATCCCCAGATGTTGGTGAGGAGGCATTTGCAGGGTCGACTGGACTAGGTGTGCCGTTGTCGTGTCCGTAGCCGGTGCCGAGGTGGTCTGCCCGGTTTTATTCTTATTATTGTTTTTCATCACGGTTTGTTACAACTGAGAGGCTTGCTTGACCATTTCAGAGGACAGTTAAGAGTCAACCACATTGCTGTGGGTCTGGAATCACATGTAGGCCAGACTGGGTAAGGACGGCAGATTTCCTTCCCTAAAGGACATTAGTGAACCAGATGGGTTTTTACGACAATCCGATAGTTTCATGGTCATCATTACTGACACTAGCTTTTTATTCCAGAGTTATTTAATTAACTGAATTTAAATTCCCCAGCTGCCGTGGTGGGATTTGAACTCACGTCTCTAGATCATCAGTCCGGGCCTCTGGATTACTAGTCGAGTAAAATGACCGCTATGCTACCGTTCCCAACAACTCAGAATTGCACAACTCAGAAACACAAGACCAAAGATATAGCCAGATACACACGGTGATGGAAACCATATTGTTTGTGATCAGTTACATTGAGATCTTGATTCCTCCGGCTAGTGTTTTACATCACAAGCCAGCCAAGGTTTGCAGTTTCATTCTAGCTTACTATGTGCTCCACAACCCAGTCATCCAGAGGACATTGATCTTGGATCAATGAGGAATGGATTTATGCTAATATTTATGGAGGATGAATGAATCCAAAAGCCTGTGCCAGCACACAAAGACATGACTTTGACTCACGAGGACACAATTTTATTCATCTATAGATCCCATGTTGATGCCACGACTGATCTGCCTCCTCAAAACAGCAAAGTGACCCACACAAATAACCCCACTTTGTGAAATGAGTGATGCAGATCGCTGCACTGTATCTGTCTTTGTCTCCATTTTATAGAATAGTAGTTGCTTAAATTACATCAAATAGCACAATCTTTTTTAAAAAAGACACACAAATTTAATCGTTCCATTTGTTGGCATCTATTGTTTTGAGTATTTGTCGATTATGCGCACAGTGTTGATTTTTCCTTGAGACACTTGTGCTTCAGTGCATCCTGATGCTTTGTATGTACAGGGCTGCCCCTAGCTGAAGTAGTCACATCCAATTTTAACATGCATATACAAGACCAGCAGTCTCTGATGTTGGGGTATCGTGGCAGAGTACAATATTAAGTCACCACAAAGGATGAACTGGCTTCAAGTGCGCCTTCTATAGATGTCAGTCCAGGGTTCTCAAACAGCATAGATATGTTGTGACTTAAGGATTAATGTCATGCCATGTGCCAAAGTTTCACTTCGGGCATTATGCACTGGTTCCCAGATGATACCAAACTGTTTAAGGACAGCCTGATCGGCTTCAGTTATTTCAGTTATCTCTGGAAAAACAATCATAAACAACTGCAATATTTCCCCAGTATCCATTTCTCTGAAGATTGTCTGCAATCTTTTGCCCTGATCGTAGAGCAGCTGAGAGTTGACCCCATATTCTCATTTCTGATATGACCACAGTCAACAGTTTGGGCTTATTCCCCCAGTTTATCTATATCCTGACGTTATTGGGGGAAAAATTCGGTATCGCCCATTTTGGGGCGCTAACATCAGCCGGACGCAAAGTTTAGCGCCCGGTGCTAATTATCGCTTCCGACTGCAAAATTCGCCTCTATCGCCTTTGGAGGTGATTTGAGCACTAAAATCAGGCGCTACATACCTCTCTTAAGGCGCAAAAGTCAGGGAGCGAGGCGCTGCCTCAGAATGCTACCAAAGCTCAGGCGATGCCAATTACCATGGAAGCCAGTCAGACTGGCGCCGTCCAGTTCTTAAAGGGGAGGGGCCATCTTGCTGACCAGCCACACCCTGCTCATTGCAGCTTTGAATCTCGGCCTGGAGAGACCTCAAAAGCAATTGTGTTGGAAGCACTAATGGATAGGCCCAAGGAAAGAACTCGATGCTTAGGAACCACAAAAGTGGTGCTGGAGGCCAAAACTCCTTAGGACAGCGTAAAATTTTGGCGACAAGAAAAGGCAGGAAGCACCCACCTTTAAATAGCGCTCCCCCAGCCCCTTCCCGACTTGAAAACGTTCCCCTCTACCTGCCGTTCCTAGCGACAGGCGCTAAGGCAGGGGGCGCAACTCAATATCTGGTCCGGGGCGCTGCACGCTTGACTGACGTCACGATCTGCAGGCGCAGGAGATCGTGGCGGTAGTGTTTAGCGCTGCCGCAAAATGACTGGTCAATTTCACGAGTGGCGCTAAAATCGCCGCGCTTGGGCGCTAAGTTCCTAGCGCCCCCCGCAGGCACTAACAGGAGGTGCTAACCAACCGAATTTTTCCCCCATTATCTATTGCACTTGCAGCGGCCAAATCTGTGATTATTTCCTCCACAATGGGTCATATTATGATTGATAAGTCATTCAGAAATGTTTTGGATCGGCATAGCAGAGAAGGAGGAATTAAGCTTTGAATGTAGATTAAATATGTCTTTTCCTTGCTCACGTGTAGTTGTCACTTCAAGGATAGATGAGTAACCTCTGTCTGGGTGGATTGCTCAACAAGCATTGAACACAACATTGCCCAGCAACTACAGCCCAGTCAGTTTAACCTCGGTAGTGGGGAAGCTTTTAGAAACATAGAAACATAGAAACATAGAATCTAGGAGCAGGAGTAGGCCATTCGGCCCGTCGAGCCTGCTCCACCATTCAATACGATCATGGCTGATCATCCAAATCCAGTACCCTGTCCCTGCTCTCTCTCACAGAATCCCCATCGAGCCTGCACCGACACATATCCCACCCTATCCCCGTAACCCCACGTATTTAATTCCCCCTAACATATCCCATCCTATCCCCATAACCCCACATATTTAATCCCCCCCTAACACTAAGGGTCAATTTATCATAGCCAATAATAACGATAATCAAGGACAAAGTTAACAGTCACTTGGACAAGTGTGGATTAATTAAGGAAAGCCAGCACAGATTTGTTGAAGGCAAATCGTGTTTAACTGACTTGATCGAGTTTTTTGATGAAGTAACAGAGAGGGTTGATGAGGGCAATGTGGTTGACATGGTGTACATGGACTTCTAAAAGGCGTTTGATAAAGTGCTACATTATAGGTTTGCCAGCAAAGTTGAAGCCCATGGAATAAAAGGGACAGTGGCAACATGGATACGAAATTGGCTAAGTGACAGGAAACAGAGAGTAGTGGTGAACGGTTGTTTTTCAGACTGGAGGTGTTCAGGACTCATCAAAACTTTCAAATTTGTAAATTTCAATTGGCGGTTGGAACCTCCGTTCCAACAGCCAGTCTGTGAAATTGACAAGGAGGATGTCGGCTCTCCCGATCCACCGTGGCTAAAGCCTGTAGGAAGAAAACAAGGTAAGTGAACACTTTTTTAAAACTTATCACTTACCTTACATACTTACCACTCCACACTTGCACCCATCACTCACTTCTACACCTTACTTCCAGGTGCCTCCGACCACCGCAGACCTCCTCCACGTCTCCTCCAACCCGGCGGGGTTCTCCGAGGTCGGGAAGCCTTCACCTGTGAAGGTAAAATGGGACTAATCCTTTTTTCTGCCTGTTAACTAACTGTTAACAGGCAGTTAAAAGGATTAAATGCCTTTCCCGCCTCCAGGAGACGGGATCCGAAGCTGCACATCTTCCCGCCTCCTGGCAAAAGGGCACGGAGGCGGGATGGGGGCGGCTTTGCCATCCGCCCCCACTTTCTCCGAGTTTACCGGCTGTCCCACCTCCATGCCCGCCTCCTCGGGGCTTGGAAAATCCAGCCCATAGAGTACAAAAGCAAGGAAGTTATGATGAACCTTTATAAAACACTGGTTCGGCCTCAACTGGAGTATTGTGTCCAGTTCTGGGCACCGCACTTTAGGAAGGATGTGAAGGCCTTAGAGAGGGTGCAAAAAAGATTTACGAGAATGATTCCAGGAATGATGGACTTCAGTTACGTGGATAGACTGGACAAGCTGGGATGGTTCTCCTTAGAGCAGAGAAGGTTGAAAGGAGATTTGATAGAGGTGTTCAAAATCATGAGGGGTCTAGACAGAGTAGAGAGAGAGAAACTGTTCCCATTGGTGGAAGGGTCGAGAACCAGAGGACACAGATTTAAAGTGATTGGCAGAAGAACCAAAGGCGACATGAGGAAAAACTTTTTTATGCAACAAGTGTTCAGGATCTGGAACGCACTGCTTGAAAAGGTGACGGATACAGAATCAGTCGTGGCTTTCAAAAGGGAATTGGATAAGTACCTGAAGGAAAAAAACTTGCAGGGCTACGGGGAAAGGGCGGGGGAGTGGGACTAGTTGAAGTGCTCTGGCAGAGAGCCGGCACAGGTTCGACAGGCCGAATGGCCTTCTTCTGTGCTGTAACCATTCTATGATTCTATGAAATATTATAAACAGTTAATATTGATCACCATTTGCAATCAGCACACTAAGGGAATAGCTACCACTCTCGGAACGAGAGTTGATTTGTGTAAATATTATTCTGCAAAAGTCAGACTGTGCGCTTTTGTAACCAAGTTATGACTGACAGTTACATTCAATTGAGAAAGACTCCCTTTTGATGTTACATAGAAACATAGAAACATAGAATCTAGGAGCAGGAGTAGGCCATTCGGCCCGTCGAGCCTGCTCCGCCATTCAATACGATCATGGCTGATCATCCAAATCCAGTACCCTGTCCCTGCTTTAATCCCCACAGTACACATATCCCACCCTACCCCCGTAACCCCACGTATTTAATTCCCCCTAACATATCCCATCCTATCCCCATAACCCCACATATTTAATCCCCCCTAACACTAAGGGTCAATTTATCATAGCCAAATCAACCTAACCCACACATTTTTGGACTGTGGGAGGAAACCGGAGCACCCGGAGGAAACCCACGCAGACACGGGGAGAATGTGCAAACTCCACACAGACAGTCACCCGAGGTCAGATTCGAACCCGGGTCTCTGGCGCTGTGAGGCACCAGTGCTAACCACTATGCCACCGTGTTGCCTCGGTTCAGATTTCAAAATCAAGAGGGTTATAACTTGTGGTCCCATACGAGGGTTTTTGTGACTAATTGCTTTGCCAGGCAGCTATGAGCGGAGACTAGTTTCACATACAAAATTTGCCTCATGGATGTTGACCAAACTAAGTACTCCTTTGAGTGCTTAAGACATTTTATGATTCTATAACAGATTTTGTAAGTGGACCACTGTGATTTATTTAGTTTGCTCTCACTTCTGTTCAATTTTACTTCTAGATAAACCTGACTTGTAGCCCGAGTTGTACTGTTCGAGAGATCGGAGCTCACAGTGGTATAGTCTACTATTTCCAGAGGGTAGGGTTCACTCGTCACTACCTGACCTGCTATCCTAGAATACTTCACACACAAGGTCATGTTATAGTTCCTAGGATATGTGGTCCTTTGTACGAAACACAGGAAAAAGTATTGAATACACCCAAATTGCAACAGTTGTATCACACTACTGCTTCTGCACTTCTAAATTTGAAGGCTGCTTCACTGACCCCCAGATTCCCTGCTGCTCTTGTTGACATTTTGTTCATTCTGTGACCACAAACTGCTCGTCTTTTCCATTCACCTTTGAAAGAGTGGAAATGCTCGATGTTCTGTGCCAGCTGGTGCATGAGATGTGGTGATTCACCATCGGATGTATAGCACGATAAACTAATTTTGTACACTAGTTGATCCCCTCTTCAGTTTAGGGATTATGGGTTGAGTACTTCTACAAGGACTGCATCCACCATGGTTATGTGTTATGATGTCTCAGTTCACCAAATAGGAGCTTGCTCCCCCACTCTAAATAGATTTCCAACCCTGACAAGGAAGGAAGAAGGAACTTGCATTCATATAGCACCTTCCACGACCTCGGAACACCCCAAAGTGTTTTACAGCCAATTAAGTACTTTTAAAGAGTAGTCACTGTTGTAACGTGGCAGCCAATTTGCACACAGCAAGGTCCCACAAACAGCAACGCGATAATGACAAGATAATCTGCTTTTTTAGTGATATTGCTCAAGGGATAATCTTGGCCAGTTCACCTGGGAGAAACTCCCTTGCTCAAGATCTTCGTTTGTAGGTTGTTAAACTGCAGTTCTTCATTTACCTGTTGAGGGTCAGTCATTATTTTCAATTTCATATGAAAGAGAAAATGCTTGATATGCATAGGTGGCTGTCTGGGTACTGGAGACAGCAAAAAACAGTTCATCAATCCGTGGGTGCAGCTCAAGCTCGCCTGCTGGTGGAATTGCTGGAGGCAAGTGTTTCCTTACTTTAGCGATCACCTGTTACTCGGGCCCATGGTAGGCTTCAGGGTTGGACACCCCTTGCATGTGTAATCCCTGTCAAATGAAACTGCCTGCCTTGGAGCATGCCTATAATCAGCTTTGCTCACTAAATTTTGGAAGTGCAATTGCATTTGTATTCATGCAGTCATATATAGGTGTAGTGCAGTGTCGTCTTCTTCTTAGGCAGTCCCTCGGAACCGAGGATGACTTGCTTCCACACTAAAAATGAGTTCTCAGGTGACTGATGAGTCCAATGCGGGACCTACAGTCTCTGTCACAGGTGGGGCAGATGGTGGTTGAAGGGGCGGGTGGGTGGGGTGCTTGGGTTGCTGGTTCCGGGCTAGGGTGAGCCGTCGAGTCAGGAGGCGTTCGTTTATTCCACAAGGGGAGTCTCAGACGTTCAACTAGCTCATTTTTTATGGAGAAGCCTACCCCATGGAGGCGGCGTTCTCTGGTGCTCGCAGCTGTGTCAGATGGTCTGGGTCTTTCTATTAGAGAGAGGTGTGAGAAGTCGCACAACACCAGGTTATAGTCCAACAGTTTTATTTGAAATCACAAGCTTTCGGAGCTGCTGCTCCTTCGTCACTTCACCTGACGAAGGAGCAGCGCTCCGAAAGCTTGTGATTTCAAATAAAGCTGTTGGACTATAACCTGGTGTTGTGCGACTTCTCACATTTGTCCACCCCAGTCCAACACCGGCATCTCCACATCATGGCTACTATAGAGAGGGACGCAGACATATAATAATGATAACTGCTTCTGCATGTCAACAGAGAGCTGACACTCCACGCTCATGCAATGTTGCAACAGACTTTCAGTACTACAACAGTACAATACTAATTGGTCCTGCGCATTTTATCTCTGGTCTTGAACCAGTAAGTTCTCAAAAACATTTTCAATGCACACAGTCGAAGAGGCAATTAGAATGATTGATGTCGCAGACAAGGACACATTTAGCCTCCTTAAGTCACAATAAAGCTGATCTCTACCATAATAACTGTGACAATGTTCTCTGTAGTAGCAACCTTTGCCTGATTAAGACAAATCTAATGTACTTGTCTCAAGGAGAGATAACAATAAATTTGTATTTCTGTCAGTGTAACTTGTGCCTGGCAAGTGCCCGGGTGAATGGATGTCAAAATTAATCAATGCATTTTGATAGCTCCTTGAAAAAAAGAGCTATTTTTAAAGTTGCAGGTTCACAACCCCTCCCTTCTTCAAATAAAAGCAATGTCCAAATTACCATTACAGAAAAAACGATTCAATTTTTCACAGTAGCAATAGTTGTGAGTGAAAGTTATTGCTCGCAACTTGCTCCTTCAGCATATAGCTCACACTTTACAACGTTCCACTGAAATTGGGAATAAAGCAGAGGAACGACTGGTGCATAAAATCTGTCAAATAAAAGCGTTAAGAATCATTATGGCCATTAAGCAGACAGTTGTGTTTATGTCAAGGCCCTATCAGGAAAAAAGTGCTGTTCAGATAATTTCACCATTGCCTATCTTGGAATGCTGTCTTTCCCTGAAGCAGCTTAAGAACATAGGAACAGGAGTAGGCCACTCAGCCCCTTGAACCTATTCCACCATTTCAATTCGATCATAGTTGGTCTGTATATTAACTCCATCTATCTGCTTTGGTTCCATAACCCTGAATACCGTTATTAACAAAAATCTATCAATCTCAGTCTTGAAATTTTTGATTCCCCGAGCCTCAACAGCTTTTGGGCGGGGGGGAAAGAGAGTTCCAGATTTCCACTACCCTTTGTGCGAAAATGTGCTTTTTGACATCACCCCCGAAAGGCCTAGCTCGAATTTTACTGTTATGCCCCCTTGTTCTGGACTCCCCCGCTAGAGGAAATAGTTTCTATCTACCCTATCAACTCCTTTGATGGCCTTAAATACCTCAATTAGATCACCCCTTAATCTTCAATATTCAAGGGAATACAGGCTAGTCTATGCAACCTGTCCTCATAATTTAACCCTATTAGCTAATATTCTTTGCTAAAACTCCTAGGGGGAAAAATTCAGTTTGTTGCGCCTCCCGTTAGCGCCTTAAGAGGCGCAAAGCAACTAGCGCCCGGGCGCTGCGATGTTTGCGCCGCTCGCGAAATTAACTAGACATTTTGCGGCGGCGCTAAACACTACCGCCACGATCTCCTGCGCCGGCAGATCGTGACGTCAGTCGAGTGCGCAACGCCCCGTAGCGGATATTGAATGGCGCCCCCTGCCTTACCGCCTGCCGCTAGCAATGACAGGTTGAGGGGAGCGTTTTGCAATCAGGAAGGGACTGGGGGAGCGCTATTTAAAGGCGACCGCTTCCTGCCTTTTTTTGTTGGTGACATTTTTGAACCACGCATTCTGAGAGAGAGAGAGAGAGAGAGAGAGACTTCTGGAGAGATTCAACGCTGTGTGAAGGAGTTTCGGGTACTGAGCAGCACTTTGCAGGTTCATTTTAATTTGCCCTTCCTTGTATCGATTTAGAAGAGACTGTGGGGGTTGCACTCTGAGCTCTTTCCCTGGTCCTCTCCATTGTTCTTTCCAGCAGATTTGATGTACAGGTCTCCCCAGGCCGAGATTCAAGGCTGCAATAATCATGATGTGGATGGAAAGCAAGATCAACCCACCCCTTTAGGAACTGACCAGCGCCATTGTGTCTGTGTTCCATTGCTGACTGACATCACATGAGCTTCGCCAGCGCTCTGAGGTAGCGCCTCGCTCCTCGGCCTTTGCACCTTAAGACAGATGTGTAGCGCCTGATTTAGCGCTCCAATCACCTCCAGGGGCGATAAAAGTCAAGTTTGCAGTCGGAGGCGATAATTAGCGCCAGGCGCTAATCTTTGCGCCCGGCCGATAATTGCGCCCCAAACGGGGCGGTACTGAATTTTTCCCCCCTCGACTCCAGCTATTCATAGAACAGCAAGAAATCCTAGTGGGCATTTCAGCTTCAGGTAGGTGAAGCATGTTGTGCAGTCCTTCAGTCTCATGAAAACCCTAGAATCCAATGGGTTGACCATATTCACCACCACCTTTGCAATAAATTCAAACGTGTTTGAAGTGTTCAAATAAATGGATACATTCGTGACACAGCAGAGCTTAGAATAATACATGCTTGGTCATGAAGCAGGAGGGAGGCAAAAATCATCTCTGTGGGTCTTGTACTTGGACCTGGGTGACTCAATAAGCTAGATAGGTTGATTATTTTGCCCTCCCATCATGTCCATATAGATTTCCATAAAAAGTTATTCCTACACCTAAATCTACTATTAATAGGAGTTTTTCAGCTGGCCAAAGTGAAAGGTCACCTTCATAGATTCTTTAATGGACAGTGTTATCAGTTATTCCTAGCCAAGGTAGGAATGTGGAAGTAATACGGATAAGCAACCTGCTTCCAAAAGTGCATGTGGCTCAGCTGATTGTAGTTGTCTATCCGCATCAGGAAGGTGTCACCAAACAGCATAACTATTAATAAATGAGAATCTTTATTTCAATCTTCTAATTGTGGTATATATTAAAATATCAGTGATTACGATGGCTCCCGTATCTCTTAAAACTGAAGAAACTGCTGACAGTAATCCCACATTCTACTCGTGATATCCCACAGTGTTTGCTTGCAGATGAAAGCAAAGGATTATTATTCGGAACTGAAGCAGCTTCTTTCCTCTCTTCCAACTCTGCCAGTTCATATAATGACCGGCCCCAAGCTCCAAGCCCCAGGCACTCTCTCAACTGTTTGAACAGTGGGCTGCAGCTTCTTCCCAAACCCATTACCAACACATCCTGCCCATCTACCACCCAACAGGTTGTGGCCCCATCCTCCTCTCACTGACAGACACAGAGGCCACGATTTTTTCCTCGGTGTCGGGGTGGGGGCGGGTCAGCTGGTTTCCGGGTTCCAGTCCCGCTCCCAGCTGCCTCCGCTCTGCAGATGTGATTTTCCCTTGATTGGCCTTGTTAAGCCCGCCCTGCGGGCTTACCAGCCAATTAACAGGTAGCGGGTCTGATGACGCATCATCTGCCGGTTTCCTTAAAGGGACCATGCACAATTTTATTTTGACAGTTGATTTTTCAGTGTTTGACAGCATTGAGGTGCTGAAAACACTGACAATCACTGCACAAAGGTGAACTCTTGCACCCAGACTCTCCAATGACTCCCTCCATATGCTTATGGGAAGAGACCTCCCCAGGACACCAACTTACCTTGCACCTCCACTCAACCCTCTCTATCTACTTTATCACTTCCCCATCTCATTAGCCACCCCTCACACCCACCCTCATTCTACTGCAAGCATACCAACTAACAACACACAAGGGTGGGCACTTGAGAGGTTTAGCCAATGTCCATGTGAAGTTTCTGGTAATTTATTGTCATACAGTGAAATCTCTTTTTCAAAAAGTGCCCCTTATTGGACAGATCTGAGCGCACATTCAGAAGTGTCTTACTGATTTCCAGTGATTGTTCAGTCATAACTCCCCCCTCCCCCCCCCCCCGTCCCGCTATAGTGATGTGTGTGCATGGAATGGCTTGGACATTAAAGGGATGCTTCACGGTGCTGGTGTGGGATGGTGTCAACCTGGCGCATCATGTGGCAGCCAGGGTTTACAGCATCAAGTGAAGAAAGTCTGGCCATGGTGATGCCATCGCTGGCCTCCCGGCCAGGAATTTTCTCAGGGGCTGATGCCCTGTGTCCAGTGCAGCATCAGGTGATGGAGACGAAGGTTGGTGATGAGGTTGGCGATGTTGGTGTTGGGGATGATTGTGAAAGGATTCGGAGGATCAAGGTCTAATTGTTTCATTGGCTCCGATGTTGCTGGAATAGATGGCAGCTGCAGGTGAGATGACAGAAGCGATCTGTCACTGGTGAGAGAGGTTCTCCCAATGAGGTGGCACTGGACATATAGTTGGATTTAAAAACTTGTAAGCTAAAGAAATCTGTATATGTATTAAAAATGCAGTAACCAACATTTTCTTTGCTCTGAAACTCACCATGTGCAACATGGCATCCTTGACACCACTTCTGCAGCTGTCATCTTTTCACAAACATCAGACCAGACTCACAACACGCCACACTTACCTGGCGTGTTGTCCGGATGTCGTGAAACCCGACCCAGAAGCTGGAAAATTGTAAAACAGCCTGAAAACTACTCACAAGTACCTGTTAATAGGCAGTTAATTGCCTTTAATCCGTTTCCCACCGCTAGGTGTCGGGTCCATTCGCAAATCGGGGACCCGACACTTGGGAAGATTGTGTGGAGGCGGGTTGACGGTGGGTGCGGAACCCGCCGTCAATCAAAACGACTTTAACCTCTGACCTGCCTCCAAACCTGCCCTCTGAGCGCCGGCAAAATCGCGGCCAATGATTGCTGGGGGCGGTGAGAGAAAACAGTAGGTCACTCTTCATTCCCCACAGGTCGGGTTTCTCTTCATGTCCCATCCCCCCAAAAAAAAGTTAATTCTTGTTCTCTCTCCTTTAACAGGATCTTTCTCTTATTGCCTCCAAAACAGCCAACTAAAGGTCCCACACAAAACTATTTCACAGATCACAACTGATCAAACATTAAACCCCACCTACAAAACAAACACCCAACACGATAGCAGTAAATGCCATTTTAGTTCTATCCGTCTTTGCTTCTCCTACATTACTCCCTCCAAAGCCTTCTTGCACTCTACTTTCATTCCCTACCCGCTTCTCCCTCGCTCTCTTTCTAAAATCATTTTATTTCACAATTTCTCCTCTCCATTCCACATTAGCTTTATGATTTTAGTTCCTAGACACTTGTACTTCTGGCTTAGTTGCTACCCTGCTCTGTTTACAGTTTCTTTTTCCTGAACTAAATGGGATTCCGATCTTCATCCCAGGGAACGCAATGACCATGCGGACTTGGGTCACGAAACAGAGGCAACAGTGGGGTCCAGAGATTCAGCGACATGACACCCTCAGGAAGGCACTAGTCACCCATTCACAAACAACAAATAGATACAATCAGGAGGCTTTGTTCATTTATATAATAATTTAATATACATTATAACTAATATAATTATGAATAGTATTGATATAAGTAACTTGAACAATGTAATTAATAAAAGGACTGGCCAGTATTTGCCAGAAGTTATGTTTTGCAGCTGGAATCAACATCCTATTAAACATATTTTGTACAAATCTGGTATTTTCCGTATGGTGTGTAGCAACAGTTCAGGAGTTTTGAGGTTTTAATGTTTCATAGTGTCTTAAATTCACTGTATGAAGCGGTAGCATATGCTGAATTATGTACATAGTCTACAAAATAAATTAGAAAAATTCTGAAAACTAGACGATAACATAGCTCAGATTTGTTGACTGTAAATAGCTCGTGTTTGCAAAGTGATGACAAATCAAGCAAACTACTCAACTAATGTAGTTATTTTTTTCCTATAGAAGATTTTAGACTTTGTGGCTTAATTGTACAATTATTGAGAGATTTTATGATGGCAGTGGTCTTGTCGATGAGCCTTTAGCTGCATGTAAAGTGGGAAAAAATAATGTCTTAATCAGACAGTACTGAAAACACATGATGGCTTTTCAGCCCCAAACAAGGTTGAGAGTTTTGATCCAATAATCTCCAAATATGCTATCAAAGCACAGTAACGAGGCACAATTTTCATCTTGCTGTCGCCTTTGTTGTGAAGAGTTAAATGCTAAAATGTCAATCTATGATTTATAGTTATTCACAGGTTTATCCAGAGACAGGAGTCAGAAAGGGTTTTGCTGTACCATTCTTCTAATGTCTCCTACAAGTATGTTAGCAAAGCTCACAATCCGCTCGTTGAGGATCTGCAGTACAGAAAGGTTATGACTTACTCAGAGGAAAATGTCTTTGAGTATGAAGTCTCCATTTTCATTTGCTGGAGACGAAAGCCCTCTTCAGTAAATTAACAGGCAGCTGCAAAGGTTGTTTGATATCATGTGACCGGATTTTAACTAATCATGTTTGACACTGTAGCCCAGGGGTGTAATGATAACTAATACTAAAGCTTAATGAAGCCCCATTGATACAGTGCTCAAAGAGGAGTAATGAATTGTTAAGCACTTCCATCTTTCCGATTCAGGTCTTTAGTTGTAAAAGGACGATCCAAAAGATAGCCTTTATATATGTATGTATGTATGTATGTATGTATGATATTAAAATTAAATTAAAAAGAGAGAGAGGCAACTCACAAGCTTCACAATTTTCCATTTATGCCATAGGTTCATTACTTTACAATTATTTTTATAATGGGGATTATTAGAAGTTTGGAGGGCAGTTTAATATTTGCTGTTGTATTTTGCAAGCTTCCTCTTTGCAGAACCAATGTTAGTGGTGATTAAGCTAAAAGCTAATAGGGGAAATACTGCCATAATCACTTCAGATTTTACTGTTCATCATGCAGCTTATTCAATTTCTAACTCTTAATCATCCCTCGAAGCATTTTGGAAAATATTATTAGAACTAAAGATCCAGAATTGTGATCAGACGGTGACCTCTGCTTCTCTCGCAGCGGCAGATCCATATTTTAGCACTTCAGTCAAGACCATGCCATGCTGCAATAGGTAGCAGCCGTATACAGCGATTATAATCCCACAGTCCGCAACTTAAATTTGTTTAAAAGATTCATTGGAGCAAGAGACATACAATAACAAATTTAAACCAGCTGTATAGCGCATGGGTAAAATGCAAATTTAACGGAGTTGATGGTCAGTTGTTAAGGCCGAGAGACTTTTTAAAAAAAATATATTTGTTTGGTTTCAGGATGTGAGCACTGTCGGCAAGCTTGCATTCATGGCCTGTCCTTAATTGCCCTGAGATGGTAGTGGTGGGCCTTCTCCTTGAACTACTGTAGTCCTTGCGGTGATGGTCCTCCATAACAGTGTTCGGTGGGGAATTCCTGGATTTTGACCCAGCAAAAATAGAGTTACATGTCCAAGTCTAGTATTTGCTGTCCCGGGGTTGTCTCACCCAGCTTGTGATTTTTTTGCCAAGTTACTTTATTGGGACAGCGCAGAAGTGGAGAACCCCAACCATTGGCACTGCACCCACTAAACATAAAAGCTGTTTTCAAAAGTTAATTCCCACAATCATGCTACAAAAAAAAAATTACACAAGCCTTCATAATTTTAGGGGCATTATATTTTGTTGGCCTGATTATAATATTTTCATTTGTATTTAATTTTTCCAATAAGTAAATGACTGCTTTAAATGCATAAACCTAGTTTTTCCACCATGGATTTATCATTTTTTTTTAAATAAAAAAATGAGAAAACAGCCTAATTAATCAGTGATTAATTTAAAGAATCTTGTGGTAATTATCCTGAAAATTGCATTGTTTAAATTTGTTTCTCCCAGTTTCCTCTGGGATATTCATGAAGGATGTAGCTGGCATGTCGTTCCCCTGAAGAATTCAGGAAAGATACAGATGCAGACAAGAATTATAAACCCTCTTACAGTAGTGTTGCTTTTGATCTCAATCATTGCTGCCTAGTTGAAAAACACCTCTGCATCACTGGGCAGAAGCACTAGGAAAATATATTTGTGCTGGTCAATTATGAAATGGATGATTTAAAACTGTAATCCCTTTACCAGCTGCTTGACAACCTTCATTTGTTTGTTTTCTTTAAATAAATCACATTTGACATTCTAAAATAATCTTTACAATGCGTTATAATCTATGAGGAGCTTTAGCAGAATTATAGAATTAACAGAATAGATGGTGTGCAGTGTTAATACACCACACAACACCAATTACATTAAGGATTCAACTTTTATTCAACCAATTTCTACCCTATTTTGTTGGTTTTTTTTTTTAATTGTATTCTTACTAAATATGCCAGGTATCCTGAATATGGTGTTACAGTTATGGAGAAATTCAGTGCAATGTTGCAATTATCACATGTGAAATACTGTTGCTTTTTCATTCTGAACAGATTGTTGGTAGGTGGGCTGGTGCTCTGTTCTGTAATTGTGACTCTCCATAGCCAAATTCCTACAGAGCACAAATAGCCATCTTCAATGATGTCCTTTTATCCAGGGCGAAGCAGCAAAGTCATCTCCAAATGCAATGCTACAATTTGGATTTTTGCACAACACAACTCAGCAATTGAAAAAGAATATTGTTGGTGAGCATGCTACTGCGGTCACAAGGAAAGTATGGAAGCTGTGTCATGCTTCTTTTGGTACGCTCTTGTTTGTGTAGATACAGCTAAACCACCAAAAGAAACTGTTACGTTCCATCAGATGGCACTAAAGAACTAAGAGGGGGAATTGAGAACTCTCTCATCGGGCCAGCTGTGAAGATCTCTCAGCACCAGTAGTGCTTGGTTAGCCACCCTAAGGACTTGCAGGTCTACATACTCGCTCGCCCACCTCAAGTGCTTCCTACCCACCTGAGGGAAAGTTTTTTTGTCCATTGGCAATGCCACGAGAAATCAACTATACTGCATTATACAACATGATATATTGCTTCTGTCATTATAAAATAGCACATCCTCTGATGTATTGTAAGCAAAACCATTGGAGATAAGAACATAAGAAATGGGAACAGGAGTGAGCCACACGGCCCCTCGAGCCTGCTCTGCCATTCAATAAGGTCATGACTGATCTTCGACCTCAACTCCACTTTCCCGCCCAATCTCCATATCCCTTAATTCCCCTAGAGTCCAAAAATCTATTTATCTCAGCCTTGAATATACTCAACGACTCAGCATCCACAGCCCTTTGGGTGGAGAATTCCAAAGATTCACAACTCTGAGTGAAGAAATTCCTCCTCAGAGTCATAACGGCTCAGAAGGAGGCCATTCGGTCTATCGAGTCCATGCCGGCTCTCTGTAGAGCAATCCAGTCAGTCCCATTCCCCCGCTCTATCCCCGTAGCCCTGCAAGTTTATTTCCATCAAGTGCCTATCCAGTCTCCCCTTGAAAACATTGAGTGTCTCCACTTCCACCGGCAGCGAGTTCCAGGTCCTCACCACTCACTGCGTAAAAAAGTTTTTCCTCACGTCCCCCCTGTATCTCTTGCCCAAAACCTTAAATCTGTGTCCCCTAGTCCTTGTACCATCAACTAGTGGGAACAGCCTTTCCCCCTCTAGCCTATCCAAACCCATCATAATCTTGTACACCTCTATCAAATCATCCCTCAACCTCCTTTGCTCTAATGAAAACAAATCCAACTTCTCCAACCTATCCTTGTAGCTAAGATCCCCTATCCCTGGAACCATTCTGGTAAATCTCCTCTGCACCCTCTCAAGTGTCTTCACATCCTTCCTAAAGTGTGGTGACCAGAACTGGATGCAATACTCCAGTTGTGGCCTAGCCAGCGCTTTATAAAGATTCAGCATAACGTCGCTACTTTTGTACTCAATACCTCTATTTATGAAGCCCATGATCCCATATGCTTTGCTAACCACTCAATATACCCTGCCACCTTCAGGGACCTATGCACATTAACTCCCAGGTCCCTCTGTCCCTGCACACTCTTTAAAACTGTGCCATTAAGTGTATATTGCCTCTCCCTGTTCCTTCTGCCAAAATGCATCACCTCACACTTCTCTGTATTAAAGTCCATCTGCCACTTGTCTGCCCATTCTGCTAGCCTTTCTATGTCCTGTTGCAGTCGATTGGTATCATCCTCACTGTTTGCCACACCCCCAAGTTTGGTGTCATCGGCAAATTTAGAAATTCTACTCTGTATTCCAATATCCAGGTTATTTATATATATTAAAAAAAGCAGTGGCCCCAGAACTGACCCTTGGGGAACACCACTGTCTACCATCCTCCAGTCTGAAAAACAGCCATTTACCACAACTCGCTGTTTTCTGTCCTTAAGCCAATTCCTTATCCAAGCTGCCACTGACCCACCTATTCCATGAGCCTCAATTTTGTTAACCAGCCTTCTATGTGGTACTTTATCAAACGCCTTCCTAAAATTCATGTAGGCAACATCCATTGCATTCCCTTCACCAATCCTCCCTGTTACTTCATCAAAAAATTCAATTAGATTAGTCACACACGATCTGCCTTTTACAAATCCGTGTTGGCTCTCCTTAATTAGCTTAAACCTCTCCAAGTGCCCGTTAATTTTTTTCTTGATTATTGTTTCTAAAACTTTACCCACCACTGATGTTAAACTGACCAGCCTGTAGTTACTAGGATTGTCCTTACACCCTTTCTTGAACAATGGTGTCACATTTGCCACTTTATAATCCTCAGGCACCTCCCCCACATCTAGGGAAGATTCGAAAATTATGGCAAGCCCTTCCGCTATCTCCTCCCCCAATTTCCTTAGCAACCTGGGATACAAGCCATCTGGACCAGGTGACTTATCCACTCCAAGCATACCCAGCCTTTCTAGTACAGCCTGTCTATCAATTTTCACCCCTTCCATTGCTTCTACCTTTCCACTTCTATCGATATTTTGTCAGCATCCACCTCCTTAGTAAACACCGATACAAAGTACTCTTTGAGCATTCTAGCCTTGCCCTGTGCCTCTAAGCATATGTCACCTTCTTTGTCCCCAATAGGCCCCACCCCACCTCTTACTACCCGCTTACTGTTTACATGCCAGTAGAAGATTTTTGGGTTCCCTTTTATGTTAACCGCCATTCTATTCTCATATTCTCTCTTTGCCAATCTTATTTTCATCTTCACTTCCCCTCTCAACTTATTGTATTTGTTCTGGTTCTCCCTTGAAGAATTCACCTGACATGCATCATACACCCTCTTTTTTTGTTTCATCATCTTCTCTATCTCCCTCGCCATCCAAGGAGCCCTTGCTTTGGTTCCCTTACCCTTCCCTCTTGTTGGAATATACCTAGCCTGTACTTGGAACATCGCCTCCTTAAAGATCACCCATTATTGCGTTACAGTTATTCCTGTCAGTCTTTGGTTCCATTCTACCCTGGCTAGATCCTTTCACATCCCATTGAAGTTAGCCCTATTCCAGTTTAGAAGTTTCACTCTAGGTTGTTCCTTGCTCCTCTCCGTTGCTAATCTAAATCTGATGATACGATGATCACTCATACCCAAGTGTTCACCCACAGACACTTGGTCGACCTGGCCCACCTCATTCCCCAGCACCAAATCCAACAATGCCTCCTTCCTAGTTGGGCCAAGAACATATTGATCAAGGAAATTCTCCTGAACACATGTCAGAAATTCCTCCCCCTCCTTTCCCTTTACCCTAGCATTATCCCAATCGATATTTCGGTAATTAAAGTCCCCAATATCACCACTCTATAGCTCTTGCATATCTCTGTGATTTCCCTGCAGATTTGCTCCTCTACCTCCCTCTGACTATTTGGAGGCCTGTAGAATACCCCCAATAGCGGATCATACCCTTTTTGCTCCTCAACTCTAACCAAATGGATTCTGTCGTTGTCCCCTCAAGAACATCCTCCCTTTCCAAAACTACAATGTCTTCCTTAATCAGCACTGCCACCCCACCTCCCTTTTTTCCTCCCCTATCTTTTCTGAACACCTTGTACCCTTGAATATTAAGTGCTCAGTCCTCACCGTTTTTAAGCCACGTTTCCATTATTGCCACAACATCATATTGCCACACAGCTAATTGTGCTTGTAGCTCACCATCTCAGTTTTAAATGGCCAATCCCTTATCCTGAGACTATGCCCCCCTAGTTCTAGACATCTCCAGCCAGGGGAAACAACCTCTTAGCTGCTACCCTGTCAATCTCCCTCAGAATCTTGTATGTTTCAATGAGATCACCTCTCATTCGTCTAAACTCCACAGAGTATCGGCCCAATCTACTCAATCTCTCCTCATTGATTCCTGGGATGAGAGGGTTGTCCAATCTAGCTCCACAAGTGTAAATACCTTGACCAAAGATCCATTAAGACGGCCTAATTATGTGCAATATTCCAATATCTTACTCAAATGTTTGCTCCAAATCTCACTTTGTTCCTGAATTTTCTTTTTTTTTTGTAATTTAGCTGTATTGACACAAAAGGAGAACACACCAAAAGAAATCTAGAAACAATGAGGTAGTTCCCATATTTTACATTATATGATCTCACTGATGCAGGATTATTTTTGAAGGCAAAAGGTTAAACTTTATATAGTTCTAACTACTCTTTAACTCTTCGCCCTGTGCATCCTTCGCTGCTTGCTACTGTTCGTACCCATCACCCCTCAGATTCATAACAATTCTTCTCACTGCTATTGTCTTCATTGCAAACTGATGCATGCTGCAACAGTAAACCACTTTTACAGTTATGGTAGATATCTTGCAAAACAGATGATTTAATATGACTAATCCCACCATACAACCATGTTTATTAAACTCTGCATATGTGTGACCAGAGATAATTGGAACTCTGTGCTGTACTAAGAGTTTTTCCATAATGACAATTTGCTGGCAAAAAATTTAATCAGCAGAAAATTAAGTCAAAAAATCATATTGTTGAGCCAGCCAGTGTCACTATGATACCATACTGAAAATGCCTTTGATACGGTTACTGAACATGTTCCATAAAAGATTGCTGACTTTGTTGCAATAAAACCAATGTCCAGACATATATGAGCATCTGCAATCGACCACAACTTGCACTGATATGATATCTTTAAATGTAGTGAAATATCCCCAAGCACATCATAGAGCAAAGGCAGATGCTGAGCAGACAAAGAATTGGGACGTGACCAAAGGCACAATCAGAAAGGTTGATTTTGAGTAATCTTCAGGGAGAGGAGTAGCAAAGCCAAGGATTTAGAAAGAGAATTCCAGTAAGCTAGGCTGAAGCAGTTGAAGGCACTGACACAGATAGTGGAGCAGGCTGAAATATGATGTGGAGATGCTGGCGTTGGACTGGGGTGGACAAATGTGAGAAGTCACACAACACCAGGTTATAGTCCAACAGTTTTATTTGAAATCACAAGCTTTCGGAGCTGCTGCTCCTTCGTCAGACTTCACCTGACGAAGGAGCAGCGCTCCGAAAGCTTGTGATTTCAAATAAAACTGTTGGACTATAACCTGGTGTTGTGCGACTTCTCACAGGCTGAAATAGAAAGGGGAGGAAGCATGGGAAACTACAGTCTAAACAGCAGAGGTCTCTTCCACCCCCAGCCCCCAACACACAGAATCCAAAATTCACAGGGGTGCTGGGCAGTGAACATCAGAACCTCACCTTATAATATTCTGTGAGTATTGATTGTTCATTCTCTTCCACAATAATGTTTTGCAATCTTACTGATAAGTAAAGCAAGTACACAAAGATAAGCTAAAGAATACAGGCTAAATTTAACTTAATCAACTAAAAGGACAGACTGCCACCAATTGAATTAAATACTGTCCCATTGGCTGTTTTAAAGAAAGGCCCTCTTGCTTGATGAAACCAAACATTTGCCCTTCTACCCAGCCCCCGCATTCCCAATTCTTCGAAAGTCCCGGTGCCCATCCAAAGCCACCAGGTGTAGGATTAATCAGGGGAGCAATCAGGTGCTAATCCCGCTTTCACACTTCATGAGATACCACCCACAAAAATTGAGGATACCACAACCAAGGTGCACCCATCATCAATATTCCAGGTCTTTCCGGAAATGCTTCACACAATACACTAACTTTCTGAAGGAATAATAAAGTTCAGATCCAGGAATGAGTTTGGGGGGTGGGGGGATCTTGGAAAAGCATGACACTTCCCAAGCTCGGAACCAGCAGTAGAGGGATAGTTGCAAGATCACCTGAACCGGAGAACAATTCAGAGGTGGTACAGAGAGTGCCGACTCCTTCGAAAGAACCATCACAACAGATTTTTTTTGTTGGATCTAGCAGATAGCTTCCTCTCCCTGATCTCTTCTATGTTACAATGAGACCAGGAGAACTGAACACAGTGGAACCTGGAGACTGCAACAGTGCATCATACATCAGTCCTTTAGACCAGCACTCCTCAAACTGGGGTCCACGAAATAATGTGAACGTGCGGCTGAAGTTGGGCTTGGTGCACACCGGAAGGCGAGCGTGGGGTGCGGCCGCCAGATGTGCAGCGCAGAGTGGGCTGGCTGGCTCACCTAGGAGGGAAGATGCTTGAAGGTTATAAACCCATTTAGAATCAATTCCCCAGTTGTTAATTTGCCAAAAAATTGCAAGTCTCTTCCCTGGATAAAATGCTATACTATTTTACAAGGAAGGAAAACAGACCGACTCAGCTAACACACTAGAAGAACCCTCTTTGCCGCAGATCACAAAGTAGTGTGTGGCCAAAATCATGCCACCTCTAAATACAGTTAGTACCGAGTGTCCTTAGTATTGCTATACCAACATTTTCAGAAAACACGGTGGTAGAGTTTAAGCTGTGGAAATAGGGACACTTTCCCTACCTCACCTGGAGAGAAACATCACACCAAGGATAGACAGACTCTGCAGCGAGAAGCAAGCACACCCATCTCACTGATATCTGTAAGTACCTGGGGAGAAAAATTCGGTTGATTAGCG
The DNA here is from genome assembly GCA_030390025.1 of Squalus acanthias. Taxonomy (NCBI): domain Eukaryota; kingdom Metazoa; phylum Chordata; class Chondrichthyes; order Squaliformes; family Squalidae; genus Squalus; species Squalus acanthias. Next base: position 16,596,145 of record CM059447.1, on the reverse strand, counting down.
CCTCCCGTTAGTGCCCTAAGAGGGCGTTAACGGGGCGCAAAGCAACTAGCGCCCGAGCGCGGCAATGTTTGCGCCGCTCATGAAATTGACCAGACATTTTGCGGCAGCGCTAAACACTACCGCCACGATCTCCTGCGCCTGCGAGCGTCCAATGCCCCAGTAGCGCCCCGGACCGGATATCGAGTGGCACCCCCTGCCTTTCTGCCTGCCGCTAGCAACGACAGGTAGAGGGGAACGTTTTGCAGTCGGGAAGGGGCTGGGGGAGCGCTATTTAAAGGCGGCCACTTCCTGCCTTTTCTTGTGGGCAAAATTTTTGGTACACACAGGTTGAGAGGGAGAGAGACGTCTGGGAAGATTTAACACTGTCCTCAGGAGTTTTGGCCCTCAGCACCACTTTTGAGGTTCCTAAGCGCCGAGCTCTTTCCCTGGGCCTCTCCATTGGTGGTTCCAGCACAATTGATGTACAGGTCTCTCCAGGCCGAGATTCAAGGCTGCAATGAGCAGGGTGTGGATGGGCAGCAACATCGACCCTCCCCTTTAAGAACTGGCCGGCGCCAGTGTGTCTGTGGTCCATTGCTGACTGACATCACCTGAGCTTCGCCAGCGCTCTGAGGTAGCGCCTCACTCCTCGACGTTAGCGCCTTAAGACAAGTGTGTAGTGTCTGATTTAGCGCTCCAATCACCTCCAGGGGCGATAGAGGCCAAGCTTGCAGTCGGAGGCGATAATTAGTGCCAGGCGCTAAACTTTGCGCCCGGCCGATAATAATGCCCCAAACGGGGCGATACCGAATTTCTCCCCCCTGGTTTCTTGAAAGCATTATTAAAAACATTCTTTACATGCAGCACTTTCATATTATGGAGTATTTTAATTTAGATGGGGGGGGGGGGGGGGTTCCGGAATTACTAATCCATTTGAAAAGGGGTTCTTCAACCAAAAAATTGTGAACAACTGCTTCAGACATAGCTGCAGACTTGACTGAAGCACCTGAAGGTCACAGCTGTAACCAAGGAATGCCCCAGTAACAACCTAGTCCAAGGAATAGGAAGATAGCACCATTCTTAAATTTACAAATCGATCCTTATTTTGCTACCAAACTGCTGTATAAAACTAAACGTAGGCTCCAAGGTACCACATCGCCTGGTGCTAAAGCACACAGTGTTTGCAGCAACATGGAGCTGTGCAGGGTTAACTATAGGACAGGGGCTGCAGTGTAGCACTGATGGTGTTGTGGAGTGTTCAGATGGGGGAAACAAAATCAGAGTGATGTAAAGAAAATGCATGGACGGGTTACCATTACTCCCAAGTCCTTCCATTTTCCAGTCCCATGTGACAACATTTCACACAAAGGGCAGTGGAAATCTGGAACCTGCTCCCCCAAAAGGCTGTGGATGCAGAATCATTGAGCAAAATAGCAGCATTACGGAGTGGAAAAGATACAATACAGTGCTCGATACTGCTGTCTGAAATGTCCTTCCATTCTATTCTGTTCAAGAGACCAGAATGGGTGTGCTGTAATAAAAAGCTCTTACTTGGTAAAGTTGGAACATCAGATTACCCTGGAGACAGTGAGAAATTCTTTGTTTGAACACCCCAGCTCTCAATGACAGTTAAAATTAATTGATGCCAAAAAAGAAATCACTTTATTGTAATACAATGTCTTGAACAAGTTCTGCTAATTAAAATTCCTGCAGTATTTCTAAAATACAATTATTGAACTAGGATACTGGTCCCTGGAGCAGCATTACAATATGGCTGCACAATGCACTAATAGAATGTAAAGCTGGGAGCACTTGTACTGGGTTGTGCTGAAAAATAAATCAAATGTGTTACTGGGATAGACTTCCGGGGGAAACAACAAAAATAACTTTACTTATTTGTTTTCCTTTTTAAAGGAAAAGAGATGGTAACATCTTCGACTAACCCCGAGACACGGTTCCCCAAAGCCTCAATTTTAAAATTCTCATCCTTTTGTTTTCAAATCCCTCCATGGCCTCGGCCCTCCCTATCTCTGTAACCTCCTCCAGCCCGCTCCTCCAATTCTGGCCTCTTGCGCATCCCCTATTTGAATCGCTCCACCATTGGCGGCCGTACCTTCAGCTGCCGAGGCCCTAAGCTCTGGAATTCCCTCCCTAAACCTCTCCGCCTCGCTATATCTCTCTCCTCCTTTAAGACACTCCTTAAAATCTTTGACCAAGATATTGGTCATCTGCTCCAATATCTCATTGTGGCTCGGTGTCAAATTTTGTTTGATGACGCTCCTGCGAAGCGCCCTGAGATGTTTTACTACGTTAAAGACGCTATATAAATGCAAGGTGTTGTTGTTGTTGATATCCCATATTTATATATTTTTTTTAATGCAAATAGGATCTGGAAAGATCCTCCAGGTTTCTTGTTTTGTGGTGATTGATGGTTTTTGAAAAATAATCCAAGAAGATAAATTCTAAATCCTAATTCCATTATAGGTCCCAGCATTTAACAGGATCCTAGGACAGCTTCTAGCAATGATATTTTTCTGTAAAAATGCACTAATTTTTCAAAATTTGTCAGGCTTGTGTAAACGAGCAGCATGTATATTTTCTCTCTCTCTTCCTCTCACATAAGCCATGCCTTATGGCTTTTTTTAAATCAATTAGTTGTGCATAACAGAGACACAAATTAATTAGAAAGAGTCTTCATTTGGATCTTCAAGACTGTAGTTTATTAGTTTATTTAGGCCTGTCATTTGTCTAATTGGAGTACATGAAGACTTTTATTGCTACATTATCAAACACATCAATAGTACACAGACGTCCCTGGCTGTCCATACAGTTTTGCCTGCCTGAACTTGGTGTGTATTGTTTTTGTCACCTATCAGTTTGCACTCAGGTTACAATGTGGGAGGTAAAGGAAAGGCTGATGTGCAGCTCGCTCCAACATCTCCTGCCAGTGGAGGTTGGACGTGGAGAAATCTGTGGCCTGAATTCTCTCACTAGCCCATCAAAAGAGGATCCTTGGTAAATCAGGGGAGAAAATAGTAAAAGAAAAAATAACCCTCATTGAATTTGATCCTTCATGCACCAAAACTTTTTTTTAAAAACTAGTTAATTTGACCCTGAATTGAGGATCTAACCAAATCATAGCCTGCCCCAGTATTCTCCTGAAAGCCTTAACCAATGCGGAGATACAATTCCACAGGGGCTGGAAACCCCATTCTTCATACGTGAGCCCCAGACAGTGAATGGTGCACAGTCACCATATCCCAGCCTGGTGCACAGTCACCATATCCCAGCCTGGTGCACAGTCACCATATCCCAGCCTGGTTAAGTCTTTGCCCAACATGCCCACACTTGCTAAGATGGGTCACTGGGCAGCATTTAAGAGATGGCGACCTGGATGAGTAGTGTGCACCCTGGCCTGGGGTGCCGAGGACAATTGCTGAACAATTACTGCTGCCTCAGATGGTATCAGCTAACTCAGCACAGGCCTGGAATCAAACCTACATACCGTTATGATGGCTCAGAACTGCACTGGCATTTACCTACTATGCCTTGGGGAAAGTTCTGCATCACCCCCCGGTTTTTAAAGTATGTGGTTTTGTATATAGTCTTCGTGACCCCAGTCGCTACATTCAACTATACACAAAAGAAAACTTCAGAAGCACCACTGTGCAGGATTCCCCCTGCATTGGCTCAGTTTATTGTAAGTGTTCCTACCTTTAACCGTCATTAAGGGAAGCATTAACTCTCAGCTGTCCTGATCTAATTGGCATGTCCCATTTTTGAAGGCCAATTTTAACCTCGTCTAGTTCATCATACTTTAGATCAAGCTTCCCAGAGTTTTAAATACCTTCCAAGCCTCAGACTGTCAGTCGCAAGACGGTCTTTTCAAGAATCAATTCACGTCGTTTTAATATTCAAGCTGTGACACATGGTAAAGTGTCACTGAATTTAGCAATTTGTCCTAGATTTTCAGGTCGAGAGGTACCAACTAGATACGAGGCATTTCCCCACAGAGAAGGAAGGCAAAAAAGAATGCCACTTCAGATCGCTCTCGTACATCTGCTCGTGGGCAGCTCATGTGCGAGTGCCATTAGCAGAGCCTGTTAGGAACGTGCCCAGCCATCTTGTAGAGCCATCACTGACTGCACAGCAATAAGTTGTGAAATAAATCAACATAGTATTTTTAATATGTGATAAGTCAAACACCCACACAGCCATAAGACATGTACAAACATGCCCAGACATACAACATTATAATAAAGCCATAAAAAGTACTACTCAGTCACTATCAGTAATAATAACAGCTAAACCTGGATCATCCACTTCTTCTACTGAACTTCAAAACTAATCCTTCCAATTTCCTCCTCAGCAGTTCTATACGTTCAGAAGTGTATTTCCCTTGTGTTATTTTGAGCAAAATGGTGTAATTGATTGGCCAAAATATTAGTTAATAAGATGCAATTATTATAGCTTATGTTGCTCACAATAAAAAAAATGGTCAGGCACAATTATCATTTCCCCACCACTACTCGCCCACCACCCCAGGAACAGCAGTGACTCCGACATAACATCCACTACTCAACTCATTTGTTGCATGCAGCGCTCTGAGACATTTCAAGAATGCGATAAGATGCTGTACAAAAAGGACAGGAAATGCCATTGGTGGGCCCACGAGAGGATTTACTGCAAAACAAATCATTGACCTCAGGTGACATTAAAAGCTGAATGATCTTGCTAGGCCTCCTAATGATACTGTGGGTAGTTAACTTAAATGTTACCACCATTAAAAAAGTGTTGAACAATTGATTTCACAAGCGAGGACAGTAGGATGAACAAGATGAGACTCAACAACATAATCTGAAGGCCGCTGTCCACACAGGAGATGTATCCTGAAGAGAAGCTATGGATGGTGATGATGCTGGGGCTCTAGGGAAAACATGGTGATTATAGGTTTTCACTGTTGGTGGGGTGGGTGTCGGGGAAGTAATGGTTCTCTATTACTTCAAAAGTTGCAAGACATTTGACTGTGTAAGTATATTGGTGTGTGGAGGAAACAAAAAGAAGGTGCAATCATGGAAATTATTTCCAAAAGGGCCGTCACCTTCATGAAGTAGCAGCGATTTAAAGTATGTAAGCGTCCACAAACAATAACACAAATTGCATTGAAACACCATCAGGTCACTCGTGTGAATCATCATGTCAAACATTATAGGTGGCTGTTTTCTGGCTGTCCTCCCTTTCTAAAACAAGATGGCCGCCTGGAAGAGTCAGTAACATTGTTGGCCACTTTGCCAGCGAAGAGCAAATCCAGCATTTTGCGATTGAATAGAACTCCAGAGAAGGTTGCTTAGCCCCCCCCAACTTCAATAAACATTTTCCCCAGTTCAAAGCAAATCATTTCCTTAGGCCAGCTCGACAGTGCTCCAATCAAGACGGTCGTGGTTTTCAAAGATAGCATTTTACTACAATCTCAGGCGACACGAGTGTTGCCAGTATTATTACAAAAAGAAAATACTGCAGATGCTGGAAATCTGAAATAAAAAAACAGAAAATGCTGGAGACACTCAGCAGGTCAGGCAGCATCTGTGAAGAGAGAAACAGAGTTAACGTTTCCGGTCGATGACCTTTCGTCAGAACTGGAAAAAGCTGGAGATGGAACAGGTTTTACTAGTTTGCTTAAAAATCTGTTCCATCTCCAGCTTTTTCCAGTTCTGACGAAGGGTCTTCGACCTAAAACGTTAACTCTGTTTCTCTCTTCACCGATGCTGCCTGACCTGCTGAGTATCTCCAGCATTTTCTGTTTTTATTTATGTTGCCAGTATTATGTTGTCTTCAAAAAGAGGAAGCTTCGCATTCCAGGAGATTAATCCTGATTCACTGGAAACTGTAGAAGAACATGCCAGGAGCAGCACCAGACATGGTGTAAAATGAGGCACCAACCTAGAAATTTTCAAAAGGATATTGCAAGATAGCCCATGCTTTGTCGCTTGTTAAAATGCCTAAAATGGCCAAATATGTGTGAGGTTTATGTCCCAATGCAATAACATGTTTAAACCATTTTGAAAACACTTCAAATTTTCTGACACTCGTACATATGAAAATATTTCATTTCCCTGCCTCAGTTTCCCCCCACCTCCTTCTCACACTCCAATGCACTTCCAATCAGGATTCACTTATGTGCCAACCGAGGTGAATAAACCTGGAGTCAGACTTTCTCCTTAGAAAAACACCAAGCTGTGCGTTCTCACTACTCCAGTGCATTAAAGCTACAACTTCTCATTCGGAACGGAGGACTCTCATAACAAAAAGCAGCTTTTCATTAATGACCGACAATTCTGTATAAAAAGCCTGTGAATTATTTATGCTTCACATCAGCATGGAAAGATTCTTGATCCACAGGAAATCTTAGTTACAAACAGGTTCAAGTGAAAGCAATAGGCTGCCAAACTGGATGCCTTGGTACTTAAAAATAATGCAGTCCAAACCATCCACAGCACTAATAGCTATAGTGTACGACTGAGTATATTCTATTATGGAAGGGGTACGGTGAGCTGCTTAAAGGACTCTTCTACCAGCTTATACTTTAATCGTCTCCCTGTATCCTATTACACAGCAGAGCTTACTGAACCGTACACTGTAGTAGTTTCATTGGTGATAATAAGAGCCCCAGTGTTTTATAACACCTGGTTATTACTGACAATGTGGTTAGTATGGCAGCCAGGAGGAAAGGATTTTTAAGATAGATCCAATACCTGTGCTTTAAGACAAGGGATTGGAGGACTGCATTTTTTTTTATTTGTTCATGGGATGTGGGTGTCGCTGGCAGGGCCAGCATTTATTGCCCATCCCTAATTGCCCTCGAGAAGGTGGTGGTGATGAGCCGCCTTCTTGAACCGCTGCAGTCCGTGTATACTTTTTTTGCAGTGGTTTGGTGCAACTGAGTGACTTGCTAGGCCATTTCAAGGGCAGTTAAGAGTCAACCACATTGCTGCGGGTCTGGAGTCACATATAGGCCAGACCGGGTAAGGACGGTAGATTTCCTTCCCTAAAAGGACATTAGTGAACCAGATGGGTTTTTATGACAATCCGGTAGTTTCATGGTCACCATTACAGACACTAGCTTTTTATTCCAGATTTATTTAATGAACTGAATTTAAATTCCCCAGCTGCCGTGGTGGGATTTGAACTCTGGATCATTAATCCAGGCCTCTAACCACAATGCTACCGTACCCTGTGTGCATCAGACCTGGCTTAGTGGTATTTCCCTCCATCCTCCAGCTGCATGGCTGGGAGTTACTGCTGTACCTGTGAAGAATCATGTACACAACAGCTTCCGTTTAGCTTCCACCACAGCTAACACCCAATTTCCCGTTTTCGAGCAAAGAGTCAGGTGTCATTGCACGTGTCCAAGGCCAACGGCAATAAAATGAAACTTTGAAAATACATTTTAAAATGTTATTCATATTTGTATCGGATTCCATTGTTTTTCAATCCATAATTTGCCGGACGAGGGATTCTTACTGAACTAAAAAGTGTCTTTTCATCCCATTGGCTCATGTATTTACCTCTGAAACACCCGATTCAAATTAAATCTACAGATAATATAGCTTGTGTCAATCAGCATACTTCAACCGTTGACACTCAAGGTTGAACATTACTCAAACACAGATTAAAGTTAATATTTACTCTATGTAAAATCTGGGGTCACATAGGACGCCACAACTATATTATATGAGAAAGTAGTTGAGACTTTAACCCATTTCACATTAAGCTGGTATTATATTGCAATTTAATAGTGGACTGTGGTGCATCAAGTTCCAATCTATTATGTATGCCAATTAGTCTAAAGGCATGCATTTACTGTGGAGTGAGAGAAAACTGAACGTTGAATAGCCAGCAACGATGCACATGCGCGTGCTACTTTTCCTCCAATCCCACCTCTGGGATTTGGACAAAGACAGCAACTCCTACACATGCAGGCAGATGGCCAGTGGATGTGTGGAGAGCTCAGCTGCATTTAAAGAGCGGATTGTCATTATTCAAACAGGTCGAGTTTTTCCCCCCCCTCTCCTCTTTTCTGCTCTGCGGCTTCCAGTCGCTGGCTTTCGAAAATCTGCCTCTCCTCTGCCAGTGCCAGCCCCAGCCCAGTCAGAAAGGAGCAACAGCAAATGGAAAGAGCTGGATTCTGCACCAAGGCTGAACGCCTGTTTGTTGTGGGGTGCAGCAGCACCACCTGAAACCGGATTTCCCATTACCTTGGAGACACAGTTAAAGAGCGCACTACAGATAACGGTGTTTAAGCTGCTTATTGCTTCAGACGTAGAATATTAAAGCATTAAAAAAAAAACATGCATCGATTCAGGGAGGTAGATTCAAGGAGCCTTTCACTTATTTCTACTTAATGACCGTCTCAGGAGCAGGACCACAGGGGAGAAGCATGTGACATCCTCCCAGAGTTTAATATAATAATTGGTTTTATATCGAAAGCAACAGACGAGTACCCATTTGCCCGTCCTCGCTGGAAAATGCAACCAGTGTCAGTTTGCAAGTCCAACCGCTTCCAGGAAACGAAATCAATTTGTTCAGTCCCTTAGCTGTTCAATTAACCATTTCTTTTCTTTTCTGACTGTGTTATTTTATTCTGACTAAAAACATTGGGACAGGAGGCTGGTGCTACAACCCATTTTGCAAAGGTTACCAGTTTCAAATTATTTAGAAAACATATCTGCCGCGCTGTAAAATAAGGAAATTCAATACTTAAAAGGATTAGTGTCAAAATAAATCCATTCCCTGTACAATAAATGCAGAATGTATCCAAAGTACTCAATAACAAAAGCATGTGGCCACAAGATTAGACATGACCTTTTGGTGCAAGCAAAAAGCATTTGTCTCTGCATATTACATCAGGTGAATCCTAGTCATACATTTTGAAATAAGCGACTGGATAGTGTTACTTTTGTGCCCTCTAGTGGCGAGTTTCTTCCATAACAGAATATGCTAGGATAGAAGCGCAAAAAGTTAGTGTAAAAGGGTGGATTCTATGCCAGTCTACATAAAAGCTGAACAACAGCAAGCCTTCCTGCAGCAATCTTTATGTCTAGAAAGATGCATCAGTGTTTACATTCAGGGGGGGAAATGGCGATTGATTTTAAAAAGGTGGTTAGACGGAAGGAATGGGACAGGGAATTGCAGAGGGCCAACAACAACAGCCTGCATTTATAGACACCATTGTTGGAGAGGAGGAGATAGAGATAGAGGGAACGGAGGGACAAGCAAAAAGCCTGTATTAAGAGAAGTGGAGGTTGCAAGCGGTGATATAAAGCAGGTGGGGCTTGAACGTGGAAGAGAATTTTGAAATCACCTTGCTGGAGCTTGGAGAGGATGGAATGACGCAAGTGCAGGGATTTGGTGCAGGCGAGGACACGGGCTGCAACAGGAAGATAGCAAAAGAAGTCACTCGCATTAAACTGATGTCACAGTGCTCATTTCTTTGCGATCAGATGATTAGATATCAAATCCATGGTTAAAATGTTTAATTCAGAGATCATGACTGCTCATATCGTAAATTTGTGTGATAAAGCTCCAGCCCGCACTGTATAGAAATCTCATTCAGTCCTTCTTCAACAAGAGTCAGAGTGTTGTTAGGAATAAAATTTTAAAATTCAATAATTAGCACTAACTAAAAAGACAAGGCTACCTTAGCTCATCCCAAGTGGCTCGTCAGCAGATAATAACACTAGTCTAAATCATGTTATTAAGTCTGCCGACTGCCACTTCTAATACAAGGGATTTTCCATTGCCATACTAATCCTTTTGTCTATTTTGAACACTGCCTCAATTGCAATCCATGAAAATTAAACTACAATAGAGGAAGGAGCTCGTGACAGGTAACTATATATAGCATCACTTGAATGCTGCTCCCATTTCTAGGGAGGCTCCTTGAATTTCTTTTCTACTGCTGAATGTGGAGCAAAAGAAAACTTTTGACCCATAGCTAATCTATCTTACACTCCAGTCTCCCTCTCTCCTCTATTTAAATCATTACGGTCATGGTCAGAGTGCGCCTCTGAACTTTTATTCTACCATGCGCTAGATACAATAGCCTGAATATGCTCTTCTTCCTTCTAGTGTCCGCACTATGTTGAGATCAGTACGCACCGTACAATCTCTCTGAGCTCATTTACTTTTTCCCAGTGCTCAGAACTAGGCAGGTAAAGAGTTCTATAGTTTTGAGATCCTGGGAAAAAATGAGTTTGACTAAAAGATGGATGAGGAGAATAGGTGAAATGAATCTAGACTTCAACATGAGCAGTAAGGAGGAACAGCATGTAGGATGGCAAGTCTGGAGCTTGATGAACAAGAGAGAAAAGTTCAGGAGCAATGATGGGGAGACAGAAAAAAAGATTGGAGGCAAGAGAATCGCTAATCAGACATGAACTTCTACCTTGCGGCTTGACCAGGAGTGTGAGGGATGTGTTGGAAGATTCTTCTCAGATAGAAGAGCATTCATGTTCAAGACTTGGTTTGACTGGGTTTTAGAGAGAGATTGGTCTTTTGAGAGGGAAGCAAACATTTAGCACAAAAGAGCAACCCGAGCTTCTTGAAACAATGGAGGAGTTGCGAGCATCATTTGAAAGTAGAAGAAATAGGAAGGATAAGATAGAGGCAGTAGCAAGAGGTGGAGCTGTTAGTTGACCTTGCAAGAGACACAAAGGAATTGCACCTTTGAAGAACTAAAGAAAATACTTAATTGTTCCTTCAAAGGGGCTATGAACTCTTAAGAATAAAGGGTGCGTACACAAATATCATATAATATGAAGGAAGTTAATAAATGCACAGAAGAATCCCATTAACAATGAGGAACAGAGTAAGAGAACAGAAACATAGAAACATAGAAGATAGGAGCAGGAGTAGGCCATTCGGCCCCTCGAGCCTGCTCCGCCATTTAATGAGATCATGGCTGATCATCCAAATTCAGTACCCTGTCCCTGCTTTCTCCCCATATCCCTTGATCCCTTTAGCCTTAAGAAATATATCTAACTCCTTCTTGAATATATTTAATGAATTGGCCTCAACTGCCTTCTGTGGTAGAGAATTCCACAGGTTCACCACTCTCTGGGTGAAGAAATTCCTCCTCATCTCAGTCCTAAATGGCTTACCCCTTATCCTTAGACTGTGACCCCTGGTTCTGGACTCCCCCGCCATCAGGAACATCCTTCCTGCATCTAGTCTGTCTAGTCCTGTTAGAATTTTATAAGTTTCAATGAGATCCCCTCTCATTCTTCTAAACTCTAGCAAATTCAAGCCCAATTGTCCCAATCTCTCTTCATACGTCATTCCTGCCATCCCAGGTATCAGTCTGGTGAATCTTCGCTGCACTCCCTCCATGACAAGAACATCCTTCCTCAGATAAGGCGACCAAAACTGCACACAATACTCAAGGTGTGGTCTCACCAAGGCCCTGTACAACTGCAGCAAAACATCCGTGCTCCTGTACTCGAATCCTCTCGCTATGAAGGCCAACATACCATTTGCCTTCTTAACCACCTGCATGCTTACCTTCAATGACTGGTGCACAAGGACTCCCAGGTCTCGTTGCACTTCCCCTTTTCCCAATTTATTGCCGTTCAGATAATAATCTGCCTTCCTGTTTTTGCCACCAAAGTGGATAACCTCGCATTTATCCACATTATACTGCATCTGCTATTCATCTGCCCAATCACCCAACTTGTCCAAATCATACTGGAGTTTCTCTGCATCCTCCTCACAACACACACGCCCACTCAGCTTTGTGTTGTCTGCAAACTTGGAGATTTTGGCCCAGAAATTCGTCCGAATACGGGAGAGTACGCACTGTGTACTCACCCATATTCGGTCCCGAAGTGCCGGTTTCCTGCATGCACTGCGCATGCGCGGGAAACCGGCACTTCCGATATTGCGAAGGGGGCGGTTCCTAAGTGAACCGCGTGCGCACTACAGGCTGTGCGCACGCAGCACACTTAGTTTTTTTTTCAGGTTTGAACGCGAAGGTAAGTGTTGAAGATTTTACACATGAAGAAAGGAGGCGTAAGACCCCCTTTTAACAAGGTAAGTAGTTAATTAAGTATTATTTAAAAAAAATTTTAACAGGTTTATCTTTTTTAGAGACTTTAAAGAAAGGTAAGTTTATTTTTATAACTTTTAAAAAGAATTTAAATTTTTTCAAAAATTAAAATTTTTGTTTAAAGTGGTTAATTTATTTAACTATAGTTATTTTATTAATGTGATGGCTTTTTTTAAATTTAATTGAGGTTTAGCTGTTCTTTTGGGGGCAAGTTGTATTCATAGCTTTGACAGCTCTTCCTGTCAAAACTATGAATGAAAGATGGTGTGCTGCCATTGGCTCTAACTGGCCCACGTGATCCCAGAGGTCGCATCGAACTAACTGCGCCTCTGGGACATGCACACACTGCTCGCCGGCACCAGGGAGAGGCCCAGGAACTGAAGTTCGTGTGGGCCAAAACCATAAAGGTAGGCGCGGAGTGCGATATCGCGGGGGATCCTTACCCCCGCGGCAACCATCGAAGTCCAATTTCTGGGCCATTACATCTAGTTCCCTCGTCTAGATCATTAATATATATTGTGAATAACTGGGGTCCTAGCACCGATCCCTGCGGTACCCCACTAGTCACTGCCTGCCACTCAGAAAAAGACCCGTTTATTCCAACTCTTTGCTTCCTGTCTGCCAACCAGTTCTCTATCCAAGTCAGTACCTTACCCCAATCCCATGTGCTTTAACTTTGCACGCTAATCTCTTATGCAGGACCTTATCAAAAGCCTTCTGAAAGTCCAAATACACCACATCCACTGGTTCTCCCTTATCTATTCTACCAGTTACATCCTCAAAAAATTCCAGTAGATTAATCAAGCATGATTTACCTTTTGTAAATCCATGGTGACTTTGTCTGATCCTGTCACTGTTTTCCAAGTGCTCTGCTATTGCATCTTTTATAATGGACTCTAGCATTTTCCCCACTACCGATGTCAGGCTTACCGGTCTATAATTCCCCGTTTTCTCTCTCCCACCTTTTTTAAATAGTGGGGTTACATTAGCTACCCTCCAATCCATGGGAACTATTCCAGAGTCTATAGAATTTTGGAAGATGACCAGCAATGCATCTACTATTTCTAGGGCCACTTCCTTAAGTACCCTAGGATGTAGATTATCAGGCCCTAGGGATTTATCGGCCTTCAATCTTGTCAATTTCCCTAACACCATTTCCCTACAAATACTGATTTCACTCAGTTCTTCCCTCTCATTAGACCCTATGTTCCCCGACATCTCTGGGAGGTTATTTGTGTCCTCCTTTGTGAAGACAGAACCAAAGTATGTATTTAATTGGCCTGAGACCCTCTGAATTGATGGATTTTATTCTGAGCATTTAGTTCCATCAATTACGGTATAGACAAGAGTGATTTGAGAGGAAGCTGGATAGCTACAAGCACTGGTAGAAAACATTATTACCAGAATTTATTTTAGAAATGCGCAGCAATAGACTCCTTCAAAGTCTATTGGGATTTCCAAGGTTATAACAAATCAATCACAGTTTATGTGCAAAGTTCCAAAGGCCATATTACTGAACATGGAATCGAAGCAGAAACTGCTGGAAGTACTCAGCAGGTCAGGCAGCATCTGTACAGAAACAGAGTCAACGTTTCAGGTCAAAGACCCTTCATCAGAACTGGAAAAAGTTAGAGATGTAACAGATTTTTAAGCAAGTGTGGGCCAGGGAAAGGGAGGAGGGGAGGAAAGAACAAAGGGGAAGGTCTGTGATAGGATGGAAGGCAGGAGAGATTAAAAGACAAAAGGGATGATGGTGCAAGGCAAAAGGAGATGTTAACGGGTCAAGTTAAGAAACCAAAGATGACTAGATGAGGTGTAAATGGCAATGGCAGAATCATCAACAGCTGCCATGAGAGAGCAAAAATAAATGTTTAAATAATAGGGGCCGAGGTTATAGTCTGAAATTGTTGAACTCGATGTTGAGTCCGGAAGGCTGTAAAGTGCCTAAGGGTGAGAGCAGAAGTGCAGGAAATGGAACGGACACGGTCAAGGGGCCATGTCAACTACAGTAGAGGGGAATCCTCGGTTGAGGAAAAAGGACTAGTATGGAAGGTGGCATCGTCAGAACAGATGCGGCGGAGACGGAGAAACTGGGAGAATGGCACTCTTCCCTCACCTTCACATGGTCCATCTCCAACTCTTCCCTTCCCTTCCTCGACATCTGTGCCTCCATTTCTGGGGATAGGCTATTGACAAACGTTCACTATAAGCCCACTGACTCCCACAGCTACCTGGACTACATTTCCTCCACCCGCTTCCTGTAAGGACTCTATTCCATTCTCCCAGTTTCTCCGTCTCCGCCGCATCTGCTCTGATGATGCCACCTTCCATACTAGTGCTTCCGATATGTCTTCCTTTTTCCTCAACCGAGGATTCCCCTCTACCATGGTTGACACGGCCCTTGACTGTGCCTGTTTTATTTCCCGCACTTCTGCTCTCACCCTTTCCTCTCCCTCCCAGAACCACGATAGGGTTCCCCTTGTCCTCACCTTTCACCCCACCAGCCTTCACATTCAATGGATCATCCTCCGCCATTTCCGCCACCTCCAACGTGATCCCACCACCAAACACATCTTCCCTTCCCCTCCCCTTTCAGCATTCCAAAGGGACCGCTCCCTCCACGACACCCTGGTCCACTCCTCTATCACCCCCAACACCCTTTCCCCTTCCCACGGCACCTTCTCATGCAAGCGCAAGAGATGCAACACATGCCCTTTTACCACCTCCCTTCCCACTGTCCAGGGTCCCAAACACTCCTTCCAGGTGAAACAGTGATTTACTTGTACTTCTTGCAATTTAGTATACTGTATTCGCTGCTCACGATGCGGTCTCCTCTACATTGGGGAGACCAAACGCAGATTGGGTGACCGCTTTACGGAACACCTCCATTCAGTCCGTAAGGGTGACCCCGAGCTTTCAGTCGCCTGTCACTTTAATTCTCCGCTCCACTCCCCTCAGACCTCACCGTCCTCGGCCTCTTACACTGTTCCAATGAAGCTCAACGTAAGCTCGAGGAACAGCACCTCATCTTTCGATTAGGCACTTTACAGCCTTCTGGAGTCAACATCGAGTTCAACAGTTTCAGACTATAACCTCAGCCCCTATGTTTTCTTTTATCTCTCTCATGGCAGCTGTTGATGATTCTGCCATTGCCATTTACATTTCATCTAGAGTCATCTTTTGTTTCTTAAATTGTCCCATTAACATCTCCTTTTCCCTCGCACCATCATCCCTTTTGTCTTTTAATCTGTCCTGCCTTCCATCCGATCACAGACCTTCCCTTTTGTTCTTTCCTCTCCTCTCCTCCCCTCCCCTCTTTCCCTGCCCCTACATTTGCTTAAAAATCTGTTACATCTCTAACTTTTTCCAGTTCTGACGAAGGGTCATCGACCTGAAACGTTAACTCTGTTTCTCTTTCTACAGATGCTGCCTGAATATTTCCAGCATTTTCTGTTTTTATTTCAGATTTCCAGCACCCGCAGTATTTTGCTTTTGTATTACTGAGCATGGATCTGGCCAGAGCTTGCGAGGTAGTTGATAAGTATTAAGAGCACCATACCTATGAAAATTGGCCAGATTGACAATATTGTTTATCATCAATGTTCTGGTCCTGCTTTGAACAATTAGAGATCAGACTTTAAAAATCCACATTAATGGCCCGAAAATTAGACCTAATACGGGAGATTACGCACTGTGTACTCTCGCGTATTAGGTCCCGAAGTGCCGGTTTCCTGCATGCACTGCGCATGCGCGGGAAACCGGCACTTCGGGTATTGCGAAGGGGGCGGTTCCTAAGTGAACCGCGTGCGCGCTACAGGTTGCGCGCACGCAGCACACTTAGTTTTTTTTTCAGGTTTGAACGCGCAGGTAAGTGTTGAAGATTTTAAACATGAAGAAAGCAGGCGTAAGACCCCCTTTTAACAAGGTAAGTAGTTAATTAAGTATTATTTTAAATTTTTTTCAACAGGTTTATCTTTTTTAGAGACTTTAAAGAAAGGTAAGTTTATTTTTATAACTTTTTAAAAGAATTTAAATTTTTTCAAAAATTTAAATTTTTGTTTAAAGTGGTTAATTTATTTAACTATAGTTATTTTATTAATGTGATGGTTTTTTTTAAATTTAATTGAGGTTTAGCTGTTCTTTTGGGGGCTTGTTGTATTCATAGTTTGACAGCTCTTCCTGTCAAAACTATGAATGAAAGATGGTGTGCTGCCATTGGCTCTAACTGGCCCACGTGATCCCAGAGGTCGCATCGCACTAACTGCGCCTCTGGGACACGCACACACTGCGCGCCGGCACCAGGGAGAGGCCCAGGAACTGAAGTTCATGTGGGCCAAAACCATAAAGGTAGGCGCGGAGTGCGATATCGCGGGGGATCCTTACCCCCGCGGCAACCATCGAAGTCCAATTTCTGGGCCAATCTGAAAATAAAACCCAAATTATGTAGCTACTGGCTTTTTGGTGATTATAATTTAAATAACTGCATTAACATTTCTGCTCGCATCCTTCTTTTGGTCTCTATAGGCTAAATTTACCAATTAGCAAAGTACAAGTAGAATGCACAGTACTTTAACCCAGCCTAAAGAAACCACACAGAGGAATGCAGAAGAAGCACATTAAACATTCATACCTGAACGTCGCTGGAAAATATACCCTTAAAAAAAACCTGGCACTTACATAGCGCCTCATCAGACCCTCCGAGCACACCAAAAGCGTTTCACTACGAAATAAATACTTGAAGGAGAAAAAAATTGCAGGGATATGGGGAAAGAGCGGGGGAGTGAGACTAACTGGATGCTCTTCGAAAGAGCTGGCGCAGACTCAATGGCCTCCTTCTGTGCTGTACTATTCTATGATTCTATGAACTGCTTTTGAAGACGAGTCACTGTTGTTATTAAGAATTCACAGTAAGGAAAAACTTACAAGCACAGATCTACATCCCACCATTCTATGGAGCAAAATGGTCATTTTAAGCCAGTTGAAAGATCCTGCTTTCAAGCCCTCATCACGTAAAAAAATAATTAAACTTTTATCTTTGATATTGAAAACTGAATTCTGCAGGGAGCAGATTGGCAGCGTCGGGTTTTGTCTTTAAGATTTGCAATAGCAGGCTTTATACATACACACAAAATAATTCAAATAGCTCTCTCGGAGGTTCAGTGATTTTATCCAGTGATTGGAGATAGTAAAGGCACTACAGCTAGCCTTAGCACCAGTGGGTGAGGGAAGGGGGCGGGGATGGAAGAGTGGGAAAAAACCCAGCAAGGTTCCCATTCCGAAACACGATCGGCAATTCCTGCTAAAAGTACACGTGGGCGGATGTCAGGTGCATGTACTGCCTGATGCTCACCAGCCAGCATCAATCACAAAGCAGAGATACTTAGGGGAGGTACCAGAAGGTGGCTGGTGCCCATGGAACTGTACCCTAGCAAGGAGTTACCCTTCAAGCTATACCCTTATTCATGAAAAAGTGACAAACAAAATAGTTGGAGAAAAAGCAAAACAACAGCCATTAAGGCAAGTTATGAAGAAAAAAGCACCTAATTGGCTCCGTCCCCTGCTCGGGATGCAAGATTCCTGTGACAGTTATTGAAATGGCACTAGAATGGAAAAGGGAACATGGCAAGCGAAGAATAATGTTGCAAGTACTGTGGAAACGAACCTTGAAAAAGCTGGGAACTGGGAAGATAGAGCAGTTAGCGAAAATAAGATGGAGTGAAGGAAACAGCTATTGGCCTTTCGTGCCTGGAAAACGTGACACAGAAACAGACACAGTCATAGCAAGTAGACATAGAAACATAGAAAAATAGGAGCAGGAGTAGGCCATTCGGCCCTTCGAGCCTGCTCCACCGTTCAATATGATCATGGCTGATCCTCTATCTCAATACCATATTCCTGCTCTCTCCCCATACCCCTTGATGCCTTTTATGTCTAGAAATCTATCTATCTCCTTCTTAAATATATTCAGTGACTTGGCCTCCACAGCCTTCTGTGGTAGAGAATTCCACAGGTTCACCACCCTCTGAGTGAAGAAATTTCTCCTCATCTCAGTCTTAAATGTCCTACCCCTTAAGTGCATCCTTAACACTTACATTTTTGTTTTCTGCCTATGCATTTAAAAGTGCCGAGCTAATTGAAACATGGCCCGGAACTTCCTGGAAAGTTTTGGCGTTACCGCGGCGTAAGAGTGGAGTTGCCTCGTGTTTTCCAAGGAAATTCTCACACAACTGATTTACGCCGGTTTTATGCCACAACATCGCTATGCACGTATTTCTTCGATCATTTGTGCTGCTCCAGAGTTCCATCCACCAAAATCCTACTTGGCTCATGAACAATATGCAAATACAAGACAATGCAAGTTTCCTGCGGTTCTGAATGGGTTTAAAATTTACGTCCAAGGGTTTAGCTACAGCGGGACCTGAAGTCACCATTTCTGGTGTTTTATAACAATATCTTTGAATGCTCTTTCATGGCACCAGAATTTGTTATATTAAAAAAAAAGAGAAAAGGTTCCACAGTTATATTTTCTTAAACATGCTGTGCTTAATGTGTGTAAATGATGGTTTGATAGCTTCAAACTTTAATTTTCATAATACCAATAAGATAAAGAGGGACTTAAAGAGGAAGATGGCATATATTGCACGCTTTCCTTGGCCCAGATTGTTTGCACCGATTTCTGCTGGCTTTACCCCAGTTTTTATGCTCTGGTGTATGCTAATGAGATTCTCAGGAAATTTTGGTGTAACTTGCTGCTGGCAAGATCGGCGTGGAAACCGATGTAAATTTAGGCATAATATTGGAGCAAGTCAGATCAAGGAAATTCCGTGCTATCATTGTACTTCTTTTACAAAGTATGGGTGACGCCATCGGAATTTACACTAGTGGTTACCTTAAAGCAGAACAAAACTTTTTTTTTTTAATTGCTGGAACGTAGCGATACATTTTGACATTGACCTTTAACAGCTTGTGTAAGAACTGTTAACAATACAAACTCTTATTGAATACAACAGTTGTAGCAACACTTGTTAAGACATTTTAATCAATTGCATTGATTCAATTCCAGAATAAAAATCAATGGACTGTACCACTGATTTGACGAACAAGAGTTGGGAACTGCCAGCTGACCTTGCGATGTTGAGATGTTTGAATACGGAGATGCCAAAGGAATCTGGTAGTATGGTTACGAATTTGACTTCTGCTATTGCTAACATCTCCAGTCATTGTCAGGATATACGTGGCGTGACAGGACATCCAACTGCCTAGATGATTTACTGAAAATGTTGATTATGACTTAAGTTAATTTTTTTTTACAAGTGTGCTTGTCAGGACTCAATGGATACCTTTACGTGCTAAAGTTCAGTTCCCATATATGTTTATTACCAGCCATTTCTGGGCAATTCGTCGCATTGCAATGGGTCTGAATTCTTGTGCAAGAACCGTAAGGAATGGTGAAGTAAAAAACTTTGTGAAGGATATCTAGGCAGATATCAAGGCTTTCTGTGCAGTTTCCTATTAAAAAAAACTTTCATTGAGCTTTTTATCCCTTTCTCTAGAAAAGTGAAGGCTGAGGGGGTGACCTGATAGAGGTCTTCAAGTTAATGAAAGGGTTTGATAGGGTAGACATAGAGAAAATGTTTCCACTTGTGGGGAAGTCCAAAACTACAGATCATAAATATAAAAAAGATAGATAGTCACTGAAAAATCCAATAGGGAATTCAAGAGAAACTTATTTACCCAAAGAGTGGTAAGAATGTGGAACGTGCTACCACATGGAGTAGTTGAGGCAAATAAAAGGGGAAGCTAGATAAGCTCATTAGGGAGAAAGGAATGGAAGGACATGCTGATAGGGTTAAATGAAGTAGGGTGGGAGGAGGCTCGTGTGGAGCATAAATGCCAACATAAACCAGTTGGGCCGAATGGCCTGTTTCTGTGCTGTACACTTGATGTAAATCGATATAAATTCATCCCGCAATGTGCAGCATTTATCTACAGAGACAGAAGGATGCATCCTATTCGAAAGAGACAAACCAAATTCTCAGAAGTATTTTAACCCTTTCAATGGAGAAGTAAGATTCCAAACTGAAAAATTACATGGTCCTTGTCCATTTTAGGAATATTGCCAGTTTTCTTCTGTAAAGTTTACTTATCAAAGTACTCCAAATTTTCAAATAGTTTCAACCTACTTAAGTTAAAACTGCCAAGACTCACATGCACAATTTTCAGCATTTCATTTGAAATTACTAAGAAAGAGAATTATTTGTAGTCAACATCATGCACACTTGTAAGCATTTCACAATCACAAAAAATACTTCACAATTCGAATATTTCATTGTGGAATCACAAGTATTGAAAGTAGACCCCTGTTTTCCCTCTAATGCGAACGTAGTCATCACAGCACTTAATCCTGGGAGAGCACTGTGCCATTCTACTGGTCCACCTCAAAATCGTCCACCCACTCCGCCAAACACCCATCTCATGCTCACAGCTAGAGTCGTGTCCAAAAGCAGATAGAGTTCTTATGAACTGAAAGCTGCATTTTTATTCTCTACCATGACGGGATTGGCATAGCCCAAATCGAACTACTAGCATCAGATCGTAAAAAAATTCCTTGTTGGAGAATATGTAGAATGCATGTGACATTCGCACATCACGATAGATGCAGATCAAGGAGGCCATTCAGTCAATCGTGGTTCATCCAAACTCGGAACTCAAACACTGCTAGACCCCTTCCATACGGGGCAAGATAAAAGCACAAAGACAGGCAAAATATAATTCAACACAAAAGTGAAAACACAGTTTATACAAACTGGGCTGACTGTCCATAATTCTTGCAGGTGCTATTAGCATCTTCGTGGAAAATATTGTCTCTGGTGGTAAATTACATAAGATTATTTCTGATGGAATCCTTGTTGCACTAAGCCTGCACGAGAGGTTTGCAATACTGAAACTGAAGAGCTTGAGCAGATCCCTGGATTATAAAGGAAGTACTTTCCTTTGGATTAAAAACACAACTACAGAGGGCATCATCTATCAGTTTTGACTGAATTGGTTATCAAAGCAAATATAATAATGTCTCGCCTCATGACAAACATGCCAGTACTTGATACTGGATTCACTAATTATCCTGTGAAGCTATTCCGATCATGTAAATCCATTTCATCTGAAGTAGTCAAACAATCAAAATGTTAAACACTTTGATAGACAAAGTGGTAAAGGCTTGAGATTTCTGGCTTCTTTCACTGTTACACCTGGACAGGATTTCACAACAGATCAGGATTAGACATTACAACTCTGCCTATCCACTCTTAATATTTTTAAATCGGTTCCTCACCCAAAGGAATTCCTTTCATCAAATGTTTTAGAATCATTAGTTTATAGCGCAGAAGGAGGCATGTCTGTGCCAGCTCTTTGCTAGAGCAATCTAAAACTAATCCAACATGCTCCTCATAGCCTTATTTTATCCTATATTTCAAATATTTTCCAAATTTCCCTTAAAAAAAAAAGTAACGATCTCTACCTCAACCTCAACCTCTTCCTGTGGCAAAATATTCTGTGCTCCAACAACCCTCAGTTTAAAAAAATCTCCTAACGTCTCTCTCTGCGCCCTCGGTGATCATTTTAAATTCACAACCTTTCATCACTGACTCGCCACCAGAAGAAATAGTCTATCAAAACTTTTAATTTCAAGAACATTTATTAAGTATTCTCTTAGCCTTTTTGCTTCAGTGGAAAAAGCCCGAGTATATATCTTCCATTTTGTATTAGTGAAGAACGAGCACTCTCCATTTTGAGGTTAATGATTTTAAAATTGTAAGACATAATGGCAGAAATTCCAGTTCCTGTCACACACAGTTAACAAATGCAATAAACACCTCCAATAGCACAAAGTACAGAGAACTGGGTGCATATACTGTGACTAAACAAAATCACATGGCAAAAGTATTAAGTGACAAAAGCTGGTTCAACATAACAGAATTTTTGTTCTTTTCCTCCACCAAAAATGCCTGCGATATTAAATTAAATGAGAAGAATTATGATTGGCAAAGCTTCATACAGACATGATAACCTTGCTCGTGATATTTTAATGCTTTAATCCCGGTCAGAAATGTCATGTTGTTATGCCTGCATGGTTTATTGAATCTACAATCAACTTGTGTGACAGCCAATATATTTCAAGTTTTTTTTAAAGTTTTGCTGACTTTTCAAACATGTAAAATGGCTAGAGCATAGTGATTATTTACATTATGAATCAACTGCTGTAATAATGAGATAATAGATTTTTTTTTAAAGGCATCATTTTAACCTTTTAATCTGAAAATGTTAAAGAGAAATTAATGTCAAATTTTGAAAGCTAAAACACTTTTAATCAACCTGACACAAAGATAAGTGAAAATAGCAACACTAATTATTTTCCATAGTTTATACATTTTTTCTAATTCTCCCAGCACAGTAACACATCCATTGACAATGGAAAGCAACTGTCCCAACCAATCAACAAGACTGTCAACTAGGGTTGTCAGATTTGGCTCAATGGTAGCACTTTCACCTCTGTCAGAAGATAATGGGTTCAAGCCCTACTCCAGAGGCTTGAGCACATCATTTAGAGTGACACCTCAGTACAGTACTGAGGGAGTGCTGCACTGTTGGAGGGGCCGACTTACAGATGAGACGTTAAACCGAAACCCCGTCTGCCCTCTCGGGTGGAGGTAAAAGATCCCTTGGCACTATTTCGAAGAAGAGCTGGGGAGTTCTCTCTGGTGCCCTGGCCAATATTTATCCCTCCACCAACATCACTAACAACAGATTATCCGGTCATTATCGCATTGTTGTTTGTGGGAGCTTGCTGTGCGCAAATTGGCTGCCGTGTTTCCTACATTACAACAGTGATTACTCTTCAAAAGTACTTATTCGCTGTGAAGCACATTGGGACGTCCTGATGTTGTAAAAGGCGCTATACAAGTGCAAGTTCTTTCTTTATAAATAAGCAGAGCAAACCCTTTCTTCATCCACCAATACCCAATTGGCTCAACCCTTTGACTCACAATACAAGTACAATCATGACAAGCAACCTGAATGTAGTAAATGTACCACTCCAGCAAACACCGAAGTGTACAATAGCTTCATAAGATGAACATGTAAATATACATTCAAGACCTCAGTGAAAAAAAAGTTACAGGTTGGGACTAATTGGACAGTTCTTTCAAAGAGCCGGCACCAGCACGATGGGCTGAATGGCCTCTTTCTGTGCTATAATGATTCTATGGCTCTAGGTAACATGTACCTGCATTCCATTTGCATAGCTCTACCAGTAGGGTTTAAAACTAGACAATTAAAGAATTTCTGACAAAAGACTGAACTTATCTGTAAGTATGAAGGGAGGTAAAACAGGACGCCATGGCATTTAGAATATTGATGTAAATATATCTGGTGGGAGAGATATCCTCAGGCAAGTGCATGTCCAGAATTATAATAGTATTCTCTCCAAAGCTAGTTTCCTCACCCCAACACTAAATACCGAGTATTTTTTCTCTGCAGACAGGGTTCAACTTACCTTTTGGATC
This sequence comes from Squalus acanthias, assembly GCA_030390025.1. NCBI lineage: Eukaryota > Metazoa > Chordata > Chondrichthyes > Squaliformes > Squalidae > Squalus > Squalus acanthias. The sequence continues at coordinate 16,572,502 of CM059447.1, read as the reverse complement.
TGATTTTGGTCCAAATTATTTTAATGGGGCTCTACAAATTGCTCAGTGAGTAAATGCACTGCCTGCTGTAGATCCAAACTACACTTAGATGGGGAAAGTTGCAGATTTGATCCCCGATCTGGGCCAAATTAGCTGATTTTAACCGTCGTGGCTGTGGGGGTGGTGCAGTTGGCTGGGGTGTTCCTGAGGTAGGGAGAAAGGAAAACATAAATCAGCCAGACGTTTCTGTACTGATTGACTCCTGCTACAAAGTACGTATGTGACATTCGTAAAGGTAGGACTTTGTAAAAGTAGGACTGGTTGCAATGCCCAATCAAAGGTGGAATTGCCTGCTAATACTCAACATCTAGGCTCAAACCATAAAGCAATCCTGTTTTAATCAGGACATCCCAGTTTTGTGGGGAAATTTCAATCCCGCCTGAACTCTGGAGCACATTTAAAATGTCTGCCTAAACCTGTTGGCCCTTAGAATTCTCTCTGGAGTCTGATTTTTTTGACATTCCTTAAATCAGAAGAATAATAAATACTTACATTCATATAGCGCCTTTCACATTGAAAAAAGTCAGAAAATTAATTGTTTGCGTGCAGGGACTCTTATTGGACAGGCAAATGTGGCAGCCATTTTGTACCGGCCAACAACCCACGCATCAGGAGAAAAACAACCAAAACCAAAGTGCCATGAGATCTTTCGATATCCAAGTGGATTGCTGGATGGAAGACACCCCTAACAATGCAATACTCAGTACTGCACTTGAATGTCAGCCTAAATTATGCACAAGCTCCTGGCCCAGAGGTGAGGATGCTACCAACGGAACCAACAGAACATGTTATTGCACTTTAAGCTTCATGGTTTATGAATTAAGCTATGTGACATCATAGCACAAATACAATCAGGTGTTAACCCTTCTGATTGAGAAGTCTTAGAAAAATAAATTAAACAAATGCCAGACGAAGATCAAAAAACCTGACCTACACAGTGCACAATACAAAATCTTCCATAGATCCCGCCATGGCTTTGTCCCAAACTATCTCTACAATTTCCTCCAGACCTTTGAACCCTCCCAAATGCTCTGTTTCTCCGAATCCGACTTGGCCCCTCCCCTCCATTTACCCTAACATTGATGGCGGAGCCTTCTGCCACCTCAGTCCCACTCTCTGAAATTCCTTTCCTAAACCTCTCCACCTGTGCACTTCTCTCCTCACTTTTAAAAACCCATCTCTCCAACCTAGCTTTCAGTCATTTTTATTATCTTCCTTCCTGACTTAGAAGTTCCTGACCTCTCATTCCACCTGTTGGTGAAGTGCCTTAATATGATTTTCACAAATGTGAAAATCGCTGGTGTTGCCCATTTTCAAGTTCGCAGATTGATGTGCACAAGATGAAGAAGGTACGAGGGAGCAGCTGGCACCTATGGAATAATACTTTAGCATGGATGGGTATTTTTAGGGCAAGAGGGGGAAAAAGTAAAGCAAAAATTGGGCCTGTTCTTCTCAATTCTACATGCAATCTCTTACCCAAATGTTATCCAAACAGTAGGTCGGACTGCCAATGAACTGTATGTCAAACAGAGATTCTCTCACCTCAGCCGCTAAATGTTCAACTTTAATTTTGCATGAAGGTTTTCATTAAAAAATAAATGTAATAAATAACAGGTCATCAAACTTGAACCAACTTTGCATTTGCAGTGCTTGTAAAACTAAAGTTAGCTCCTTCAGGTTGGCCTTTTCCTTTTATTTGTGCTTGGGATATTTTCAGTGACGCTAGCAAAAAGTTGGTCTGATGCAGGGTTGTAACCGAATTATAATCTATATTTTATTTGATAGCATGATTCAAACGTGAAGTTCTACTTGAGATACCAAGTTGGCCTTTAATTGGGGAGAAAAAAAATCATGCCTGCCTTTGAGGCGAAACAGTTGATGAATAATTACAAAACTATTTCTTCTAACGCATCAGTGCATTCATATTAGAGTCTGCAGCCCTGACAGTATTTTTGTTTTATTTTGAATTAGGCAGAAAGATGGACTACTAGATGAACGAACGATGCACCTCACTCGTGCCTAAATCAGAAAGTTTTTGCAGATCTGCTGAAGTTACAAAAGAGAGTGCATTAGAAGCTCAGCAGAAGCCGGTGATTCTAGGTCTGAGCACATTTCTGAAAAACCTGCAACTTTTCAGGTCACCAACTCAATCTATTTATCACAAACGTGTCTGGGGATTACATAATCTGGGAGGATAGGGCTGCTCATATTTGATTTGTGCCTTTAGTCACTGAAGCTTTTGGAGTAGTCAAACATTAACTGTGAAGGTATGACAAAGAGGTTAATGTTGTTGACAGGCACGAGCATTAATCATTTCCTTCCTGTTCCTCCCTCCCATAATTTACCATAAAAATACCTTACGTTCGAGATTTCATGATTTGAAAATATATGTAGCGAGCATTACTGTCACCTAGTGGCAACTGAAGAGGTAGAAATAATCTAAAACAATCCATCTATGCCTGAGGCATGTACAGAAAACAATCACTTATCTCAGTTCGCTCTGCAGGTCCCAAAACTGAAAACAGGACAAGAGTGTGCAAAAGTCACAATCAAGCCAATCTCTGTGGTTGGGCAATGGTTTTATTGTGTGGTTTATGTTGAGCAATTAGACCAGCTAGATTGTATATCTTGTCACAACACATTTTTGTTAGTCTCGCACACGGCCAGGAAGTTACTTTGATCTCTGTGATGGCCATCTCAATGGAATACTAAGGAACATCTAACCAGCAAATATAAGTTTTTAAACCACATGCACCCGAGAATACAGCTGTTAACTGTAACAATTCACATTAGCACCAACAGTCACACTGCAAATTCAAACTATAATGGCACAGCTTTAAAACATGCTGGGCCGGATTTTCCGAACCCCCACGGGTGCCCGTACACGCCCGTAGGGGCAGCGCAAGTGCCGGTTTCAGTCACGCGAAGCGCATGCACTGAAACCCGGCACTTGCGATCTGTCAAGAATTCTCTTGACAGATCCTCCGCCTGCCCGGGAGTAGTGCCTCCGCGGGTGGAGAGTTGGGCTTTTTGCACAACTTCCGCCCGCTGAATGACTGTCAAATTCTTACAAGGCCTGCTTTTACCAGCTCAAGAGTTTTAAAAAATAGAAAAATGAAATTTGATAACTCATTTATAAATGAAAAATACTCTTCAAAAAGGTACGTTTATTTTTAGCCCCATAAAAACACTTAATGTTTTTTCAAAAAATTAAATTTTTGTTTCAAATATTTAATTAAATGGCATTTTAATTAATTTTAAATATGTAATTTAAAAAAATAATTATTTGATGTGTTGGTGTATTTTTTAGGTGTACAAGTATGAATGGGGAATTCCCTTCTTCCATTGGTTGGGCCGGCCCACATGATCCAAGGAGCGCCTACGAACCGCTTGCGCTCCTGGGATACGTGGGGCTCTGCCCGCGCGGACCCGGAGAGGCCCAAGATCGCAAGCCGCCATTCCTCCTGGGCCACCCGGCAAATTCGTAGACATTTTGCAGGTTGGAGGCGTCCGCCCCGCAGGAAGCCTCCGATCGCAAATGTTGGCCCATTCTGTTCAGTGGAGTAACTTGGATGTTCAAAGTCATTTGAATATGGAATGATAGCCAAGATTTTACTGGTATCACAGCAAAAGCAGCAATATCCATTCATGGGATGTGGGCGTCGCTGGCATGGCCAGCATTTATTGCCCATCCCTAATTGCCCTAGAGGTGAAGTTTTTCCTAGCAGTTTGATACAACTGAGTGCCTGGTTAGGCCATTTCAGAGGGCAGTTAAGAGTCAACCACATTGCTGTGGGTCTGGAATCACATATAGGCCAGACCAGGTAAGGGGGGCAGATTTCCTGCCCGAAAAGCTCATTTGTGACCCAGATGGGTTTTCACAATCTGGTAGTTGGTAGTTTCAGACTAGCTTTTTATTCCAGATTTATTTAATTAACTGAATTTTAAATTCCACAGCTGCCATGGTGGGATTTGAACTCATGTCTCCAGATCATTAGTCCAGGCCTCTGGATTACTAGTCCAGTAGCATAACCACTATGCTACCGTATCCACTTGTGTACTGAATTCTGCCCCTTTCAACTGTGGGGCAGGATGGGCAACAATGGAGAACTGCAAGAATCACATTTGTGCAGTTGTTCAGAAGCAGCAGATAAGACATTAAAGCCACTGTGATGGTGTAATATTTTACATGTGGTCAGTGCATTGTTTCATTTACAACTTTCCCAGTCTGACCAAGACTTTCCTTGACATTGGGGGATGGCCCATTTAGACAAACAATGCAAAAATCACACTGCTGGCCTGTACCAATGGGCTGAAGATCAAAAATACCAACAGTTAAAGGCACCAGACAAAACCCCTCTCAAGAGTAGTTTTAGTGCCTTTAACAGCATTGGCATCCTTAAGTTTACCTTACAGGGTTGCCTCAGACAGTATGCTGGTTGTCAGAACCAATCCTCGAAAGTAAGTGGAATACACAAATTAGGGTTGTATTCCCTAGAATTTAGAAGGTTAAGGGGTGATCTGACCGAAGTTTTCAAGATATTACAGGGAACAGATAGGGTAGATAGAGAGAAACTATTTCCACTGGTTGGGGATTCTAGGACGAGGAGGCATAGTCTAAAAATGAGAGCCAGACCTTTCAGGAGTGAAATTAGGAAACACTTCTACACACAAAGGGTGGTAGAAGTTTGGAACGCTCTTCCACAAACAGCAATTGATGCTAGATCAATTGTTAATTTTAAATCTGAGATTGATAGCTTTCTGTTAATTAAAGGTATTAAGGGATATGGGCCAAAGGCAGATATATGGAGTTAGGTCGCAGATCAGCCATGATCTCATTGAATGGCGGAGCAGGCTCAAGGGGTTGAATGGCCTACTCCTGTTCCTATGAATATCAATTTCAGAGAAAGCCACAGCACGCATTACACTTATAGTGACCAAAGGGAATATTTTTGTCTATGATGGATTAATTATTCAATTCTTGTTTGCTGGTCATAGGGTTAAAATTAGTTGTATCAGCTACTTCTGGAGGCTGAAGCAAAAATCACATCCTAATCAGGTATGCCAAAAACAGTAATGGATATCTGCAATTTATTCCTGTAAAACAAGAGATAGTTTAATATGTTAATGTAGGTTGAGTGCAGAGCCATTAGTGCCATTTTCTCCAGCAGTGTGTCCGGTACTGTTTGGATAAATAGAAGTAAGTGCCCTACAACTATAGGTCTTAAGCCTTGAGTTTCCAAGAGTGCTAAAGATTATCTTGACCGCCAAATAATCTTGGCATTTGGAAGCCTGTGAGCAGCTGGCCATCTAAACATAGTTATGAGAAATACAGTTTGTAAGTGTCCTTTATTCTAGTCTATCCTCGGAATTTGGAGCTATATCTCAGACTGTATTGGATCAGCACATCATTCAACCCGAGCCCATAGAGGCACAAGGTTAATCAGAGGCTCTGTGGTAGTGTACTCTTCTGGTTTTGGGTGGTTAAACAAATGGACTGTAACTAAAATAACTTTAAATAAAACTTAACAACGTAAATTAAAATTTAATTGGCCAGGGTGATGATGCACTCCAGTCCCCGCGGCGCCCACCAGTCGCGGAAGGCCTCGAGCGTGCTGGCGGACACCGTGTGCTCCATCCCCAGGGCCACCCGGGCGCAAACATGGCCGCGGAAGAGAGGCAGGCAATCGGGTCGAACGACCCCCTCGAACGCCCGCTGCCTGGACCAGTTAATGGCTATTTTGGCCAGGCCCAGGAGCAGTTCTATGAGGAGGTCCCTCGACCTGCCCGCTCCCCCTCGCACCGGGTGACCAAAGATCAGGAGCGTGGGACTGAAGTGCAGCCAAAAATCGAGGAGCAGCCCCTTCAAATAATGAAAGAGGGGCTGCAACCTCTTCTGTGGTAGTGTAAAGCCATGTAAGAAGCACGCAACATGTTTCAATGGTCAGTTTTATGTTTGACAAAGAAGTTTTGTTATTTTATGATATTTTAATAAGAATAGTACTATAAATATACTGTTTCAACTGAATATTATTCCTTTACCTATTTAATGTTAAATAAACCTGTCCTGTAGTTGATAGCCTAACCTATGTTCTGATAGTATTTATTCTTCCCCCTACCAAAGTCTAGGCAATTACATGATTTATTCCAGTAAGCTGGAATACAGTGACTACGGTTATCTGCATATTGGACAGTTAAAAGGCACACTCTGGTTCGTAGGGAGCAGAAGACCCAGCAGAGAGGCTAATGATGCAAACCCAAGGAATATATCTACTGTAAAAAAAAATGTAACACCTACCCACCAGCATATTAATTGGCCTGAGAAACTTCCCTCATATTTGTAAATAAGTAGCTTATGCAACTTCATTGCACAAAATGATATATATTGAACTAAGTAGCACTGTGCCAGGCAGGTGTTAGACTGGATCTAACGCAGCGCCTGTCTTGGGCCAACGTCCGGCTCGCGGCCAAAGCCATCGAGTCGCTGAAAGTGGCACTGGGCCCCGACTCCACTCGGTGTATCGAGGCGGCTCAAGCACGTGGGGTGATCCCGTCCGGACGGAATTGCTCATCGGCGCACGGCCCCGAAACCCCTCTCAGGAACCGGCGCCTCATAACTTGAGCTGTCGCGGGGAAATGTCCTCCGTGCCTTTTCGTTCTACACGGAGGGGTTTCCTGTACGGGCTACTCCTGCACACTCTCCACTTTGCCATCTTCGTCTGCCGTCCGGACACACCTTGGCGTGCCATCTTGCCGTCCAGCGGAGGCGGAGGTCCCCAATGGAGGGCTCTCTACACGGGAGTCCTCCCTTTTTCTATTGGGGACTTGGCCTGGATGGTGTTGCATGGAGCAGTCCCGTGCAATAAGGTTTTAAACAGGTTCACGGACTCCCAGGCCACCTGCCTTTTCTGCGGCCTAGAGGAGTCCGTTTTCCATATATACGCTGAATGTGAGAGGTTGCAGCCCCTCTTCCATTATTTGAAGGGGCTGCTCCTCGATTTTTGGCTGCACTTCAGTCCCACGCTCCTGATCTTTGGTCACCCGGTGCGGAGGGGAGCGGGCAGATCGGAGGTCCTCCTTGTATGACTGCTCCTGGGCCTGGCGAAAATAGCCATTAACAGGTCCAGGCAGCGGGCGGTCAAGGGGGTCGTTCGGCCCGATTGCCTGCCTCTCTTCTGCGGCTATGTTCACGCCCGGGTGGCCCTGGAGATGGAGCACGCGGTGTCCGCCGGCACGCTTGAGGCCTTCCGCGACCGGTGGGCACCACGGGGACTGGAGGGCATCATCACCCCGGCCAATCAAATTCTAATTTAATGTTAAGTTTTATTTAATGTGTTATTAATTTACAGTCGGATTGTTCAATCACCCCCACCAGAAAGAGTAGACTGGATCCAACAGCATGTTATTCCATCGCCAGGCTACAACAGCTCTCTACTGGGATTATCACATTATATATACTCTACTACAAATGTAAATTCTTCCATGTAAAGCAAGGTAATCACATTAACTGCTTTGTTTTAACCATATTTACTGTTTGTGCATAATTCATATATATGCAAGTTTGGGCAACAATGGTTTAACAACAGCGAAGACTTACATGCATCCAAGATTGGTGCCAAGGGCTGTGTAAGAAAATTAACACAGTATGAGGAAACTGGAAACAGCGGTGAGCAATTACATTCAAACTATATACAATCAAATTCAACTCCACTATGCAATAAAATGAGTAAATAGACAGTTTTGTAGGACCTGTTGCATTCTTACCCATGTTCGGTGCTTTCTGTTGAAGGATTCTTTCTCTAGATTTTGCTCCAAGCAGAGAATGGAGCACTCAACTACATCGGTTCTGATCTGCCAAGAGTTGATGTAACCAAGATAAAATTCAAAATGCACTTCAACTTATAAATTAACTAAGATTAGAATTTCCCATTTTTGACTTTCCCTTACAATACAATTGTAAAACACTAAAATCATTTTCAATCTATTGTTGCAGCAAATATTCACTGAAGTAATAAACTCCAGCACCCAAAAAAACAGAAGGCAAGATCCACCTCAACTTTCAGAGAACAACTAATTAAGTCTCTATCCCTGTTACTGAATCAGGACATGTGACCACTAAAAACCCTTAACTTGGAAGTAATTAAATTAAACTGTTTATTCAACAAATCTATTTTCACACTATAATCTGTAGTTTATTACGAAAAGTAATTTTAAACAGAATTAAAAAATGTTTTAATCCCAGCAGGCTCTGGGCACTGGCATATTTATAAATAAAGTTTGCTAAGTCAAAAGGCTGTTTCCCTCATGCTTACTGAGAATAGTATTCACTGAAAGAAAGAATTTGAATTTAAACATTGAAAGATGCAAGAATTGATAGCTGGTCTACAAAAGATGAGATTTGATTTTGAAATTGTCTTGGAGCAGCAGAGAGGAATTGTGGAGTTGCCCTTTTCCGGCATGGACAGTAAGGGGCAAATTATAATCTGGAACTAAAACCTGGGAAAAAAATCAAATGCTTGTTCCTAAGATGCACTGCTGCCTTAGTATTTAAAAAGTCCGCTATTGTTTTCATAGTATTGGGAATCTAAATGTATTGCAACTAATTTTAATATCTAACTTTTATAATCATTTTTTTTGTGTTGAAATTCATAATTATCTTGAAAGAGATTGGTTTTTAAGAAGGGTTTGGAGGGAAAGGCCTGGATTTTCCGGGGCCTATGCCGCTTACGTGGCCGTAAGTGCCTCGCACGTTCTGGGTTTACGCATGGGCTGCGTATGTGTGAAAACCGGGAACTTGTGATCTGTCAAAAATATTCTTGATAGATCCTCCGCATGCTCAGGAAACGGACGTTCGCTGGCGGGAGTTTTGCCCAACTCTTGCCCAGCAAATGCCCATGAAAGCAGGCGCGAGGCTGCCTTTTACCAGCGTAAGGGTGAAAATAAATATTAAAATAACATTTTTAAAATCATTTTAACATTCAAAAACCTGTAGAATAAGTTTGTGTTATTTTTGGGCCCTTAAAAAAAAAAATGTTTACAATTATTTTTCAAAAAACTAAGTTTCTGTTTTAAATGTTTAATTCTATTGTATTTCAATTAATTTTAAACATGTAATGATTTTTTTTATTTCAGTGCTGTAAAAATGTATTTTTTGGGTGATTCCCATTAAGTTTATGGGGATTCCGTAAATGGAATCCCCATAAGCATAACGGGAATCCCCTTTCTGATTGGTTGGGCCAGCCCAAGTGATCCCAGGGATGCTTGCGAACCGCCTGCGCCCCCGGGATACGTGGGCCTCTACACAGGCCTATGCCTAGAGGCCCAGAAGCGCGAGTCTCCGTGGTTCCAGGACCATCAGGTAGGCGCGTAAATTTATTGCGGTTCGGAGGCATCTGCCCGCGGGAAGCCTCCGACCACAAATTCAGGCCCAATGTTTTCCAAAATCTGAAATTCTTCATGAAAATTTTGCCTCATCTTATAATAAATTGTCCTATTATTTATTTTTGTTCAGATTTCATCCAGTACTTTGAAACTTCAGTTTTAGATATTTAAAGTGGACAGCAATCTCCGAATGATACCATGAATTTAAAGTCACAAGATCTGGTCCCCATATTTAAACTCCTGTAAGCTTGGATCCCTACTTCAGTTTGTATTTTGCTCTCAACTATTCCTGAATTATTTTGTGGGAAGAGTGTCAGATTCAAAGTCCAATTCCAGCTGTTGTGAATTGGGTCTTTTAATAATTTGAAAACAGAAATATGGACTAATTGAAATATGCCCATCTGTTTATGAATGTTTTTTGGGGTTCTATTGTCTTGTAATATGACAGCATCAAACAGCAAAATGCTAGTTAATCATTTTGGTTCCAAGCTACTAAGCAATATTAGTACCTGGCCCTAAGAAGATTATGCTATCTTCCTTGGAAGCAGGGATTGAGCAATAAGGGTCTTTTTGAGGCTGTGTTGGCTCCAAGATGGCAGGCCTAGAATTGGGCAATTTGTAACCGAGCCAAACCTTTATGGCAGGCTCAGTACTTCAAGACCTAAGCAACACAGATCTACAGTACATCAGGGGACTATTGATGATTAACCGGCCAGTCTGGCTTCTTGATAGAGAGGGATTCTATCTGTTTAGAACCACATAACCCTGCAAGCCAATTTCCTAAAGAGGAGGACAGTCCTCACTGGCCAGGCAACAGGAAGCTTACCAGATGAGCTGTGTGGTTGTACTCGGTTTGACATCAGCAGTACCCCAGCACATATTTCAGAAGTCACTAAACCTTGACTCTTGGATCTATACCCAGGTTCTTTGGTTTAGATATGTTAACTATGGGAGGAGAGTGTGTGCACGCCATATTAGACAGATGAAAATTCTAGTTATGTGGCTTACTCGGTAGTTTGGTTTTCAAACTCTTGTGTGTTTTTATTGTGCTTGTCATACTTCAAAAATGCTTATTTATCCTTTTAATTATAATGAGGTGCATCTCAAATGAAGTATTGTGGAATGTTAGATGTATAAGTTTGCATGTGCAGACTGCAAATTTTACATCTTCAATATGAACTAAAATGGTTTTCAACGGTTTATTTTAAGACATTGTCAGAAGATTATCAGAAGTAGGTTGCTACCTCTGTAGTGCAGGAAAGGGAATAGCTATAGACGAATATTACACAATGTTTAATGTTGGCAGGTGCAGGGAAAAGTTGGTGTAGGATGTTAACTGCAAAGATGCAAGAAATCCATTCGCCTAAGCACTACATGGAAGCTCACTGAACAAACAAAATATATGTAGAACCAAAAGGCTGGAATGAAGACAATAAGAGAATAGTCTTGCAGTTGTGTAAATATTGTGATCTTTCTTTGCAGAATCTGGTTCAGCAGTCTGTGAGCTTTTCATTAAAGGTGAATGTTTAAAAGGTAAGATATTAATTGATCTGAAAAACATCATTCAAGTATAGAGAATGTGACCTGTTTATGTTTACGAACAGAACTGCCCTCCAATAAAGTAGAGTCTCGAATGGAAATGTTCCATAGATGTAGTATGGGATGCTCTGTGGCATTGTTATTAACACATTGGCCCATATTTTCTGATGCCTACGGGTGGGTACGAGCTGTGTACACACCCGTAGGGACATCGGAAATGCCAGTTTCAGGCATGCACAGCGCATGCACTGAAAACCGACATTTCTGATGTGTCAAGAATGCTCTTGACAGATCCTGCGCTTGCCCTAGAGAAGGGCCTCTGCGGGGTCCACTTTCTGGAGACCCTCCGCCCGCTGAAAACCCTTAGAAATCTTATGTCCGGTAAAAGCAGGCGTAAGGCCTGCTTTTACCAGCATAAGAGTTGAAAAATGTTATAAAAAAAATGTTTTCACTCATATTTATAATTTTAAAATACTTTTAAAAAAGGTAAGTTTATTTTTAGCCCTGTAAAAAAACTTAATTTAATTTTTTTTTTAAATAATTATTTGTTTAAAATATTTAATTTAATGTAATTTTAACTCATTTTAAAAACATGAGGGTTTTTAAAAATTTATTTAATGTGTTAGTGTTTTTGGGGTGATCTCCATTCATATATTTGACAGGTCTATCTGTCAAAAGTATGAAGGGAGATTCCCTTCTCCTATTGGCTGGCCTGGCCCACGTGATCCCAGGGACGCTTGAGAACCACCAGCGCCCCTGGGATACGTGGGCCCTGCGCATTTCAACTGTGGAGAGGCCCAGGAGCGGAAGTGTCCGGACCTCGGGAGCCCTCGGATAAGTTCTAGATTTTTTTCCGATAGGAGGCATCCGCATGCAGGAAGCCTCCAATCGGAAATTACGGGCCATTACCTTAGGAATGTAAGGGTAACGTTGACCCACATGCTGCTCCTGGTATGAGTCTGCTTGATGGTGTCACTGGTGCAAAGTGGAACTATGTACTATTTTTTTCAAAGCAATTTCATCGGTCACCAGTCATTTTGCTTACCGTATTTTTAGAAATGACTTTTTGAACATTGAACATTGGTAAACAAGATACTTAGCCTCGGGAAATGTGCAAACCTGATGGTATACAATTGCCAGTGTTTAAAGTTACAGAAACATAGATTTAGAAAGGATTTGGATTTAACCATAATGAAATGTTACTGGCTCATTACAGATATTTTCAGCTCAACACTTCTTTTTTTTAAAAAAAAAGGTATGATAGCTAAACATTGTTGAAATGTACATTTTCACTCTGTGTACCTGCTATTACTCTCCTGGGAGACATGCCACTAGACTTATTCAGGGGATGAACATTTACTTCATATAATGATCCATTCCATTTTTTTAAAAATGCTGTGCCTTTTTAAGGCTCCCGCTCCCCCAACCCTGCTAGACATAAGTCCCAGACTGAGTTAGTGATTGGGTATCTTACTGCCAAGTCACTGCTGCAGATTATCAATTCCGCTGTGCTTCGCCCACCCCTCATCATCAAATAAGTAGTTTTTATTCAATAAATCTATCCCCCCCCCCCCCGCCCCCGACAATCCATTTGAGCTCTGGAACTCTGTATGTGGGGATACTACAGGTGTGAGCCTACATTTACAATTCCCTGGCAGTGACCATGGAGCATGTACATGCTGACTGTTGTTTTTGTCTTAGTCTAATGCCATCAATCTTATTTTAGTGGGGAGACCATTAATGTCTTCAAATGAACTAGTGGGGCCTGAAACTCTCGTTGCTTAATGTCTCCGCCCATTTGTGTGTAGGTATAATGGAGAATGATCACCTTCATTTCTTAACATGGATGACATTCTGTGAATTCAAATAAAAATTGAATTTCAGAAAATGATTATAATAACATTCAAAATCAACCTTGAAAATTGACACTTTAAAGTTAATTGTGTAAGATGATAGCAATTAATTACTACAACAAATGTAAAGGAAGCATTTGATGTGATTTACTAAATGGATAATTGCTAATTAATTCCTCATTACAATACCTATGATTAAGACTACTGTCTTACAGTGACTGAATAAGTCAATTTCTGTTTTGTTACTTGCAATTACAGGATTTTTCAGTGTTTGAGAATTCTATTTCATGATTGTCAACTTTTCCATGAAAACTACAAATCAGCGGCCTTCCCTGTGACATCTGCTTAGTAATAGGCCTCGCTACAGACTGAACTAGATTCATTTTTTCTCCTATTCTCTTACTGCACTGATTCCAACACTTGGGTAATTTTCCAATCTTGCTACAGTTGTAGTTAATGCTATCTTTTTGGTTGTTGCAGCAAAGATGTGCCCATTTCGGCACATGTGTGGTGACAAGTCCGTTGTATGCAAACACTGGCTCCGAGGCCTGTGTAAAAAGGGGGATCAGTGTGAGTTTTTACACGAGTATGACATGACCAAAATGCCACGGTGCTACTTCTATTCAAAATATGGTAAGATTTATTTCTATGCATAACCTTCGGATAATAATAATGACCGACTTGAGATACCAAGGGTAGAAGTTTTCATGTTAGATGATTGGTAGGATTTTTTTTTTTTAAAGAGACTTTTCTAAGATCCAAAAAGACTTGAGAGGACTGCTGACTGAAAGTAGTAAGTAGACAACACCGTTGAAATTAATTGCTATAATAGCTTCTAATGTTGAACATTATAAATAAAATAGTAGGGTTGGAATCTTGCCCATTCATAGTTAATGGGTAGAAATTCTTGCTGTCTCATAAACTTCTAAATTAGAACATTTCTAAATTGTGATGCAGAAAATAAGTTTGAATGCGCACAATTAATTTTTACACTTCCCTGACCAGGGTATACATAAAATGGGAAGCTTATCAGTTAGTTCCTGTAACGAGTCTGATTTACTTTTTGATACTGTTCCTAATTGACCAGTATCACTGCAAGAGGAATTCACTGGTCTGAGAGATTTCACATAAAGTACATTCTTGAATAACTTTTACTGTATTATTCTTAAATAAGATTAAAGAAGTTCCCAAATGCTTCAGTGGGTAAATGCCATTTGATGTAGTATTCAGTTACACAGACTGCAAAGGCTTGAAGTTCAATTACTGTCTGCCTTCCTGAGGTGGCATTGGAGCACCATGATGGCCTCTGTCTCTGGTCTAAGGAAGAGAAAAGTCAGCCAGGTTTTCTATTCATAATCATTTATGAAGTAAATTTATACAAGGTTGATGAGGCAAAATAGGATTGGGGTTGGCTGCAATGCCCTGCTGACACTTGAGCCTAGATTTTTGTCTTTTAATGTCCCAGCAGTGGAGGTTCAACTGCTGGGAGCACCTATTGGAAACCGGAGCATACTGTCCACAATATTCTGTCCATTAAAATGAATGGACAGAAGATCATGGGGGAGATCGGGCAGGGGGGGGGGGGGGGAGGAGGAGAGAGATTGGGCGGGGGGAGGGGAGGAGAGAGATCGGGCGGGGGGTGAGGAGAGAGATTGGGCGGGGGGGTGAGGAGAGAGATTGGGCGGGGAAGATCAGTGGGGGGGAGATGGGGGGTGATCAGGGGCGGGGGAAAAGGGAGATTGGGCAGTGGGGGGAGATCAGGGGGGGGTGATTGGAAGGGAGGTCGGGGGGTGTCCGATTGTGGGGGGGGGGGACTGGGGTTCGCGATGAAGGAACGCTGGATCCAGCAGTCCTAGCTTTCCTTTAGCTGGCGGGTTCCCCCGAGGCCAAGGAAACCCACCCACCCACTTAAATTTAAAATGGTGGATCACCATGAGGCACGCAGCCTCATTATCATATTTAAAGTGCCAACTCGCCACCTGAGAGCGGATTGGCCGCCTGCCCCCCCCCCCCCCCATCCACCCCCCGCAATCCTGCCTCTGTTAAAACTGGAACTAGGCGGGTTGGAGGCGGGATTCACATTTTTAACACTGTAACCTCCCATCCAACCCCAACACACCCGTTTTTTGTGGTTAAAATTCCCCCTCCAACGCGTTTGAAAAAGGAATCCATTGCAATTCAAATTAGGCCATAATTATCTGTGGGAGGGGAGGATAAAGAACTAAATGTTGCTACCACTTGCATTCGTCTGTTCCTTTTTAATAACCGCAGTATGCTTGTTCAAGCCGTTCATATCTAGGAATCAATTTGTCTTCATTTTTCTTTCTTTACTGCTTCCCAGAAGACCTAGCTAAGATTGGGAACCATTGGTGTGGAGAATAGCAGCCGCAATCTGTTCTATCACCACATAACTTTATTTCTCTCTCCACAGATGATGCCTGGCCTGCTGAGTATTTCCAGCATTTTCTGTTTTTATTTCAGATTTCCTGCATCTGCAATATTTTGCTTTTGTCCCGCATAGTATAATATTGGTGCACCGGAATGCTCAGCCACTATAACTTGCCTATTTTGGATGCAGGTGAATGCAGTAAGAAAGAGTGCCCCTTCCTACACATTGATGCAGAGATGAAAATTCAGGACTGTCCCTGGTATGACCAAGGATTCTGTAAATATGGTAAGTAACTGCTGATTTTATCTTTCTTTATGGTCACTAACTGTATTCATCAATTTTTCTAGTGCTAAGGATTCAAAAATGTTAGTCACTGCGAGGACCAAAACCCTTCCTATTCTCTATACTGTATAAAATATTTTTTCCACACTTCTTAAGCAGGATGTCCAGCAGCTGATAAAATGAATAACCTCCAAGGGGTAGATTTGTCCCCTGCTGTTCTGCTTTTGGTTTCTATTCCTGTGTTACTAAAAATGAACAGTTTTAACTCGTACTGGCCATCTGCAGAGCAGGGAAGTAGAGTTGGAATAGCCCACGTTCAATCCTTCTGGAGTTTATCTGGGGAAATAAGTTGGTGTGGTGCTAGACTGGAGTTTTGTTGTTCATTTGGGCTTCAGATTGGCACCAGCAAGGTGCAGAAGAATGACGAAGACAAAAGAATATCGGGATGGGTGTTTGCTGCTGTCTTATTGTTGGTAAACTAATGAGGATTGAATACAGCAACTCAGTCGGCCACAGAACGATCGACATTTGCAACAAAGAAGGAGGTCATTCAGCCCATCGGGTATTATGCTGGCTTTTTGCTGGACCAATCCACAACTAATGGAATTGCCCGGCTCGCTTCCAATAGACTATTGGAAACTTCATGGGTTATCTAGTTTCTTATTTAAAATTTTCAGGGTCTGTGGCAAATTTTGGAGTATCATTCAGCTCTAGAATTTTCTGGCATCTGGAATATGCATAAACCAGAAATCCTAATGCTTGCATGAGGCCAAACCAGGTTTAAATCATACAATCAACCTTTAAGATTACAGATTACATCAAATGACTGCAAATCTACCACACTCTGAAACAGTCTTTTATAAGTACCATTCTTTATAGATTCTGTAATACTGATTTAAAGTATCAATTACTTGTGAGTTCCTCTTCACACAGGTGCTGAAGGAACATGGCTTGTGCTGAGGAAAAGTGCTGATAGCCATTAATTACAATAATTCTGCTGTTTAGTTCCATGTATGCAGGAATATTATTGTGATTAATCCCGATGTGCTTTACAGCTATGCTGCTTAATGAATCACACTATGCACTAGCAGATAGAAACAACTTTGCAGTACATAAAGTAACACACACATTTGTTTCAATTTCTACAGACTGAACCTACAACATTGGGAATTTCTTACAATTTCTACACAAATGTGCATACAATTGTTGAGCCTGGCCTGGTCATCACAGCTTTTCACTGAGAAATACTATATACACAGTACAACCAGCAGGCTGGCCAGCAATTCCAATGAGTGCTGAGAACTTGTACGTTAGTTTCCCTCAATGCAAGTAACATCAAAGAGAAAATGGTTCTGATTGGAAGACCAGTTGCAGAATAGGAGAATTGGAAAGCATTTCAGTAGAAACCTTAATAGGAAAAATCACCCTAGCACAAGACCAAACAGAACCTTATCCTTTAGTATTCCATGAATCTAAGTTTGCTCAGATTTAACTGATGAAGGTTTTTATACAAGGTAAGATGTTGTAGAGGATTTACATGGTCTTTATTTAATAAATCACTTGTATGTTGTAATAAAATCTCTTGGAATGATTTCTTTGTTAAGGATATTTCTGATTATTTTTGCACTCTGTGTTTGCATTGCTAGTATATTTGCCTATGTTTCTAAAACCCTTCTTGAATCTCTTTATTTTCATTTGCTGTAGGTATTTCAGATACAAAACCTGAAAATACACAGCAGGTCCATTGTCATCTGAAGGGGGAAAGGACAGGTTAATGTTTCAGGATGAGATCCTTTGTCAGAATTATCGTGAAGGGGTTTCAGTACAAAATGGCAACCTAACTCTTCTCTTTGCTGATGCTGACTGACCTGTGTATTTCCAGCACTCTGGTTTTTATTTCCAGCATTTGCAGTTTTTCTTGTTTCATCTCGTGTATATATTGCAGATGGCCTTCTCAGTTTATTATTCATGGAAATGTTGACAAAAAGGAACCTAAATTTCATGTTTGAAATTTTCAGTTTTGTGTTTGAAGAATCTTTTTCATTCAACCATGTCCATTTAGTTTTATTCACTTATTAGTTCTTTTCCTGGTTTTTATGATTGGGAAATTGCTTACTGGGAACTAAGAGCAGCATCCATCACAGTCAGAGGGCTAAATCCAAGACAC
Source organism: Squalus acanthias (assembly GCA_030390025.1). Taxonomy (NCBI): domain Eukaryota; kingdom Metazoa; phylum Chordata; class Chondrichthyes; order Squaliformes; family Squalidae; genus Squalus; species Squalus acanthias. The sequence goes on along the minus strand of CM059447.1, from coordinate 16,554,852 downwards.
ATTTGGTACCTGGACTGGCCTTGTACTGGACAGATACTTTGTTTTATAAATAGCTTGTCATCTGTATTTCAAAGAGTTATTCAATGGTCTCAGAAATAAGACAAGGAATGTAATGTATATATGCAGCTGAATTTTTTTTTAAGTGACAAGTGGGAATTGACAAAGTGTTGACATTTTTAAAATTGTGGATGTATTAAATTTTAATTTTACAAAGATAGTGAGAAGTAACAATATAATAAATGAAATCCACTCCACTTGAACTGTTTCTGTGGCAGGCCCACTGTGCAAAAATAAACACACCAGGAAGGTAATGTGTGTGAATTATCTGGCTGGTTTCTGCCCTGAAGGAACAGAATGTAAATTTTCACAGTAAGTATTATACAAATTATATTGAATAGTGCCCTCCTTGGCTTGTTGAAACAGCTATGATACTAGGTTAAGATCAACTATTTTGGGTGATATGAAATTAGGTAGAATCCTACTACATAGTTAAATGTTCAGGAAATCTTTGTTAAAATATCAGATGACATCTTCAAATTTTGTATTCATCAACTTTGAGTACATATTTATCGGCAGCTTGGCTCAATAGGCAGCACACTCGCATCTCACGAAGAAGGTTGTGGGTTCAAACCTCACTTCAGCACTTGAGATGGCACGTCAGTGCTGTACTGAGGGAGTGCTGCATTGTTGGAGATGCTGTCGTTCAGATGAGATATGAAACTGCGGCTCTGCCTGTTAATGTACATGATTCCATGGCACTTTTCGAAGGTCAGGGAGTTCTCCCTCAACCGACGCCAACTGGTCATTCGTCTCATTTGTTGTTTGTGGCATCCTGCTGTACACCGATTGGTAGCTGTGTTTGTCAACATAACAAAAATGAATGCACTGCAAAAGTAATTGATCCAATGTGAATGGCTTTTGAGACGTTCTGAAGATGTGAATGGGGGCTACATAATTACAAGTTCTTACTTCACATACCATATGTAGATCGTCTGTCCAACTGCAAAATCATAGGGATGCATGTAGTCTTCCCTTTGCTGAAAAAGCATCCCCAAGTAGCCATCCCCATTCCTTTCAACTGTTGATGACAACATGAAGTTAGTAGACTGAGGAACCTTTTAACTTACCAAAAGTAAAAAGATGCAGGAAGGGGAAGGAAAAAAAATGCTTCATTGCAACAACCATTTTCTTCTGAGGCCAAATAATTTAGAAGTGTTTGTCTTTTTTTTAGTCCAAGTAATGAATTTACTGAATGGAACACAGATCTAAGCAAGGTAGGTGTCAAAAATATAATTTTTCTTTAAAATTAGTGAAGTACTGGTTGGAGAACCTATGTACTGTTATTAATACTGAAATTAGGTTAATGTATTTAATGACGATATCAATGTTTGGAGTTGGAAGATGTGTTGACAGAACAAAAATTGCATATATTTGAGATGTATATGTGTGTGTGTGTATATATGTACGTATTTTTTAGTTAAATCCGGGGACAGTCGACTGAACTAAGAACCAACTGAGTTAATTATTTAGCTGCAGAATGTACAGTGACTGAAGCTAGTCATATTTGTTTTTGGAATCTTAATGATGATGTCCCAATGGAAGGCTAAATGTTCTTTCTACTTCACTGTAGATCGTACACAAGCACTGTAGAATGTATGGAGAATAAATATATAAGCTTTTGAATTCACAGAATGCTCATTTATTAAGCACATAAATGTCGAGGACAAGAGCCAGCAGCTTCAAGCCTGACTGATTGTTTCAGAACATTTATCACTGTTTCTAATATGTTTTATTGGTATCTCCCACTAGTTTTAAATTTATGTCTGCTATCTTAATTTGAAGCCTTTAAATTCTAATTCTAATTTCGAGGTAGCACAAATGCCTCGTTTCAATTACCACAAGGACAGAACCTGTAACATAATTCAAGCTGTTAAATTACACCGCAGTCATCTCGATCAGTGACATCCATTCTGTTTGTTGCATTTAATTTGAAATGAGATAGCAAAAGAGAAACGATGACATCCCCCCCACACACACACAAATATCAGTTGGAAAAGTTGGGAAAGGGATAAAAAGAGAAATGCGAGTGAAATGCAGAATCTTAAAATGGGGGGGAAATGAACAAAAGCAAGGATTACAAACGAGAGTAAATGCTGAAGGGTGAAATAAACCAGGAAATGCAGAAAGGAAAATAAATCTGCAAAATTAAATGATTGGATTACAGGTTGTTTCACCAGAAGTATATTTTCGCAGTTACAGCGAAACTCCATGCTTTTCTATCTGCATGTATGTGTTTCTAAAAATTGAATCGCTTCAATTGTTGCTTCGTTCTGATCAGGTTGGTCGATTAAGTGAAGTCGACACTGAAGTTTTTTTTTAAAAGCGTGTTCCCACACCACTGATTTCCCTCGGCTCGCTTATCTTTTCTCTCTCATGACGTTGTAGCTCCAGTTGTATCGCTAACTTCAATCATGTTTTGAAGTGCTTCAGGAGTCTCATTTTAGTTCAGGAGAGGCAGACTGATTTCTGTCGTCTCTCCCCCCCCCCCCCCCCCGAAGTTCTAGTACCAGCCTCCACAAGCTGTGCTGTTGCTGGGGGGTGGGGGGAGGAGGAGGAAATGGAGTAAACAAGAAATCCTCTTGAGTGGGCGATGAGGGAAACGTGGTGAGAAACCCTGCTTTTTAGGGGGGAATTCGGAAAATCCACCGTTGGAGGGAAAGAAGGAGACACGTATTTGGAGGAATAAGAAAGGGGGAATGACGGAGACTGAGACTATGGGAGAAGGAAGGTCATTTTATTTTCGTAAACGTCTTTCCCTCTATGCTGTCATGTTTTGTGTGCGAATGGGTGCTGAACCAGGGCTGGGTACGGGGTCTGAAGGAATCGGGCCGAGGCTTCCAGTTGATCTGCCCGCGTCCGAGGGCATAGCGCAACACCACCAGGAACTGAAGCATCTGAAGGTGCGACAAGTGCAGGGCTTCCAACAGACAGTTCTTCCAGTACAAGCAGTGTAGTAGAATCCGTGCGTCTCGGAGAACTCCAATACTAAACAGGTGCAAGAGACACCGGGGTTTAAAGATGTGTGTATTTGGGGTGGGGTGGGGTTCACAAGGCTTCAGATGCAGTACGGTACATGCCATCTTACTGTTTGTCCTAGCCTTTTTAAAATATATATATATATAAAAATTAGTAAAGGAATTCCTTTGGGTAAATCAGTAAAGGATTACTTGTACAAAAGCAAAATACTGCCGATGCTGGAAATCTGAAATAAAAACAGAAAATGCTGGAGACACTCAGCAGGTCAGGCAGCATCTGTGGAGAGAGAAACAGAGTTAACCTTTCCGGTCGATGACCTTTCATCAGAACTGGAAAAAGCTGGAGCTGGAACAGATTTTACTGGTTTGCTTAAAAACCTGTTCCATCTCCAGCTTTTTCCAGTTCTGACTAAGGGTCATCGACCTGAAACATTAACTGTTTCTCTCTCTCCACAGAGCTGCTAAGTATTTCCAGCATTCTCTGTTTTTATTCAAGGATTACGCGTGATAGGCATACAGAACGTGGGAAACAAACGGGAGATTTCCCTTAGATTTTTTTTTTACTAATGCAAAAATAATTACCTTTCGGAAACAACTAGCTGGCTGGAAAGTTTCCTGTTCAATGGAGTTGAATTTTTGAAAGCCAGTTAATGTTTGCATCGATTCACTGATCTCTGGTCGCTCAACAGTGCCAATCACTCATTTTAACATGGAATATCGATCCAAATACGCATTTCTTTCAAAATGCATATTGATAAATACGTACAATTTCACCTCTGGAATAGTGCACTAGTAACCGAAATGTAAAATCGGTCTATTTTAAGAGATAAGATCACTATTAGAGACACCTGCAGCTGCTCTGAATTTAGAGAAATTAATGATTAAACAATTACTTCCTACAGATCTTGCATTGAATTTTTATATTTCCCCGGCAAAACACAAGCCACGCGCTTTGAAATGGATTTGCCCACCAATAGCGGGAAACGATTACAGTTAGTGCAAGTACATGCAAACAGGCGAGCTGCCCATATTACACCCAAGAGTACCTTGAACACAAGAAACCATTTGTGTTCTATTATAGGAAATTGCTGAGCTCTCGCTCTTCCCAACGGGCAGCACCCAAGAGGCAAAGTTCGGCCAAGGCTACAAGTGTCTCGATAAAGTCACGTGCTTCAAGGTATACATTAATGTTATTTTACATATCCTGGCTATATATTACCATTGATTGCAAACTGGCTGTTTTAAAATGTATTTTCTATCTAAGTGATTAATTCCACAAGTTAAAACTTTTACCACCAGTGTTAATGCTAGTTGTTTGATAGTGGGGTTACTGATTCATCTCCTAGCTTTCCAGTTTAAAACAAAATAGCGCATCACTTCTCAGATACAGCTGTAATCCGACCCATAGGGTGTGGCGGGTGTAGGAATGAAGACACGTTCAAATAGCTTTTGGAGAAGGGTTTGTTTTCTGCCCTCTTCCATCCCAGATTAGCAATGAGTTTTGTGAAATGTTGAAATTACATGTGATTGTTTTGACGTGGAAAAAATAAAAATGCCTTAACTAAGTTTTTTTTTGATTAAGCTGTGCTCATATATAATTTACAGTTTGGAAAATATGGTACCTTCATTGAGTTCCTCTTAATTTATTTATTACAATGGAATGAGTTAAACATGATTCATTAAAATAGTTTAAATAAACACTGTTCCATAGGCCTGCACATGAAAAAACAGCAATCTAAACAAATCTCCTTTCCTGAATTAAATGGAACTTTATTGCATAACTCAAACTTGTGTGTTTCCCTTCTCCCTCTCCATTTCTTTCAGTGTAGAGAGAAGGGCCACTATGCCAACAAGTGCAACAAGCATCAGACAATAATCAAACACTGGCATGTCGACTAAGGCAACTGTAAATGGGACTGAAATCGAGGACTCAAAGGATCTAATGAGCAGAGGACTTTTCTTCATCCAATATTACAAAAGTTCAAAAAAATCTATCCAGATTGTATTCTTCTTAACCTTAAGCAAAATATATAAAAGACAGATTAAAACTGTTCCATTGGAAACTAGACTATTGCACTGGATCATGGTTTCCAGTTTTCTTTCCTTCCCTCAAAGGTTACGCACTTGTCGCTGGGGTAGTTTCGTGAGTGGGTCCTCGCCCAAGTGGCTATTATCCATGTGTGAACCCTGACACTGTTGCCAGACTATTTAACAGGCAGGGGCATCCAAACTGATCCTCCTCCAATACCTACACAGATGCACTTAAAGCAGGGGTCACTTGATGATGATCAGGGGGCAATCTCCCTGGCCAATTTTTCCCTTCTCTAACCTGGCAATAGTAAGGCCAATTCCAGCGCCCCTATGACCATCCCCAGCTAAGTAGACTGTAGGTTAAACCTGCATTGTGCTGCTCCATATGGCTTGGATAAACTTGCGGAGCCATTTAAGGAGCTGAGATTTGTATTTTTGAATCCCCTAGGTCTTACAGAATCTACATAACCCCATAATCCTACACAGGGAGCAAAATCACTTGAGAAAAATGTCATTTGAAAATAATTTGGGATCCTTCTGCTTAGTTTTACAATGTTGCTTGAAATGTTCTGTGCTTCAGAACTGCAACACATCAAGAATGCAGGAGTACAATACTTCAATAGAGTGCTGTCCCTTTCAAACTAAAAAATATGATTTGTGGGTTCAACTTTATTAAACTAATTCCTTGCTTCAGGACATTTTCCTAGATGTTGCTTTACTTATTTTTCCAATGGTAACTGTTCCATCTCTCTCCAAAATGTCAGATTTTTTAGAACAGCAGGTGTGAGAAATGGTTCAATGGGTAGTTTGAATTGACCTGACAATAGGCTAAATGACTAGAACAGACATTCTCAAATTACATATCCAACTGACTGCTCATCATGCCCTTCTGGACACTGATTCAAACACCTGTATGGTAGTACTGGGTTTCAGTGAAATGTGATTTTACTGCTCCACAGGGAATAGCTCCCATTTAATAATGCTTGAGCAGAGGTCACTGCTATTATAGCCTAGCTCTCAACAAATGTGGTTGTGTGTTGGAAGACAGTACAGGCAGAGACGTTTCTTTAAACTGGCAGCATCAAAAGCTTATCCTAACTTAAAGCCATATATAAAAAAAAATAAACAGCTGTTGACACCAGCTGCATCGGAGGACTTCTCCACACCACTTGATGAATATTTGATGCCAGTTGGTGTCAAATAGCAGCAGTTACCATGGTCAACAGTCAATGAAAGTCAGCTGGCACAATTACACATGTGCCATCAGGAAAGGTAATTCCAGCCTGTGACCTGGACAAATGCCACTTCCAACACATGGACTGCTTCTTGTGCTCAATCCAACTGGCACTAAACTTGTCTTTTATGTGGCACTACTAGTTGCATTCCTCTCAACTGTGCTGAGAAAATTACACTAGAATAGACCCAAGGAGGTTACTGGCCTCAAGACCATGGTGTATCTAGTCTGTAATGGTTGTTCCCATTGTTCAATGGTCTTTGCGTTCACAGCTACTCCAGTTCTGTTCTTGAACGATGGAACTCCAGTGTATGGGGTCTGGTATGAGAAGCCTAGATATAAATCACATTATTTAAACATGAGATATTCTGAGCACTAGAGGTGGCCATTTACTCAACATAGTAATGTGGTAAAGGAATGCTAGAGGCTGGGCGTACCTAATGCATAGCCCTCAGGCTCCTTTATATCAAACCTGTAAAGCTCCTGCCGGTTTCTATCTTGTGGGCAGTCGATTAGACTTCCCAAGTTTGGAAGAGTGAAAAAGGCTTCATCTAACTACCGCAATTGGAGCATTCCTTACCAGGCCTCCAATTTTATTGGTTTATTATTGCATAAACTTATGTCTGTACAAGTGTGTTTTTTTGTGGATTATTATTAGTAAAATTATACCCATCCACCATGAGGAAAATTCAGACCTTGGAGTCAGTTGAGCTTCCATCTGTAATGTACATATCCCCTCTAAGGGTTATCTACAATATCATGGTGCATCATTGGGAAATACAGCTGGATGGGAGACCAACTGCAAGATATATTTAAGAACTGCTTCATTTAAACTGCATCCATAGCCAAACTTAAAAAGTAACCCCTGATTAGTGATTTCACTTCTGATATGAACTGGGGTCTACAGTGCCTGTGGGGTTCATTAGATCACCATTAATCCATCTACTGTAATTTGTGTCCAATTAAATTTCTTAACTTAATCAATCAGTGATACAGATTCTCATCCTGCCACATGGTACCTTTGGATATGCTGTGTCTGTTTACATTTTAAGCCAGTCTTTTGCTATGTCTCACTCCAGTACGATATTGAGATAAAAGTATAGGGTACCAGAGTTTAACACTTCAAATTCCAATTGCACAAGTCCATAGTTCCACTAGCAATGTGCTGGCATTGTCACAAAACTAATATGCTCTATTGCCTGAAGATAAAAGGTGAACAGTAAGGCATCTCCGACATTATGTATACATAGTAGCAAAAGTCCCAATACCAGACATAGTCCAGAACCCAATTATTAAAAAAAAAAATTCCAAGAAAAATATCTATTTATACAAGTAAAGAGTAAAAACTTAATTCTAGCTTATTAATACAGTTAAGCTCCTAGTACAAATTTGATGAAAGCACAAGACAATTTTCCCCAACATGTTTCAAAATTAAACCAACTCCATAGTGCATTAGAGCGGATTTTAAACAGAACTCTCTCTGCTGGTCAGGTTCTCTTTCATCGATATTGCCGACATAATGCTGAATTTTCATAGTCAAAAAAAAGACCTCAAACAAGTGTGATGGGTGGTAGAATCCCAAAAAAGCTTAGAAACAAGTTAATTGTGCTTATTGCCATTTATTTAATTAATACTTACAGGCCAGACTGTTAATACTTTTTTTGAAAGTCACATTTATTTTTATGAAATATTTAATGATTTGTTTTTAATTCTGTTCTTACCTGCAGTAGTCAGGTAAGTGCATTTTCAAATCACTTTACATAAATATAATCCATATATACAGAAATAATTATTACAAAAAGTGATACTTACAAATAAGATCTTTATTGCAGCTTGTAATTTTTACTCATAATTGCTTTCATAATGAAGCAACTTTGGTTCACTCACCTTTTCCTTGCCCTCCCCTACACAACAAAGGGACAATAACTAAAATCCACTGTAAAATGTTTGATATTTTGTCTTGCTGAGGTAATGCCTCCATTGTTCTTGACGTATGAGTGGAGTGAATCAGAAAAACATGATAGTCTTGGGTTTTCAGTGGTATTTTCTCCATCAATCGTGTTCTGAAAACAAAGGTTTAAATAACTTGTTAAAACACGAATGGCTTTTGACAAGAACCTTCCTTACTAGGTCGTCTATATAATGCACAGGAATTGCCACTTTTGATTTTTGTCAGGGGGTGGGAAGACTTGTAAATTGAATGTTCATTTACGGTCATTCACACATTACTAAAAGTAGTTCTGGAACATAATTAGCATTAGAAAATTAGAAAATCAAATTCCAGTATGATATTTAAAAAAATATTTTTTCTGCATTCCCATTGACTGTCAGAAGACACAGCTGTACTCACTGATGTAATCATAATTCCAGATGTAGCGGAGGGTTGCATATCCCACAAGCAACGTGATCACACCTCTGACTCCTCCTTTCCTCGCGTTAATGTATTTATTGTAATACCTACTATAACCTGCAGGGAACAAGTTTCAAAATAATTATCTCTCCAGTTTTACTGACAAATTTGTTTCTGTCCTCTACGAAGGCAGATCGTTTCTAGCTATGGAGTTCTAATTGTCAGCTGTGGCTCAGTGGGTGGCACTCTCACCTCTGAGTCAGAAGGTTGTGGGTTCAAGTCCCACTCCAGAGACTGAGGGAGTGCTGCACTGTTGGACGTGTCGTCTTTTGGATGAGACGTTAAAGATCCCATGACACTATTTCGAAGGGCTGGGGGGTTCTTCCCGGTATCGTGCTCAACATTTATCCCTCAATCAGCATTACTAAAACCGATTATCTGGTCATTATCTCATTGCCATTTGTCGGAGCTTTCTGTGTGCAAATTGGCTGCCGCATTTCCTACATTACAAGACTGACTACACTTCAAAAGTACTTCATTGGCTGTAAAGTGCTTTGAGACATCCTGAAGTCATGAAAGACGCTATATAAATTCAAGTTTATTCATTCATCAGCACTTCATAACCGGAAGAATATAAAGATCTGTTTTCAGAGGGCTGTGAGGATTCCAACAAGATTTTCTGAAGTTAGGGTTGATAAAATCAAAGCCGAGATCTTGTATCTTGTTTAATCCAGAGGTGTAGTTCAATGTTTCCATTTCCTCCCCCATTTATACTGTGCGACTATTTCACCAACAGGCGGGGGGAAAAAATGGCTCCATTAGCACAAAAAAAGCAAGGCCACTGACATCCCCACTACAGCCTGCTTCTATTCCAGCCACAGTTCAAGCGGTTTTCATCGAATCTACTTGGAGAATGACCACCCTCTTAGAAAAAGTGTTTGCAGAAAAAATTGCCAACTCACTGCACATATACCAGCTGCAAAATGAATGTACTTCTTCCTAACTTTACCATGGAAGCTACGTCCAAGGCGCATCCCATCAAAACTGTTTCAAAGAAATGGGCAAAGGGTAGACAATTTTCCACTGCAAGCTCATACATAGAGCTAGCAGACACATAGCACCGTTAACAAAGGCAACGCTGCATCAAATTTCAAAATTCACTTAAAATGATTTGCAACAATTAATCTTTGCTTTGAGATTTACAGTTGCAAATGGGTGTCAAGTTTTGTTGATTTAAGTCCATTTGTCACTCTTACAAAGTATTAATTTTAAGCGCAGTGTTCAAATATTGCAACTACTTTTATAAAAATGTAATGCATGTATCAAACATAATACCCATAATTCTTAGACATAATTCTCAGGAGTTCACATTAACATTACATGAAACAGATTTTAATTTCTATACAATTGTACAAATCAAATAAAATGTATAGAAGAGTGATTACCCAATACAAAAACTGATCCAAAACAGTTGTACATTTCCAGGCTACCTCACTAACCCTGCGAAAGAGTTTGGAAAGTAGACCTCTGTGGATTGTAGGAAGCAGCCGAAAGTAGTTCCTTGAAGGAAAAGGTATAGCAAGTGCTTGCGGCCATAGTGGACCAGAATAAACCAATCCAACATGGCCCAATTACTTACACAGCAAGCACTTGTATTGCATTGGTAAGATGAGCCACTGTCAGGTTATAGAGATTACATCTTTCATATAAATATTTGACCACCTTAGCATCCATAGTAAGGAAACACAGACATAGGTCAGTAGAACACGCAGTATAAAAAGAGATAAATTGTAAGATACTGCAGCAAAGTATCATAAAAATTAGATAATTTTGTATTTTAAATATTTTAGAATTGCATTTTTCCCCAAAGCAAATATGGATTTAAACGTGCGATTAAGGCATTTTACAGTAGGTCAATCATCAACAAATATGCAAACATGGCAGAACTGTCGTAGAACATTCTAAATATACAGCTGATTGTACCTTTTGTATTCTCACTCCGAGAGGCAGATAGCCTTCTGGGTGTTTGCAACTGTTTAGTTTGCTCAGGAAGCATACTCAACCCAATGCTAAGGTACCCTGGATACAGTTCAGGAAACCACTCCATTCCTACCCCAGCTTTCCTGCAAACACTGGGGTGAAGTTCTTTAATCCTTTCATCCAAATATTGTGTTTTTGCGGAGCTCGTTGATAAAAACAAGTCTTTGTTCCAACACTTTTCTTTTTGTGTCAAATGCAAATATTCAGACTGTGCAACACCATTTGTGTTCAAGTCACTTGGTTCTATTTTCTTCATTGCCACATAACCAGTATGTGGATTTCCTTCATATTTATTTAAGTCCTTCACTCGCATAGAAGACATAATTATGCTGCCATTTCCATGATTGCTCGTGGATGAATCACAGACAGAAGTACTATGACTAGTCTCTAAAATGTCAGCTCTATAACCATCTTCCTTCACACTTGTGTTCACTTTCAAAATAAAATCCTGCTTTGCACTGGTAGTTGTTCTTCGACACAAATTCTCTTTAATGTGATGCCACACACTAGTTTTGATGTTGTTTATTGAACTCTGTTCATATATTACTTTATTTGAGACTATTCCTTCTGTGACTTCATTCTGGTCACTTTGACATCTTTTGTCAATCTTAGGAACCACATTCTCTCGTCTTATGGAGTGAAGTGAATTTGATCTGACGGCACCAGATGACTGAGGTACGATGTCATGGGACTGCAGATCCAACACAGCTGTCTCCTTCTCAAATTCTGGTCTAGTCTGAATATGTTCTAAATTAAGAATTGAGTTCACTTTAGGAAAAAATATATTTTTTGATATCCGGTCAGCACTTCCTTTTTCATTTAGTGGGGGCCTCAGTGAACTGTCCTCAATATTTTCTTGTACTTTCCTTATAGAGTTATTACTTGCAATCTCTTGAGTTCTCTTCACTTTTGTTCTGGTAGTGCCTTTTAACTTTACATCTACTTTGTCTTGGTCTTGTTTTGAAGAATGTTCACTTAACTTTGTTTTTCTGACCATTTCTTTTGTTGCCTCTTTAGGTTGTCCTTTAGTTGTCCTACTAACAGACTGTTGCCGTTTTTTTCCGATTGGCTCTCTGTTGTCCATCAAATCTCCTTGACTTGACTGTGGTTCATTAATACCCCTACTCCAAACAGTTTGTTCAGAAGTGCACGATTCATTCCCCAAACCTATTAAACTCTTCTGTTTTTTTGTTGCTGCTGCTTTTGCTTTCTGTGTTACTGTTTTTGCTGAGTTTGCTTTCTTGTTAGGCGATGCTGGAGTTCTAACTAATTTGCAATTCAATTCTAGCTGTGGAATTGCAATAGGTACCTCTGTCTTTTTAGAATTGGATTTACTGTTCACATTTCTGGCCATCTTACAGTGAGGAAGATGTGCTTTTAGCCGCTTAAAAGCTTTACCACAAAATGGACACACTTGCATTCCTGGTGAAGCATTCTCCATTTTTAGATTGGAGAGAAAGAACAAATAGTCTTAAACCAATAGTGTGAAATGCACAAAATGGTCTTGATTAGTTGAAGCTGTTGGCATTTTTGGCATCTGTAACAATACCATGTTCAAAGACAAGCGTTTCCCCAAATCAATGGTAGAGGTCGCATTATTGCTACAACAGCAGAGTCTTTCCCTTTCCTTGGCGTTTTCATTAATATACTGTAAGTTTCACAAATGACCTGTTCATCTAATATTTCTTCATCACAATATGACCATTTTAGGATCAGCTCCTCTCCTGAAGATTAAATGTTTTCCATTAAAACAGGAAGGTATATCAAGTTGAAGATAATGACTCAATGGATGTGTCATGATAACTAGGTTATAGTTCAAAGCAACATCATCATTCTTATTCAGACTGTTACACTTTCACTTTACATACCATGACTGAGAACTCAAGTGCAAACAGGAAAATTAGAACAGCACCAGTTTTTGGTAGAGTTTTTCAAGCACGAATCACGTCCTCTACAGATCTACTAAATTACCCCTTTAAGCAGTTCGAATCAGTTCGTTTTCTCCCTATTTGCAGACGCAATATTGGCTGGTCCAGATCATGAATTCAAATTTGCCACAAGACTGTTTGTGTTATTTTGTACATGATTTAAAATAAGTTTTTGTATTTTAGAAGCCATTTTTCTTGGGATATTTTTCCATTTCAGCCTTCAAATGCTGCACAGGGTGGAGAAAAGCTTTACCCAAGACAGGATTAAAAAAAAAGATATTTAAAGCAATATCTTCATTAGTGTCAGCCGTGGCTCAGTTGGTAGCACTCTTGCCTCTGAGTCAGAAGTTGTGGGTTCATGAACACAAAAATCTAGGCTGACGCTCCAGTGCAGTACTGAGGGAGTGCTGCACTGATCAGATGAGATGTTAAACCAAGGCCGCATCTGCTCTCAGGCGGGCATAAAAGATCCCATGGCACTATTTGAAGTAAGCTCCGAAAGCTTGTGATTTCAAATAAAACTGTTGGACTATAACCTGGTGTTGTGCGACCTCTCAATTTTGTCCACCCCAGTCCAACACCGGCATCTCCGCATCATGACCACTATTTGAAGAGCAGGGGAGTTACTCTTTGTCCTGGCCAATATTTATCCCTCAATCAACATCACTAAAAAAAATGATTATTTGGCCATTATGTCATTGCTGTTTGTGGGAGCTTGCTGTGTGCAAATTGGCTGTCGCGTTTCCTACATTACAACAGTGACTACACTTCAGAAAAAGTGCTTCATTGGCTGTAAAGCGCTTTGGGGCGTCCTGAGGTCATGAAAAGCGCTATAGAAATGCAAGTCGTTCTTTTTTCTTCGTGCCATACCAAAATAGGAAGTATAGAAAATAATAAAGAACAATGCAACCAGATTCAAAAGGATTTGGACCTTTTGTGTAGCTGAGTCAGTTTGGTGTTTGCTGTTCAATGTAGATTATTGGTTGATCATTACAGGAGCAAGGAACTAGAATACACTTGGGCATGATTATTCAGTATGGCAAAGATTCAAACTCTCAGTGGGGGGTGGGGAAGAGAGATAAGAATTAGTAAATTAGGAGGAAGAAAGGAAGTTGGGCATAATTTGATTTACACAAAGGGTAATAGATTTGTGAAATAGGTTCATGGAAGAATATTGAAGTAGGCAATTTAAATGAGTTCAAATAAATTAGTTTTGACCTTGTTGGGCCCCAATAGCATTTCTCTTGTACCTAAAAATTCTAATGTTCTTATGACCCTGGGCAAAAATGGCAACTACCTAGCAGCTTGAGATTTTATAATCAGCTAGTTTTCAGCTCCAACTAGTTCTAGGCTTCTCAGATGATTTATGATCCCTTTCTGTTCTTCAGGCAAGACGATCAGAAGTGGTGGGCTCAAATCCGAATGACCGAAACAGCTAGCTTGGAAGAACTTGGATCATAACCCAGCTCGGGCAGAAATTAAACAGTTTCTGAATCAAGGCCAGAGGTGATTAAAAGAACTTGGGTAGAGTTCATAACCAAGCCAACTATCCCTGGTTGGTGGAAGGAGCAGACTTGACTGGGCAAATTATCTTTTCTTATTTCTTACCTTTCTAGTCCAGAGAGTGGGATCTTAGATTTCCTAATCCTTGGGCTCAGCTACTTCCTCTGGTCAAAAGTACTAAATATGACCTGTTGTAAATGTGGGCAGGGAATGACAAAACCTCAAAACACATGGCACCTGCAACACTACTACAGGCTATGCTACATCATCCTTCATTTAAAAAAAATTGATCCATGGGACCAAATATTTTGGAGGAGGATGGGAACTGTTCTAATATATATTGGCAGAATTCAGCTCAGACATTTTAACAAATACTTCACGGCATCTCCAGCCTGACTCCCAACCTCTGACTGTACACTTGTCTCGTACTGCCTGCCTCTCTTCTGCGGCCACACTCGCACCCGGGTGGCTCTGGAGATGGAGCACACGGTCTGCCGGCACGCTCGAGGCCTTCCGCGACCAGTGGGCACCGGAGTGCATCATCACGCCCGGGAATACAATTTTAAGTTGTTAAGGTTCTTTTAATGTTTTAAGTTAAGTTACAGTTTTTTGTTTTAACCAGAAGAGTACACTTGTCTTGTCTCAGTTGAGTCAGCATATGAAGTCCAGCTGTACTCCGCCAACTTTGCTTTGTAAGGGATTGGCTGGGACACGGGGAGAGCAGACGGGGCCTCGGTTTAACTGAAAGACGGCACCTCCGACAGTGCAGCACTCCCTCAGCACTGTACTGGAGTGTCAGCCTAGATTTTTGTGCTCAAGTCTATGGAGAGGGACTGTGAACCCACAACCTTCATGACTCAGAGGTGATGGTGCTACCACTGAGCTAGTAACGGCTACTTGACCACTAAAATGAAAAGTATAGAAACCGTATTTTGAATTATTTCAATCGATATTACATTATAATTTCTGACTCACGTGCCGCATCTTCTCTTAAAACTCTTTTTAATCGCCCGGTTGGAGCCTGATTACGTTTGTTTTCCTTGCTTCATTTTTTTTTTAAAGCAACGAAAACTGTCTGAAAGGTTTTTTTTGTAAGAAAATGAGGCCGTTGAGCTGCGGCACCTGTCACCCATTCAGCAGCGGATCCTGCGAGAAACCTCGCACTTTAACGCCAGGCCTGACGGACGCGCGCATGCTCCCTGTTCCAAGGGCCGAATATCCGGTCCGCCCGCTCTCGGGTCCCCCGCGGGGCGGGCGGGGCCGTCGGCGCATGCGCAGAGGGATGTAAACAGGAAAGCGAAGGAGTCCGTGAGATTGGCGGTCCCGAGGTCAGAGGAGGAAACGCGCCCGGACCTCCAAGAGGGGGTGGGGGAGATCGACAGCCGGAGAAGAGAGAGAGACAGTAGGAAGATAGCGGGAGGCTACCGGACCCAACCCACAGAGAACTCCCTACGAACAGCCTCAGCCTTTTTCGGGTTCAATTTATTTTTGGGCCGAGTACTGACCGCGCAGCCGCAGCCTGTGGACCGCGCAGCCGCAGTCTGTGGCAGCCTGTGGATCGCGCAGCCGCAGTCTGTGGCAGCCTGTGGATCGCGCAGCCGCAGTCTGTGGCAGCCTGTGGATCGCGCAGCCGCAGTCTGTGGCAGCCTGTGGACCGCGCAGCCGCAGTCTGTGGCAGCCTGTGGACCGCGCAGCCGCAGTCTGTGGACGGCGCGTCACGTCACTATTAACGCGTCGGAGGGCCGGCCCCGCCCCTGGCCCGAGGACGGCACAGACGCAGCGAGCAGCAGCCGGGGGTAGATGTTATCAGACGGCAGGTGAGTGGCAGCTTGGCTTCCCTTGACTCCTCCGGCACGGGGGTCCCGCCGCGTTTCTTCGGCCGTCGACGCCATGAGGGCGGGGGGGCCACAATGGGCGGCGGCCGACGCTGTTTGTTGCTCGGGTTGGGCTGCAAAGGTCGAGCCACATCGGCGCCCCGTTACTTGGCCAGGGAGGGCTATCTGGGGGCCGGGGTGGGGGGGAGAAAAAAGACCTGGGGATACGAGCCTGAGGTTTATCGCGGTGTGAGGGGGACCCGAGTGTCCGGGGGCAGCAGGTCAGCGGCTGTAGCAGGTCCCCCTTTAAAGCGGGCTGCGCCTCCCTATTCTGCAGAATAACGCGAGCGAGTGCCGAGGCCCAATGGCGTAGGCGGCAGCTTGTGTGTAAATGCATGTTTTCAGGCATTTAACTGAAGGAAGGTTTGTGCTGATCGATCTCATGTCATCATTCGCCTGCCCGGCCTTGTGCTCGTTAATATTACCTCGGATGGGGATTTGTTAAAGGGACATTGTCCCTTCCCAGCCATAGATGTATTGTCTGGGTTTTTTTTTCTCCTCCTCCCCAATATGGTGGCAACTCATTGTGAATTTGGGTTTGCTCAACCTGCAGGCTACAAACGGTGTATTTTGGCTTTGTGGCCTTGAGTGGATGCAGCACTGACGCTATAATCCAGCTTTAATAAATTGAGAAGATATACAATTAGAAATGATCAGAATTACATCACCATTAGTTTCACTTTGTTAATGTTCTTTGAATCAGTGAGTGGACACATTTATTCAGTAGTTTGTTTACAGACAACCAATAAACTCCCTTCATATTAAATTATGAAGTGTGGAAAATTAGCTGTGGCTAAGACTTTCCCCCCCAGTTAGGAGGAACATGCTCTTTATCTAGATATGCAGTGTCTTTTTTCTGGGAAATTGTTTAGACAGACAGCATACTCCCAAATCAAGATGATATTTTGGAGGTGCATAATGGGCTTGTTTATCCTTAAGTGAGTAATTACCTAGCTGCTTTTCTTTTTTTCTCTTTCTGATGCGTAACCTCACAGAACAAAGGCTAGGTTCCCATAGAAGGTAGAGCAGAGCTTCAGTCAACCTTCCTCACGGACAAGATGTATTAAAGGAACAGGCATTTTTGGTACTCCAACAATTATATGTTTGATAATCTGGATCAATGGACAAGTGACTCAACCCCATTGATTGGTACCATTTCAGTATCCCAAAAATCATCTTAAAGCTTCGCACTACAAAATAGGTCATTTGCTCTGTTACTACAGTGATTAATTTCACACAACAAATCTTGGAAATTCCTGTGACTTTTACCCCCAACCTTTGCTCAGCCAGCAACTGGTTGAGAGGCTGGTGTTAGAATGCCAGCCTTTTTCCTCGGGATGCAGATTTAAATTCAGCCCAGAATGATGGGATGAAAGTGTAAGAACTAGCAGGCATGAGTGAAATAAACCAGTCTGTTCATGGATACAAGTCCAAAGCAGATTTGCTTTTTAATGTAGCAGCAGTTGTCGAGTCTCACTCACAAGAAATGGAGTCACTCTGGTGCAGTTATGGGTGTTCTGAGATGAGAGTTTGTGTGCCTGATATTTCTTAGTGGACAACAGAAGTGTTGAATGTCCTCTGCAATTGAGTTTCACGAATGGCACTTGGAAGATGAGACCTACTGTCTCGGCTTCAATACCCAACCGAGGACCTGGTTCTCTAAACTTAAGAGGTCGCACAACACCAGGTTATAGTCCAACAGTTTTATTTGAAATCACAAGCTTTCGGAACTATCGCTCCTCCTTCTTCACCTGAGGAAGGAGCGATAGTTCCGAAAGCTTGTGATTTCAAATAAAACTGTTGGACTATAACCTGGTGTTGTGCGACCTCTCAATTTTGTCCACCCCAGTCCAACACCGGCATCTCCGCATCATGATCTCTAAACTTAAGCATGCTGTATTCAGGTTTATCATTATCCTTGTTAAAATCTTACTATAATAGGTAAATCTTCCCACTTTGCCACTGTAACACATATCTTAACACCTGGTAAAGGTCCTTCTACAATGCACCATAAGTGTTAAGTACAGAACATCCCTTTCTACACCCTTGTCACATTTCTGTTTTCCATCACCAGTTATTGTTGGAAGCAGTTTTGCTGTGGACTTGTATCAGCTTAGAGCTAAATTTAGATTTCACAAATTCACTTTACCTGTACAACGGTCATATTTTTATCCCATCAGCCTTAGCTGCATTCATAGCTGGGTTCCAGAGATAAGAGTGTGGTCTCGCAATGAATTATTCAGTCAAGTTACCAAAAACACAGATTTTTTTGAGGTTGTATCTATCCCTAATTTCTAGTTTCAATCCCTCATTGAAATTTTTAGGATAATGGGTGAAAAGAGACATGTGAAAAGTATGAAATATCCTAATACTTATGACAGATTAAATTGAATGTCTGACATTAAATTGCTGCACTTGTAGAATAACACTACTGTATAGAATACAGAATTTCTTATTTGATTCCCTCATTTGTGAGGGAAATGCTGAACTCAACTGCTTGAATGGAGGGCCCTGAACAATGCTTTAGGTTTGTAAAATGCCAGCTAGATAACCTTAAGGTATGATCTCTTTCAACTCTCACAGTATGGGATATGGGGGTTGGTCATACAACTATATCTGTATATAAATTCTGTAATCTGTCTCGATTATAGTTTAGGAGATGTAAATGAATGGCTGTCCCTAATCTGGATTACGGGTCGTGTATCCATATACCCAGAGTAAAATACATTGACGGTCAAAGCGCCATAAAATGAAAGACAATGTTTTGAGGGAAATGATCAGCTTCTAAGTGTTGTGCTAAATGACCAGTGATGGGGTGTAATTGATCTGTGACGGATGCAAAACTCAATTCAGGCAGTTTTTGCTTCACCAGACAGGAAGAAGTGGAACTAAAGAAGCCTATGATATATTGCAATACTTGACTGGAAGGGCCAATGATGCAGGAAGTTATCACAGTGAGAAATGATTATATGGATAGTACAAACATTAGGTGATGAGTTCGGAGGTACAATACGTGGACTGATCTGATGACTTGTAAGCAATATCATTTATGAAGCACAGACAGTTCTACAAGGCTCCTCACTGTGCAGTTTATTTGCCTTGTCTCTCTTCAAAATTGACATCTCCCTGTAACATGAAAAATTCATTGATGTTATACCGTGTATATTTAGGAACAGGAGTAGCCCCTCGAGCCTGGTCCGCCATTCAGTTAGATCATGGCTGATCTGTATCGTCACTCCATCTACCTGCCTTGGTTTCGTAACCCTTAATACCCTTGCCTAACAAAAATCTATCTCTCAGTTTTGAAATTTTCAATTGACCTAGCCTCAACAACTTTTTGGGGGAGAGAATTCCAGATTTCCACTACCATTTGTGTGAAGAAATGCTTTCTGACATCACCCCTGAACGGCCTAGCTTTAATTTTAAGGTTCTGTATTTAATTGTATATCCGCTAACAATCCTGTTCACCAGCACATGGTAACAATTTCACAATAGGATGGACATGTGTGGAACTATAATTAAATGCAGTTTAATAATCAACTTACAACTGCATGGTTAAAGTGGAATGTGGTATTTTTTATAGTTTGCCAACACTGATGGAGATGGTATTTTACTGTGCCAATTCATCAATTTTATTTAGAAGGACAAAGCTAGTGGTTTTGTCAGCATACAACCCAACACTGAAGCTCACCCTTTTAGTGACAAATTCATATCCAAGAGGACTGGTGAAATTTACAGAAAAAAGATACTGGAGTTTGGTATGAGAAGAAAATTGCAGAACTGCCACATCAGTAAGCATTGTGTTCAAACAGCTGCATCATTTCCATAATCTAAAATAGGTCCCACAAGTTCCAGATTTCAGCAGCATTTTAAGATTGGCACATGTCTCTATAGATTGCTTTGTAGGTTACAGGGATGTGCTGAAATAATAGAGCGGCTTGCTTCAGAAAAAGCATAATTTGGCAGCATTATTGCACTAAATAATGTCAGAAAATGTAACCAAACATTCTTGCAGCTGATTCGTGCCCATTCTTCAAGTTTTAACAACATTTTGAGCAGGAGACAAAGATTGAAATGTTAAGTAATAAAACTTGGGGCCAAACTGCAATTGGAAGAACAGGAGAAAAAGTCATTCCAAGTATGTTGGCCAGCCAGGCTCAGCACTAGAACTTGGGTACAGTATGTACTTGCCAAGTAAGTGATGCAAAATGTTCACTTGTGCCATCTAAGGAAATGCTTTTAAAACCACAAGATCAATCATGGTTGAAGCATTCTAGAGACTTGAGTTGAAAGAAGGAACTTGCATTAATATAGCGCCTTTCACAGCCTCAGGATGTCCCAAAACACTTCACAGACCATGAAGTACTTTTGAAGTGTCGTCACTGTTGTAATGAGGAAATGCATCAGCCAATTTGAGTACAGCAAGCCCCCACAAACAGCAATGAGATAATGACCAGATAATCTGGTTTCAGGTGTTGGTTGAGGGGTAACTATTGGCCAGGACACGGGATAACTCCCCTGCTCCTCTTCGACTAGAGCCATGGGATCTTTTATATCCACCCGAGAGGGCAGACATGGCCTCGGTATAACATCTCATCCGAAAGATGGCATCTCTACAGTGCAACACTCCCCTCGGCTACTGCACTGGAGTGTCAGTCTGGATAATGTGCTCGAGGCTCTGGAGTGGGGCTTGAACCCACAACCTTCGGGCTCAACAACAACAACTTGCATTTATATAGCGCCTTTAATGTAGCAAAACATCCCAAGGCGCTGAGCAAGAGCGATAGCAATAAAACCGAGCCACAGAAGGAGATATGTGGGCAGATGACACAAAGCTTGGTCAAAGAGATAGGCTTTAAGGAGCATCTTGAAGGAGGAGAGAGAGGTGGAGAAATTTAGGGAGGGAATTCCAGGGCTTGGTGCCAAGGCAGCTGAAAGCACGGCTGCCAATGATGGCGCGATTAAAATCGGGGACGTGCAAGAGGCCAGAATTGGAGGAGCACCGCGATCTCAAAGGCTTGTAGGGCTGGAGGAGGTTACAGAGATAGGGAGGGGCGAGGCCATGGCGGGATTTGAAAACCAGGATGAGGATTTTAAAATTGAGACGTTGTCGGACCGGGAGCCAGTGTAGGTCAGCAAGCACATGGTTGATGGGTGAACGAGACTTGGAGCGAGTTAAGATAGGGGCAGCAGAGTTTTGGATGAGCACAAGTTTATGTCAGGTGGAGGATGGGAGGCGGGCCAGGAGAGCATTGGAAGAGTCAAGTCTAGAGGTAATAAAGGCATGGATGAGGGTTTCAGCAGCAGATGAGCTGATGCAGGGTCGGAGTCGGGCGATCTTACGGAGGTGGAAATAGGCAGTCTTGATGGAGCAGATATCTGGTCGGAAGTTCATCTCGGGGTCAAACACAACACCAAGGTTGCGAACAGTCTGGTTCAGCTTCAGACAATTGCCAGGGATGGAAACGGTGGCCAGGGAACAGAGTTTGTTGCGGGGACCAAAGACACTGGCTTCAGCCTTCCCAATATTTAGTTGGAGTAAATTTCTGCTCATCCAATATTGGATGTCGGACAAGCAGTGTGACAAGTCAGACGGTGGAGGGGTGCAGAAAGATGGTGGTGAGATAGAGCTGAGTGTCATTAGCGTACATGTGGAACCTGATGGATGATATCGCCGAGGGGTATCATGTAGATGAGAAATAGAATGGGGCCAAGGATAGATCCTTGGGGGACTCCAGAGGTAACGGTGCTACCACTGAGTTAAGAGATTGCTGATTGATTGTGCTGGTACAGAATCTAAACAGGACACTATCATCTTGTAGCAAGCAAAAACAACTAGAGATTGTGCAGCAGAACCAGCTGTCCCATATATTTAACTCCATCCAATGAATGCAGCACAAATAAGATATTTCTCACCAAAATGGACACTAAGGGAATCAAGGGATATGGGGATAGGGCGGGAAAGTAGAGTTGTGGTAGCAGATCAGCCAGGATCTTATTGAATATTAGAGCAGGCTCGAAGGGCCATATGGCCGCCTCCTCCTATTTCTTAGGTTCTTAAGAAAAAATTTTTTGGAATGTTCACCCATTCCATTTTCCAGAAACAGCATCCCCCTCCTTCATGCAGTCACGGCTAAAACCACTGGCAGGGGGCTCGGTCTGACCGACTGGCAGGGTTGGTGGTGGGGGGGGGGGCGGGGTGAGGGGTTGAACTCGAGCTTGGCTGAGTTCCAAATTCCTACTACCCTTTGTTTTTCACACACACACTGCAGTGGAAATCTGGAAGCTGGGAATTGGGCAATGCCGACTGACTCAGTCCGAAGTGGGAACGCACAGATTTGGAGACTGAAGACGGGTGACCGAGGTTCCTGAGAGCGAGATGGAGGCAGTCCCCCCCAAAGCCATGCTGGCTGACCTCAAAATGATGGGAGGGGGTCATAACCCAACCCCCCCTCCCCGGCTAAAACACATTGCGACGCCCGGTGCTGTATTGAACTGTACAAACTGACAAGTTAACCTACATAGTCATCAGTTTTGTACGACACCAACACTGTGGGCATCTCCTTTTTTTAATTAACTTTCACGCTGAGCCCTGAATAACTTGCTATTCTCAATCTTTATAATTGTTGAATACAGCTTTAAAATTTTATCCAATTATTATTCAAGGATCATCTTTTGAGAATCTTAAGAAAGCCAGTGAACTGAGAGTGACTGGTTAAGCTTAAGGAATTGTGTACCTTAATTGGTGTTTGTAGATTAAAATTAAGGTCCTGTTCTCTCTCTCCTTTCCCCCCCTCCCCCCCCCAATTTCAGGAAGCGAAGACGGAGCTGTAACGATGAAGAAAACCAGCCTGTCCCACCGCCGAAACGCCTCAGCAACAATACTTTGCTGCAGGATCTACCAAGAGACAGCTGGGACTGCGAGGTTAGAAATTAATTGTAAAATTGTAATATTAAGTAACCTCCTGAGGATGATGCCCTTCAGTCAAATAGTCTGCCAAAGCTAACTGTCCAGGCTAACGCATGAATAGGCACTTGGTTGAGGTAATGGTTTGCTCCTGCTCCGCAACAGTATCCCGGCATGAATCACTACCTATTAGGAAGAGGGGGAGGAAGGTGAAAATATGCATATCAACAGGACTTGGGACCTTTTAATATTCGAGCAGGGATTGGAATTTTACTTTACCTAACGGAGAGCTGCTTTGGTAAAATTAAATCTTGTCTTTTTTTCTTTAACAACTGCTCTTTATTTTAGAAATTACATATGGAGATGCCTTTAGTAACTGATCTTTTCTCAAAAATGCTGTTCTGCACAACATGCAATGTGTTTTATATGGCCTTTTTATTTTGTATTTAAAAAAAGGACATGGGTGAAAGCGTTAATTATGAAGATTCAGCTCAGCTGCATCAGAACCTGGATATGGCGGGGGGGGGGGGGGGTGGAATTCTTGATATTGGGTGCCTTCATTTAAATTCGTTCCCACATTTCTCAGTGGGCAGAAGTCCATATCACACCTGACTGCATGATCATAACAAGAAAACAGCGGCCACAGTGCCAGTGAACTTGTAGCAAGTTCTAGGTGGTGATGTAGTCATCTTCTAAATACAGTTTGAAAAGACTATCTTAACCATGGAATTTGTATGTGAAATATGATGGTTTGAAGATGGTTTTTGTCCCTTTCTCTCCTCATCAAGGAAACAAATAAGAGAAAGTTTGATAATTCAGCTAATATTTTTGTTAAATTTCCTCATCCCTAATATTTTCTCTCCTTGCCCCCTTCCATACCCAAAAGAAGAATGAGGGACAGATTTCCATCTTACTGCACTTAGGTAAATTGGAACGACTCAGCCTCATGCACAGAGGGAAATTGGGGTAGGAAGGATTGTACACCAATGGTCCCTCTGACCTTTTTTAGCCCGCGCGGCTCCTTTAACAGGCTGTGCAGGCCATTCAAAATTTGGGATCTAGATCCACCAATGAAGGAGCAGCCTTTTCTAATCCTATAGGAATGGGAAGTTCAAACAGCAGAAGAAACACCAGTGAGCCAGCAATGAAGAGTGGAGCAGAGTAGGCAGCAATAGAGAGTACGCAATAGAGCAGGGAAGATCTCCAGTATGACTGCCGCATAGAGAAGACCATCCTTGCCTGGATTTGGACTGTAATGAATAAGAAGTGGTTTCCCTCCAGCCTGCCAAATTTAGCAGATGTCAGCTTAGGACCCAGGTTCCTGGCGACTCTGCCAGTGCCTGTCTCTCTTTTTTTTCCCCAGCTGTCTTTACTAATTGCTTGTTCCAATGTAATTTATATAATGATGCCAAAAAGTTAAATGTTTAGCTGGTGAGCTTGATATTCTTTGACTGTGACATTGCCTATCCAACTGTGTTTCTTGACTGAAGTTTCTCAGTGTTGAAGGTTACCATTTGTTGAGCTGCTGTCCAGTTCTGAATTTACATGGTACACTGTTGAGCTGGTTATGGAGCAACCTGTGAGAGAATGCTGCAGCTATTGACTAATTTTTTACTTTTACAAAGGAATGCATATGCATGCATTATTTCTCTGCTTAAAATATATAGGGATGACATTGGTATTCACCTGGAGGTAAGGAGTTTTCTGGCAATTTGCAACAGCCATATGATGTACCAAGATGCCAGTATATGAGGAAATGTGCACATTTAACTTCTGTGTTTAAAGGTTTCAGCTGTGTACACTGTCTGTTCCAGTAGTACTCTAGAGTTGCTCTCACCAGTTAAACTCTCTTCTTTCTGCAGTCCTCGAGCAGTGACAGCAGCAGCATCATCAGCAGTCCTGACAGACCCAATGGACACTTACCAGCTGAAGCCAATTTAAGCCGGACCAAGCCAGGCAACAGCTCGACTATGCTTCAGTTTTCTGATTCCAGTGAACAGTCTGCACAAGGCCCGTACTTCCAAATCAATCAGATCCTGAGGGAGGCACACTTCTATAGCTTGCATCAGCGTGGACACCAAACGTGACCAGAATGTGGGACTGTGTGCCTTCAATGAAGGACAGGGACTGTAAATGTAATCTTTTGCAGTGGATGTTTGTACTTAGATGATTTAAATTGCACAATCTTTTCCCTTTTTGCTCCATTTGGTTAAAAAAATTACCATCTCTTCACTCTTTAAATGCCCTTGGACAAATGTAATATCAAAATTGTGGGGACTATAATAGCACAACTGTAGCCTTGATTGCTTCATTTACCCTGTCTGGCACAATTCTAACTCACTAAATCTGTTCTCTACGGAATTAGTCTGCAAATGAGCAAAGTCCTCCAGTACTGTTGAGACAATAGTTGTTGAAATTGCTTTGTAATGAAGAAACGACAAGAAGGCATTTATTTTTCATACGCAGTAGAGTCACCTTGGTCTAAGAAGCTTTTTTGCATTCCCAGTGCATTTTAAAAAGTGATATGAATCTGGATTACAACCAGATTGAAGGTGTTTTAAAAATGATCTGAACTGCACTAGGCTTACAGCAGTTGCCCTGGTATTTTACAACCAGTTTTTCCTTGAGCCCCTCTAATGCTAAGCTGCAAACTTCCAGTTACTGTGAATTTGCAACTGTCCTTCAGAGAATGAAGCAGATAGTGGAGTTTATATAATTACTGGAGTAAAAACTGATGTCTTGTCTCTGGTGCAGATCTAGGCTGTAAACTTGGAGTTTCCTATCAGGCTGGTACAAAAGATTAGATCTGAGAACCTGTTTAACCAAAAGAAAAGTCAAGATGGGTTCTGTTAATCCTAGACTATATAGTTCTGGGGTTGCATTTGGTACAGATCATCTTAACCTGTACTAAACCTGAACATGTCCTTAAATGCAAATACAGCGTAAAAATTGTGGCTACAGTTGTAAGCAGTTTCCAGACGTCTGTATTTTGCAGCTTTTACATGTAACTGTAATTGGTGTGACACTTTCAAATGGCTGTTGTGAGCTTCCCTGATGGCTCAGTGAGTGGATTGTGAATAGCTGAGCCATAAGACCACAAAGGTTCGATCCCTGCTCTGCGCTGTTAGTCGGTCTCGGTTGGGACCGCAGTATGGGTTCTACTGATTATCTGACAACCCCTGCTGGAAATGTGCATGTGGGGACAGGTTCAAGCAAAGCGCAGCATGAGGTTCAGCTGCAGTGACCCCTGTGGTCAACTCGGCTGCTGACAGCTAGGTGAGGTACCAGAGGATGTCTTTGGAACTGTATCCTAGCAAGGAGTCACATTTGTAGGAGGTGGGGGGTGGGGGGAGTGGCAAAAAGAAAAAAAGATTAAAATAACTGTCTTCTATTTTTAGTTATTTATGTGTTGAGATTGGGTAAAATTGTAACACAGGTATGACACAGTTGATGACATTCCTAATTACTCGTGAAAGCCTCAGGGTGCACATGCCTGACTCTTGATTTGGAATGGGGCTGGGAATTTGTTCTTTGTCAGGGATTTTTTTTTAAATTTGTTCTAGAGTCTGAGATTTTATTTTATTTGTAAGCCTATAGTTACCAAGTTTAACCTTCAGAAGTGAGTACAAAATTATTGTAACCATTTACATTCAATAAAATTAATGAGATCATTTGAAATACAATCAAGAATACAGTGATGTGGAAGTCCACAGTACATGAACAGTAGCTTTCATAAAATCTTGGGCACTAAGTAGCCATGAGATCAGGTATTGATATCCAAGACTCTTTGTGTGCTTTTTTTTTCTTACCTACAACCCTATCTTTTTATATGCCACTTGCACTGAAGATCAGGTTCAGTTTGGAGAAATTTATCCCGAATTTTAAGGTATACGATTCTGGACAACTTGCTCTTAAGTTGTCCATTCCTGGATTGCGGAAGCAGCTTGACTCTGCTAAAATATGTCTGTTAATTACGAGCAGTGGTTTACTGATCAATAAATGCATCAATTTGTCCTTTAGGGTTGGTGGGTGGGTTCTACAGTCTAATTGCACTCTGTTTTATTTTTCAATAAATCACTGATCAATTTAAATCTGGAACAATTGACTTTACATTTGAGCTGCACTTTATCTCCAAACTAGTACATATGTTGATGGATAACGCAGGAGTTGGGCTTCTGGTCTACAGGTAAAATGCTGTATTGATAACAATTATTTTTAGTTTATGGAAGTTAGTTTCTTCTGGCAGAACTCGGATATGGCAGAACTCGGATATCACAGTTGTCTTTTTGATCATCTAGGACAGTATTACAACAAACAACTTGTTGAGATCCGCAATTGCAACCGATGTATTTTTAAGGACTATTCTTAGAAATGCTGCACAACGGTGCATCACTGAGTGATCCGGTATTGTTCTGTGCCTGCAGTTCCTTGCAGTGACCTGTTCTCAATTATGTCATTGGGTAGTTACCAAGTGGAGGCCACACACATCAGAGACAGCAAGAAAATAAATTGTACAGTACCTAATTCTATTAAAAATAAATTAAGAGCTGTTTCACTTGCTGTATTTAAAATTAGCCATGATGTGGAGCTGCCGGTGTTGGACTGGGGTGGACAAATGTGAGAAGTCGCACAACACCAGGTTATAGTCCAACAGCTTTATTTGAAATCACAAGCTTTCGGAGCGCTGCTCCTTCGTCAGGTGAAGGACTTCACTGACGAAGGAGCAGCGCTCCGAAAGCTTGTGATTTCAAATAAAGCTGTTGGACTGTAACCTGGTGTGCGACTTCTCACATTTGTATTTAAAATGGTTATAATCTTGCCCCAATTACATTTCCTTGCTTTTTGTTGTAAAGCAGAAAAAGTGGGGAGTGGCACTTAATCCTAGCTCTGTTAACATTACATAGTTAGGTAGGCCATCAATGGAGCTCAGTAGAACAGTATGTCTGTGGAGGGCCACAGGTGAAGAGGAAGCTGGCTGTATAATGAATACTGTGCATTTGGAGCCTCAAACGTGGAATTTGCAACGGTTGACAATAGTTCCTGGTGGATAGGGAGGCAGAAACATTGCGATTTAACTTGGTTTGTTTACACCAGCCACTTTATGATTCTTGAATATCAACCAATTTTGAACCAGTGGGGATAGTTTGGCGATTTTATTTTATTTGTTTGCCCTCAACCAACATACCAGTAAGTGGGTTTGCACAGTTTAGAGTTCAAATTCAGTGTTCTGAATTAAAAATGACTATGTCTGACATTTAAGCTGTAGCAAAGATCATGGCTGTTCAAGATCTCGAGCATATTGTCAAAGCCAAAATGCACCTGTTTCTTGCAGAAGATTCAAGTTTCTTTTTCAGAGAAATCCATTTCTTGCTTTCAACAATTTTGAAATAAAATTTATTTTACCTAAATTTCTGATGACTCAGTCTTTGATTTCAGAGTTATTGAAAGCACTATCAGTTTTATGATGTTGCCCTTTTTCAACATGTTTAGCTTTGAGATGCTTTGGTTCTGCACTTTTTGGAAACCTATTTCAGACTGGTAGCGAAGTGATTATGATGCTTACTTCAATATCCTTTTTCATAGAATGGTTGCAGGAGGCCATTCGGCCAGTTTGAGTCCCGACAGGATGCAGTAGTCTTCTAGCTACATTTGAATATAATTTAATCAATTGTTAGCCAAGGCACTTTGAGGCTAGGGAGATTAAAATGTGCTTTTGTAATATCAAAAATTTGGCTTTGATGTCATGGAGGAAAACGGTTAACTGCTCAGTTACTGATGGGGACCAGAGTGACACTAAACCAAGGTGGTGGTTCTCTTACAGGAGGAAGGAAAAGAAAATCAGATTGGTAAATGTTACCTACGTGGTGCTTTGTGCATCCTGGTAGCTGGCCAAAGGGCCCAATTAAAAGGTCTGAAAGCTGAGGTGTGATGGCAGATGGATTGAAGAATTACAGGCATAACTTGGGTATGAAAATTATATAAATACTAATGTTGACATGTTTGGAAATTAAATTGAGAGCTTAGAGATCTTAGTGCATTGTCCTCATCTCTGGATATGGGTTTGAATGCAGTCCAGCCTGAGACTGCATTCTTTGGTTGTAAGGAAGCAGTTTGATTCATAATACAGTTGCCATTCATAGTTGACCAAAAGACTGACACTAACTTAAGTTACATGTAGGCAATGCAGATAGCTGGTTTGGAAAATAGAAATCTTGCTGGTGCAGTAAGAGGTACTCTTGTGAAGTTGGATTTAAGGCACATTATTGATGTGGACGGTCTTCTCCGTGCTACATTTGATACCAACTGACTGCAGAAAGTCAGAAAATGTCCTGTCCTTCACCGTGACCTGCACAAATATCACATGGTGAAAAGGGAGACAAAAGCTGCAGGATATTAGAGATCTTGATATTTTTGAGCAACAAGCAGAATAAAATGATCTCGCAACAGTCAAAAAAAATTAACGCTCGATTGATAAGTAGCTTCCTTTGAAATGAACTAGCAATAAAGCTGTAATGCAAAGCGTAATACTACAGGGAAGAAAAAATGTTTGAAGTAAAATTGTATCTATGTACAATGGGTATAAGGCTATATCTGCACAATGCTGTATGATGAGTGGTGAAATTTGAGAGAAAACCGGAGATAAACTGAAAAGGACCACGAGTCAAGTGAATTTGTTTTCTGAAGCTAATGTCGGGCTTACAGTAACCCCAAAAATCATGAGAGCAGTACTTAAATTTACCTGCCACCCCCCAAAGCCTCTAATTATCAGCCTAGCTGATTTTTGATTTGGCCCTGGCTGATGTTAGTTGCCAATACTGGGATTCAATATTATTTCATCTGGGCAAGAAAAACCTTAGTATATGGGACTATCCCCAACGCCGTGTCTAAGTGATAAAGCTTTAACACTATATAATCCCACTGATGCTACGAAGATTGGGATAGCCTGTTCTCCAAATAGCATTCCTTTGTTTTATCTCACTGGATAATGAGAAGGAACGATGCTGCATGTTAACACCAGCAACTGGCAGAAAAGATATATGGACAGTATTGTTGGAAATAGCAAAGATCAACAGGTAGTACAGATAAGTGACAAAGTGGGAGAGAAATGGTGAAAGAATAGCAAAAAATTAATCAAATGAGATGTTAGAAGTAATGTTTTTTTTAAAAAGCTACTGAAAAATTTTTTTTTTTAAAAAGTGGTGGAGAAGACTGATGACAAAATTGACTCTTAGGCTCCAGTGCATCTTTATCTTACCACCCCACCACTGCCATTCTCAAACTTTTGATACAGGCACAATGGAGCTTTACATTTGGCCCAGTATGGCAGGAACACAGCCTGTAAATTTCTGGAGTAACTATTTTTATGTATTCCTGATTGGCTTGTTGAAAGATTTTGAGATCTGGGCTGTGTCAGGAGTGGGATGCAGATATGTAGGACTACAAGATTAGTGTGCACAGATATTACTATGGATATATGCGCCACAGCCTCTACACAGCACTATAACAGGTCACCGCATTTGATCCTTTATTAGAAACAAGCAACTTTATCAAATTGGGCAAGTAAGTTTTCAGAAATGTAAAACGTGTGCTTGGTTTAAGGACCAGTTTTTGATTCAGCAGATCCCTCATGAGCTCGCCTCCACTGCTTCCCTGATGTAACTGCCACCTTAAATCCAAGGGCTGCAGGCTTGAGCATGCATGGCACACAACTGAACTTGATGTCTAATCCACTGCCAGTAATAATGCCTTTCCCTCTCAAATCTCCACCATAAACTCCTTCGGTGACCTTCCCCCGCTCCCTCTATCCTCACCTCCAAAGTAAGGTATGAGAAACTCATTGATTCTTCATCTCCAAAATTGGGGCTATTGGCTTGGCTACCTCATCCTCCTGCTCACACACCAGCTATCCTGCCCGCCCCATCCCTCCCTCTACCCAAGCTCCAACCCTACAAAATGCTTCACTTCCATGTCTCCCATGAGTCCTCATCATTCATCTCCATGAGATACACCCCTTACAACCCAGCTCCTGACCATTCAACTATCTTTCCTGACTATTCAACTGCCTTTTGTGTGCCCAAAGCATAGTGACATCTCTTTTCACAGACATGAATCTCCTTTCAAAACTACCTGCCATCAACCCCTCCTTAAAGCCCAACATTGATTCCTCCATTCACTCCAAACTGAGCTTCAAATCCCACTTCATATTATCAAAACCACCTATTTCTATCTTACATCACCTGCGTCCATTCCTACTTCAACCTCAGTAACATCAAAACTCATCAACATCACCTCCAGGCTTAACCTTTCCAACATTTTACTCACCAGCCCATTCAGTCCCACCCTATACAAACTCCCAACTCATCAAAAACTCTAATGCCCTCGTCCTAGCCCTTACGAAGTCCTGCTCCTCCATCATCCCCATCCTCCACTGGCTCCTGAATGCACTGATTTGAAAATAATTGTCCTTGTTCACAAACTCATTCACCAAACCCAACATCTACAACCTCCTTACATTAAAGCTCATAGCCTTGGATCTTCTGACTTAAGGCTACTGTGCATCTTCCCGTTCCTCCGCCCCAGTATCATTGGCAAAGCTGACAACAACAACAGCTTGCATTTATATAGCGCCTTTACCATTGTAAAATGTTCCAAGACGCTTCACAGAAGCGTAATCAGAGAAAAATTGACACTGAGCCAAATAAGGAGATATTAAAACAGCTTGGTCAAAGAGATAGGTTTTAAGGAGCGTCTTAAAGGAGAGAGGAGCAGAGAGGTTTAGGGAGGAAATTCCAGAGCTTAGGGCCTAGACAGCTGAAGGTACGGCTGCCAATGGTGAGGCGAACGAATTTGGGGATGCGCAAGAGGCCAGAATTGGAGAAACGCAGAGCTCTAGGAGGTTTGTCGGGCTGGAGAAGGTTATAGAGATAGGGAACATAGAACATAGAACAGTACAGCACAGTACAGGCCCTTCGGCCCTCGATGTTGTGCCGAGCATTGTCCGAGACCAAGATCAAGCTATCACACTCCCTATCACTCTGGTGTGCTCCATGTGCTTATCCAATAACCGCTTGAAAGTTCCTAAAGTGTCCGACTCCACTATCACAGCAGGCAGTCCATTCCACACCCCAACCACTCTCTGAGTAAAGAATCTACCTCGGACATCCCTTCTATATCTCCCCCCATGCACCTTATAGTTATGCCCCCTTGTAACAGCTGCCTCTACCCGAGGAAATAGTCTCTGAACATCCACTCTATCTATCCCCCTCATCATCTTATAAACCTCTATTAAGTCGCCTCTCATCCTCCTCCGCTCTAAAGAGAAAAGCCCCAACTCCCTCAATCTTTCCTCATAAGACCTCCCCCCCAAACCAGGCAGCATCCTGGTAAATCTCCTTTGCACTCTTTCCAATGCTTCCACGTCCTTCCTATAGTGAGGTGACCAGAACTGCACACAATATTCCAAATGTGGTCTCACCAAGGTCCTGTACAGTTGCAGCATAACCTCACGGTTCTTAAACTCAAACCCTCTGTTAATAAACGCCAACACACCATAGGCCTTCTTTACTGCTCTATCCACTTGAGTGGCAACCTTCAGAGATCTGTGGATATGAACCCCCAGATCCCTCTGCTCCTCCACGTTCCTCAGAACCCTGCCGTTGACCCTGTAATCCTTATTCAAATTTGCCCTACCAAAATGAATCACCTCGCACTTATCAGGGTTAAATTCCATCTGCCATTTTTCGGCCCAGCTCTGCATCCTATCAATGTCTCTTTGCAGCCTACAACTGCCCTCCACCTCATCCACTACTCCACCAATCTTGGTGTCATCAGCAAATTTACTGATCCACCCTTCAGTCCCCTCCTCCAAGTCATTGATAAAAATCACAAACAGCAGAGGACCCAGCACCGACCCCTGTGGCACACCGCTGGTAACTGGTCTCCAGTCCGAAAATGTTCCATCCACCACCACCCTCTGCCTTCTATGAGATAGCCAGTTACTTATCCAATCGGCCAAATTTCCCTCTATCCCACAACTCCTTACTTTCTTCATGAGACGACCATGGGGAACCTTATCAAACGCCTTACTAAAATCCATGTATACGACATCAACGGAAGGGCGAAGCCATGGAGGGATTTGAATACGAGGATGAGGATTTTAAATTTGAGGCGTTGGTGGACCGGAAGCCAGTGTAGGTCAGCGAGTTCAGGGGTAATGAGTGAATGGGACTTGGTGCGAGTTAGGAAATGGGTAGCAGAGTTTCAGCAAGCTACACAACTGATGCATTAATTCACACATTACATAAATGAACTAGCAGCACACAGTGGAAGAAATGAGGTATCACAACAATTTAGTTCAGCACTGAATTTTCTCCCAAACCCCTCTGCCTTGCCTTACCTCTCCCCACTGTCAAAAGCCTCCACAAGATATTTGGTCACCTCCCCAGACTTTTGTAACTTCTGCTCAGTGTGTTTCTCCCCCCCACCCACCTTCGTGAAGCACCTTGTATCATTTTGATATATCAAAGATGCCACATAAGTGCAAGCTATTGTAGTAGAGTTGCTGTTGATCTAAGCACATATCAAATTGTTTGAAAATTAAAAAGGAACTGAATGTAAAGACAATACTGTATTAGCTTTTAACACATTGGCACTCAAATCAAATGTTAGTCCAAAAAGGAAAAACTTCCCCTCAAAGGCAAGATGTGGTCGGCAGCTCCAAAATGGCAAACTTTAGCAACATATTAGCATTCTTTCCCTCATGCATTCGCCAAAAACTCCGATTCAGAGTTTCACCATTCAAGACAATTACATTTTATCTTTGGCTGTGACATCTCACTGGCACAGAATGTGGTCCAGTGTCGAGTACAACAGCTGTGAAACAGGAAAGTCGGATCCAGCAACCTTCAACGCAACATTAAAAACGGTACTTTTATTAATCAGCAGCATTTGTCACACAGTGAAACCATTTTTTGTCAACTTGATTAGGCAGACACCTGTTATAAGCAGACAGTCTTCAGAATTGAGATTTTTTTTCATTTTCACACATCTGGATTAAGCAGCTAACCAACATGATCACAGCAGTTGGCAAAACGACAAGTTGGCAGCAAAATTAAATAACTGAAACCTGCACTTGTACTGTTTTTGTTTTATAGCTTTTATTATCATATATTCTTTCAAAGCATGCTTTGGTCGTTATATGATGTGATGTGAAACTAAATATATCTATATTAAATTCTTTCCAATTTCATTGATATAAAATAGCAATTTGCATACCACAAACATATTGTTCCTAAAGTACGCTGTGGAAGAATGTATGACATGCAATTAAATATGGTTTTACAAACAAATTGAATGTTAAACAGCCACCTTAAATGCAGTCACATTTAAAAATGCCATTGTGGTTGGTTTGAAGGCACAAAATTCATCATTTGGATTCAATAGTGACTCATCTTAAGCAACCAGTTTTGCTCTCAAGTTGGTTGCTTGTTAGTGTTCTGTGTCTCTGACATCACAGTATACAAAGACCGGATTCTGAAATCAGGATTTTGATAAGCAGATAAGGCATAGTTCTGTTCACGTTTGTGTTTGGGCAAGAATAGAAACGAAAATAACTTGTGTGTGAAAGTGAAATACTAGCTTCACTTTGGTTTATGGTTGAGTTGACACAGGAACTCAGACGCTGTGTGAAGAAGAGGATGTATTAAGAAATGAAAATACAGATGGTTGGTTACATTCGGAGTCAGTCTGTCCGAGGTTACTGTGCAGAATCTTCACCTCAGTAGTGCTGCGTATTTTGTTCTGTTCTGCTAATGTGTGCATTTCTCCGGATGATCCTCGGTTAAGACAGGGCTTCAGAAATGGAGCAGGAGCTTCATGTGGCACAAGAACCATGTTGGCAAACAGAGAGAGTTTACTATCTGTTGTGTCCTCAGAAGCTGTGCTCTGGCACTGCACGGGATGTAGCTTGGGTTCTTCAGTTATTCGGTTATGTTGCTCACAATGGAAATTTTGCTCAGTTGTTGAAGGGAATGTGCTTGGGTTTACAGGTTGTGTTTCTGAGCATGGGTCACTTTTTTCAGTATCCACTGTACGGGATGAAATGTCAGTCACTTTTTCTGTGTGTTGAACTTTAACTTCAGATGCTGAAAGAGATGGGAATACTGGCTCCTGGTTTCCCTGGGAGACTGAGGTTCCTTGTGATAGCGGAGGTAAACATAATGACGATCCCTGGTTTTTCTCTATTGGTAAAGTCTTCTCTGACCCAGGACAAAATTGCAATGGGTGAATCAACGTTTTCCCTTTCAGCCCTGAAGTGAAGTCCATTAAAGGTGTTTCAGCATTACATGACAAGGTGTCACTGGAAGTAGACAGAGTGATTTCCGATGTTGAACCCTGAGTTACTGGCTTACTCCCATTCAAAGCCTGAAACTGCCTCAGAATCTTTAAAAAAAATGAACAAATTGTTAATGTTAGCTGTGTCTTTTGATGGCTGTACCTTGGCACCTCTTCTGATGCGCACTGCCGGGATTTTCTGCCCACCCACCCCCACACTGGCAGGCTTTATCCCATTAAAAAACATTTGGACTTTTTTCTTTCCCCCCCAATTGTTTCTCCTTAACTACCCTTCTCCTCACTGGGGTATAGTTCTATGGGCACATCTTGTCCTCTGTTACCTTGCCCAAGTTGTTAATGTGTGAAGTTGAACAGTGAAGCCCCAAAGTTTCCTGGATTGGCATTCTGGCGGTTATGCCCGACAGTGTACTCCAGTGCTGACCCCACCAGAAAGTGCAGGGTCAGCAGGAGGGCATCTCATTAGCAGGGGGCAGTAGGTGCCAGCAACACTCCGGACATACCTGTGGTGCCCACCTGCCCCATGCCCACAGAGACTCTGGCATGGGTTTGTCTAGGCTCCCCCATGACAATGTTCCTATCAGCCCCCTCAGCAAAGGTTCGCCTAGCCTGGACACCACCAGTTGGTCCCAAAAATGCCCTTGTGCAGGTCGGATCACCTCCACCCACTCACCGAACCGGCTGCTCCACAAACACCGGGTCCCAACTGTGCAGCAGGTGCAGGAACTCCCAGCTTAGGGATCCCGTCCCATCCTATCATTTGCTTTGTGAAAGGCGGATGGAAGATCCACCCCTTACAGGGCATTGAGGAAGCTCCCGGGAATGGTAGAGATCTGCTGTAATCAGGTCTCCCTGAAGGGGTTCTGCCAGAGTTATGGCAGGAGACCAGAGGAACCCCGACAGAATTTCACAGCTTTCCGACCACCGGGGTGTCTTAGCTGGACCCGATCCTGTCCTCACCCAACATCCAAACCTATGATTCTAGCAGAGGATTGTGTCCCAGAGCAGGAACCTTGGCCAGTTTTCGCCATTCCATCCAAGGAGTTCCAAGGCCAATTGTAGCAACACTATTGCTGCTCTGGCTCAAACATCTAAGGGATCTGACATTTAAAATTGTAGTTCCATCAGAAAATAAAAGACACGGGCTGAATTCTCCTCCATGATCCCACCCAAACTGTCGTCACCCTGCCGGTCACTCCTTTCCCACCCACTGCATGTACCTGGCGGTGGGAGTGGGGGCACAGTCCCTGGTGGATTTCCCACCCGTCCTCCACACCGTGCCGTTTCCCAGAGCAATGATAAAGGATCAGAGTTCTCCCAGTGGAGGGAGAGAGGCTAGTAGCAGCCACGTCTCCCTCAATTCAGGCCCAGCACTTATTTGCGGTTGGCATTCAGTGGGAGCTGTGCAGGCATCTTCGGGCCACCTCTGCCCTTTTATGGTCCTTCGCCATCTCTTCTGGTGTACAGTGCCGGGATTTCCCACCCCTGGCGGTACTCCTCCCCGAAGAGGAAAATCCCCCCACCATTAAGGAAGAACTCACATTTATGTTGCACTGTTGAAAGTTCGCATGACATCAAAGCACTTCACAACCAATGAATTAGTTTTGAAGTGTAGTCCCTGTTATGTAAGCAAACATGGAAGCAATCGCACACAGCAGGGTCCCATAAACAGCAAATTTGATGAATAATCAGTCAATCTGCTTTTGGTTGGGTTGGTTGAAGAGGAATGTTAGCCACGGCGCCGGGAGAATTTCCTGTTCTTTCTCAAATAGTACCACATCTATCTGAACCACCAGGACAAGCAGACATCTCATCCCACAGTGCAGCACTCACTCATACTGCACTGAAGTGCCAGCATAGATTATGTCTTGAGAGCAGTACTGTGATAATCACAGCTGAAAATCAAGATTTACATTTATTAAACTGAAAATCAGATTTCAGTTGTCAAAAACAACATGATTTATAAAATTGTTGTTGGACACTGAATTCTGATTGGCTGAAGGGGCATTACTGAAGATACGCTAGACTCAACTATAGGCAGCTGTGGGGGACAAGGAACAAGAGGCTAGACCTTAAGAGAAGCCAACATTGAGTAAATAAGTAAATATAAAGTACAGTCTTTGGAAATGAAATACGAATAACATGGAGTCATTACCTCCAGCATTAATTGATGTGCGTACTGCATTACAAACTAAGGGTAGGCTAGAAAATGATTATTATACATAGATACATAGATACATAGAAGATAGGAGCAGGAGTAGGCCATCCGGCCCTTCGAGCCTGCTCCGCCATTTAATGAGATCATGGCTGATCCTCCAATTCAGTATCCCGTCCCCGCCTTCTCTCCGTAACCCTTAACCCCTTTTGCCTGTAGAAATATATCTAATTCCCTCTTAAATATATTTAATGAGCTGGCGTACACTGCCCTCTGTGGCAATGAGTTCCACAGGTTCACCACCCTCTGAGTGAAGAAATTCCCCCTCATTTCTGTCCTAAATGGTTTAGCCCTTATCCTTAAATTATGTCCTCTAGTTCTGTTCTCACCCGCCAAGGGAAACATTCCTTCTGCATCTAGTCTGTCTAGACCTGTCAGAATTTTATACACTTCTATGAGGTCCCCTCTCAATCTTCTAAACTCCAGTGTGTACATCCCTAAACTACATAGTCTCTCCTCATAGGTCAATCCCGCCATTCCTGGTATCAGCCTGGTGAATCGCCGCTGCACCCCCTCCATGGCAAGAACATCTTTCCGCAGATGAGGCGACCAAAACTGTACACAGTACTCGAGGTGTGGTCTCACCAGTGCCCTGTACAGCTGCAGCAAGGTATCCCTGTTCCTGTATTCCAACCCTTTTGCTATGAAGGCCAGCATACCGTTTGCCTTCTTGATCGCCTGTTGCACCTGCATGCTCGCCTTCAGTGACTGGTGTACAAGAACACCCAGGTCTCTCTGTACTTCCCCCTCTCCCAATTTATTGCCATTTAAATAATAATTTGCCCTCCCGTTCCTGCACCCAAGGTGGATAACTTCGCACTTGTCCACATTATAGTGCATCTGCCATTTATCCGCCCAATCACCCAGTCTGTCCAAATCGCTCTGGAGCTTCCTGGTCTCCTCCTCTGAGCCCACCCCCCCTCCTAGTTTAGTGTCGTCTGCAAATTTGGAAATGCTGCATCCGACTCCCTGATCCAGGTCATTAATGTAAATTGTGAACAGCTGGGGACCCAGGACAGATCCCTGTGGTACCCCACTTGTTACTGCCTGCCATTCAGAAAATGAGCCGTTTATTCCAACTCTCTGTTTTCTATCTGACAGCCAGTTCTCTATCCACGTCAATACTTTCCCCTTTATCCCATGAGCTTCAATTTTCCCTGCTAATCTTTTATGTGGGACCTTATCGAAGGCCTTTTGGAAGTCCAGGTACACCACATCTACTGGCTCTCCCCCATCTATTTTACCAGTTACTCCCTCAAAAAATTCCAATAGATTAGTCAAGCACGATTTACCCTTTGTAAATCCATGTTGACTCTGTCCTATCCTGTCCCCATTTGCTAAGTGCTCCGCTATTTCATCCTTAATGATGGACTCCAGCATTTTGCCCACAACTGATGTAAGGCTTACAGGTCTGTAATTACCTGCTTTTTCCCTACCCCCCTTTTTGAATAGTGGGGTAACGTTAGCTACCCTCCAATCCATGGGCACTGTTCCCGAGTCTAATGAATTCTGAAAAATCATACTTAGTGCATCCGCTATCTCTAGGGCCACCTCCTTCAGCACCCTAGGATGCATGTTATCAGGCCCTGGGGATTTGTCCGCCTTCAATCCCTTTAGCTTCCTTAACACCATATCCTTAGAGATATTGACTTGCGTCAGTTCCTCCTTTGCAAATGTCCCTATTTTTCCCGATATCCCAGGGAGGTTTTTTGTGTCTTCCTTCGTAAAGACTGACCCAAAGTATGCATTTAGTTGGTCTGCCATTTCCTTATTTCCCGTTATATATTCCCCCGTATCTGACTGCAATGGGCCAACTTTGGTTTTCACCAGTCTTTTCCTCTTGATATACTTATAAAAGCTTTTGGAGTTAGTTTTTATATTTTCCGCCAGCTTGCTTTCGTAAGCTATTTTGCCCCTCTTGATTAAGCCCTTTGTCCTCCTTTGCTCTATCT
This sequence comes from Squalus acanthias, assembly GCA_030390025.1. Lineage (NCBI taxonomy): Eukaryota > Metazoa > Chordata > Chondrichthyes > Squaliformes > Squalidae > Squalus > Squalus acanthias. Next base: position 16,515,432 of record CM059447.1, on the reverse strand, counting down.
TAAACTGTTCCCAATCTTCCGCTCTGGTGCTTTTTTTGGCTATTTTATACGCCCTATCTTTGGATTTTATGCTGTCTCTAATTTCCCCTGTTATCCACGGTTGAGTCACCTTTTTAGATTTCCTTTTATGCCAGATTGGTATAAACAATTTTTGCAATTTTGTCATTCTATCTTTAAATGCTTGCCATTGTTTATCTACCTCCAGTCCTCCCAGGAACGTTGTCCAATCAGACCTACTCAGTTCCCGTCTAATGGCATCATAATTCCCCTTATTTAAATTCAGGACCTTAGTATCTGAGTCAATTTCTTCGCTCTCCATTTCGAGTGAGAAATCGATCATGTTATGATCGCTCTGACCCAAGGGTCCCCGTACAACAAGATTACTAATTAGTCCCTTCTCATTGCACAGTACCCAGTCCAATATAGCCTGTTCCCATTATATTTGAAATCATTCAACCGATTCTCAAGATTACAGATTTATAGCCATTATTTTTACAATAAGGTCCCTGGGGTTTTGTTTATAAACGCACAACATTTTGAAAGAAAACATTTTGTTAACTGCAGAAAAGGTGATGATTTTTGAAGAATTACTTACCTTGGTGGATCGATTGGTCACAGGTCCTGGTCCACCCTCACTCAACTGCTGCAAGCACTTGTGGGTAATTGCAAATATCTGGTCATGTGATAACAGGTCAGAGCACATTAGGGTGGAGAGAATGCTCATTGACCTCTACAGGGAAACAAAATCACCAAAAACAATATATTAAAAAAAGGGCAAAACAAGTTCCTCCAAAACACAGCATATAGACTCAACTATTAAAGGCTGCACATCTGCTACTTGTTGCTTGTGAACAAACTACTGAGGTTTTTAAATAAACATGAGTTGAGGAATCCAAGATGTCTGTGAAGATCCAAGTCGACCAACCTCAGTCTAAACAATAACTATGCTCAGGAAGAACTACAACCTTCATAGGAGCCTCTCATGAGTTAGTGGTGACAGTGGTTCTTTTAAGCTCATGGAAAACTAATAACTCAAAGCACTGCAGCTGCAAAGCAGTCGCGATTGTCCCTTTGCTCGTGCAAATGAAATCTTGGCACTCCACACCACCAGGGAGAGATTTACTGTTATCTATTGGCCTTGAGTCCCTGTTCGAACCTAGGAAATTCTTTTTAATTGATTCTGGAATATCCTTTTACTCCTCTTCCATATATATATGTGACCAAAACCAACTTCTCTCTGTAGATTAATCCTGACCATCTATTATTCTATCTACAGTATATACATTGTAGGATATTTATGGGGATTTTCGGGTTTAGTAGCTGGAAATAGACTATGTTGGCACTGTACTACCTCACTAATACAATTGTTACAGAACTGGAAATATTCAGTACTGAGTGTTAAGTCCCAGGGATCATTCAGAGGGTGTTAAATTATCAGCCTGACAGGTGCACTGATTTTTGATTTGCAAGCCTGAAAATGAAAAGAAAGACTTGCATTCATCTTGAGCCTTATTTCTATGTTCAGAAACATTTCAAAAATGTTTCGCGTATAATGAGCTGCGATTAAACCTCTGCTAACAGAAAATTAAATAAAAACTTTCACAGAAAATACCATGTTGATCGCGTCGGAGGGGTCCTTTAGTTTCTCATTGAGAAGCTCCACAACCACTTCACAGTTGAGTAATCCACACCTGAATTTGGTAAGAAAAAAATACTGAATTATAGCAAAATGAATTTTACAAGAAATAAATGGTTTCCCAGAATGAAGTTTAAAACTGTTCAATAGTTAAGTTGGTTAATGTTGAAAGGCATCTTCTAGATTCAGCATCTTTGGTTGCATTTTCCTCAACAAGTAGTAATGTTTTTATTAGCAAACGTGATGTACAATCCATTACCTCCCAATTATTCACATCTTTTCCCAGCAGCAGCAAACACACTGTGACAGAACGAGATGCATCCATTGTATATTTTTCAACAAATGTGTAGTTAGGCCTAGATGATGGGATTTTTTTTAATGGAAGCCATGGTTGCTATTGTGTCTATTAAAAATCCCTTTGTATTGACATGAAGGCCTGAGTGTAATATAATTCACACAAATCTGTCTGGAACAAAATTTTATATTCAAAAAGAACATCCTACCTGCGTCCAATTTAGGTCCCTTCACATGGCAGGTGATACAGAGGCCCTGGAAAAGGTTCAGAGGAGGGCCACTAGATTGATACCTAGTTTAAAAGCCTTTAGTGACCACGATAGGCTTCGAGAGCTAGAACATTTTACTTTAGAAAAGCATAAACCTCAAGGAGATTTGACTGAGGTCTTTAAAATAATGAAAGGATTAGATTTGGTCCATGTGGATATGCTATTTAAGTTAGATAGGTTCAGGAGGTCCTGGGTACATGAGTATAAGTTACATAAGCATAGATCTAGGTTGCATGTCAAGAGATATTTCTTTTCACAGATAGTTGCTGATCTATGGAAGAAGTTGCCAGTTAGTGCAGTGACTGTGTATTTGCTAAAAGGTTGCTGGAAGAGTTCCTGATTGTGACCGACATCACTCTGTTTGGAAGGTAAGTCAGATAGGGGGGGATGTGTTTCTGAGTCACTATAGTCTCCTGGAACTTGTTTAATAAACTTCAGGGATTGGAGAGGAACGTCCTTGAGTTTTTCCCCCCCTAAATTAGTCCAGGATTTTTTTCTCTGGTCTTTTGCCTCTTCCAGGAGATTGAATGGTTGACTGATAAGAGGGTGGGGAGGGGAACGGCAGATGGGGATCATGGTGTGCATAGGTTGCACCAGGACAGTATGGGACAGGTTTGTTGGACCAGCTGATCTGGTTCTGTTTGTCATTTTCATATGTACATTTGTTTATTTAAGACTTTGTCTGTAAACAGCCATTCATGAGGTCATAATTGATTTGATTAATTCGTCAGAAGCATCTGGTCGCTTAAGACCAAACTATTTTGACCTAATTAAGAGATTCCACAATTTTGCAAGTATTATTGGTCTAACAATATTGTGGCAGAGGGGAATGCAACTACAGTGTGAATCTAAAATGAAATACTTCAGCACAGTTGACTCTCTCCAGGATGCCAACGTTGGAAGCCATGTTGAGGGCCACATTACACAGAGAGTATTTTATTTGGTTTCTTTTTGAGAGAAGTATTTCAGGACCGGCCCCACTATGACCTTACTCCAGAGAATTCCTTTAAGAAAATGATTGATGATAATCAAAATGTCTTATTAAAACTGTACTATTTAAAAATGTAATCAGTAAAGGACCATATTCCTGGATTTAAAACTTATGGACATTACAGTTTCAACCAATAATCCATTAAAATGCTTGTCAGATATTTTAAAGTCTGCTGGTGCTTACCTATCTCAGAAATTCACTGAAGTAATTTTATCAAATGGCTCATTAATAGAATCATACTCACTCTTTGATGAAGTGCTGCATTTCATCTCTCGTCAGAAATACTTTTGACCCTTGGGTCAGGTTGTTCACCAAGGTTATTTCCTGCATGCAGTCATTCAGGTTTATTGATTCTACTCTATTGACCAGGAATCAAAGACAGCTATCAGTGTCATAATGCAGTTTAAATCTTCGAAACATTACAAGCGTAAATTTTAGTTACGGTTACCAAAACATTCACTGTCCTCAGTGTTAAAAGCAATTGTAACTAAGTCAGAAGTTAGCAAAGGATGTGCTCATAATAGTATTTTAACTACTTTAAAATCAAGTTACGACTTAAAAACTGAACTTGTTAGGAAGACCAATTGAACTTTTAGATGTATATATGTATAATTAACAGTTCACCAACACACAAAATTTAGACAAATTACTACTACTAAACATGAAGTTGTTCTAACTATGGGAATTTTAAGAGTTATACACACACACACACACTGTATTGAGCTTCTGCTTCTTCTAATTCGCAATACTGTGTGGAAACCCAGTCAGACACTGATTAAAGGCAATGAGCTGAAACATGTTAAGAATTTTCACACAAATACCAGAATAAAACAGAAATCCAATTCACGATACAAAATCCTCAGTACAACAAGAAACTCTTTCAGCAAACTTTTATGTTCCCACACACCTAATTGGTACCTTTTTTCAATGCTTTCAAACATATTTGTTGTTGCACTGTGATCAGAAGTTAAGCTCCACTTCAAATGTACAAGTTTGTACTTGTATTAACTTCACGATAGTCTGGCACTAAACTAGCTCATTAGTAGTCTGTTAAATTTTCATATCTTTTTACCTTTCCATCAAGTCTCCGCTCTCTCTGCTGCCCCCTGATTGGCTGTCTGTACCTGCTTTACTGTTGCTGCCATCTGAGATATAATTGGTCTGTGAGGAATTCTGGGAACTGTGCCCACTGTCACTTTCTTCCCAGCCTCCCCCTGGCAGACCAGGTTGATGATGAGCCACTGTAAAGGAAGAGAAATCATAATGCTACCAAAGGCAAGATAAAACCCGAGCAAACGTAGTTGCTCCCCTGTGTGTCATGTTCTTCAGTTTTCCAAAGTACTTTTGTGTTTGCTGTTTACCTGTGTTTTTAAAGACAAGCTACCACTTTAGTTTCATCAAAGGCAGTGGAAAAAAAATACTTAATTTTTAGGTTACGAAATTCTAGTTAGCTTGTGCCATGGGGAGAGAATGAGAAACAGAGAGGCAATTACCTCATAGTCCTTTAAAGGTGCATTTGTCCAGCAGTGGATTGTTCAAATGTGAGAGTTCATGTATAAATGAAACCACTCTAACTCCTGAAGACCAACTTACCTTTTGCACTGTGTATAGCAACAGGACTTTTAGGAACCGGTTTCACTTCTTTTGCTTCAGAGCAGTCTGACAAGACTGGCTGGTAGCCCTCACCATGGTAATGGTTTCCACAATTTTGGGGGCATTCTTGAGGAAGTACAGCATTCGCTACAGCTTCTGCTGCTTTCTGTATCTTATTAAGAATTGCATCACTGGCAGAACCTGATAAAAATGTAAACATTATTTTTAATTGCCGACTACAGTTTAGCAGCCAGACTTGGTAATAACCACAGATACTGCACTGGCAACAGGCTGAAACAAGTACAGTGTAGATAAATCCACATATGCAAATGTTAGAAAAGCACATTTTTACTCTATTCTAATTTGTAGACTGGTATTATATGGTACGTATTCTACTGGTATAGCCATTCTCGTTAGATGTAAACCTAGTTACATGAAGCAACTTTTTGGTCTGTCCCCAATTTGTGCATAGGGAAACATTTATCTTTGTAGTGTCACCCATCCCTGGGGCCAGTACATCAGAGAGACATTATTTAATTAAAGAACATGCTGCTGAGAACACTGTTAAGACTAGTGCAAAACAGATCTTTTATTTGTGGAACTTCATCCTGCAACATCTGGTATCATTCCAATTGGATCTGAGAAAGACACAACTAATGTCAAATGGCTTGTTTTTCCAAATACTGCTGATAAAAGACTTTTCTTCTCTAAATGCGTACTTACCCTAATTTCAACCAAAGGTTTCTGCTAATTTATTAAATGTATATGTACTTAATATATAATACGCCTATCCAGCCCAGCACAATTCAAGGTTATCTGTAAGTAGACCATGGTCAAATATGATAGGCTCCTTTTCACATCTGATTTCATAACCAGTGTTTCTGAATAACACTGTAATGTTACGTGGAGAATGATCAATGTGCCAATCACACAGCTAACAAAGCTGCTTCTCCCAGGTTCAAGGTGCCTGGTCTGGTTAAAAAAAAACTCACCCTTCATCTTTTATCGTTAAAATGTAGTTAAGGTTCATAATTTGTCTTTATTAGTGGTAGACTAACTAGTGACACAAATAAATGCCTTTAATAGGAGAGGTTACTATCAACAAAAACTGCACGTAAATAAAGTTCAGTCAGACACTTGTAGCTTTATAGCTCTTATCATACAGGACAAATTCTAGCTACCCCCATATTAAACAATACAAGGGCAATAGAGATGCTAAAATACACCAGATCAACCATATTTTTTAAAGTGCTATTCCCTTTTATGCATCATTCCTGGACTAGTATGACATTTTGAACACTATACAACAACAACAACTTATATTTATATAGCGCCTTTAACGTAGTAAAACATCCCAAGGCGTTTCACAGGAGTATTATAAGACAAAAAATTTGACATTGAACCACATAAGGAGAAATTAGGGCAGATGACCAAAAGCTTGGTCAAAGAGGTAGGTTTTAAGGAGTGTCTTAAAGGAGGAAAGAGAGGTAGAGAGGCGGAGAGGTTTAAGGAGGGAATTCCAGAGCTTAGGGCCTCGGCAGCTGAAGGCACGGCCACCAATGGTTGAGCGATTATAATCAGAGATGCTCAAGAGGGCAGAATTAGAGGAGGGCAAATATCTCGGGGGGTTGTGGGGCTGAAGGAGATTACAGAGATAGGGAGGGGCGAGGCCATGGAGGGATTTGAAAACAAGGATGAGAATTTTGAAATCGAGGCGCAGCTTAACCAGGAGCCAATGTAGGTCACCGAGTGACGGGTGAACAGGACTTGGTGCGGGTTAGGACACGGGCAGCCGTGTTTTGGATGACCTCAAGTTTACGTAGGGTAGAACGTGGGAGGCTGGCCAGGAGTGCATTGGAATAGTCAAGTCTAGAGGTAACAAAGGCAGGGATGAGGGTTTCAGCAGCGGATGAGCTGAGGCAAGGGCGGAGACGGGCGATGTTACGGTGGTGGAAATAGGCGGTCTTTGTTATGCTGCGGATACAGGAACACCAATATTGTCTGTCACCATTTGTTAGGAAATATATGTGTATCACAACAAAAAAGGGCAATTTCCCTCTTCTCTCTTGTAGACAGAATTTTGACAGAGTCTGTCAGGCAGTCAGATGAAAACTTGAAATTCAGCCAAACTGTGTGAGGTAGTTTTAAATAAGAGGCGGCTGTAGGAATCAAACTTGAAGGTGTTTAAGAAATGCTGATACTGCTACTTATGATAAATTACTTGATACCTGTTTAATTTGAACTGCAATGACAAACATTGGAAAAGAAATACGGGGGTAAATTTTCATCTTCGCCGCCTGGATGGAATGAAAATCATGCTAGTTCTATAAAGGGCAGGCGACCGCTCTACCAGATTGCTGCCGACAGTCACTTTAAATCAAAGCGAAAGTCCATAATAGAATTTTGCAGACAATAACAATTATATGGCAGAGATTAAAAATTTCTAAAATAAATGTCAAAACGGATAGGTGCAGACTGGGCAAAATATCCAAATGAGAAGATACAAGTAGATTATGTGTGCAACAGCACAATCTGTGGTACCCTAATCAATTGCGGCTGAAGTAAACCAAGCTGGGCGTCACTCCAGTTATCACCTAATGATGTCTGGAAAATCAACAAATGGAGCCTATGCCAGGTTTTTCCTAATCTAGACAAGAGAATACACAATTCATGATTGAATCGCTGACTGTATTTCTTTAGACAAGAGTGGATGCTCTGTAGCATAGGTCTGTTTCTGCAATTACCTGAAGGCATTTTTCCTGCTGTGTACCCAAAGCCTTGCATTGTGGAGCCAGATGAAGGGCTTGAACCCATTCCTATAAAAAAACACATCATAACTTATCTTCCAAATTAATTCCAATAATCTTTGCATTGCATTCTAGTTATAAATGTATACTCATTTGCAGTAATGAGCTAGCAATTGATCTTACAGTATCTTAAACTTAAATCAGTTTTAACTCAAGTGAGTCTTTTACTTGGAATGCATGAATGATGAGCTAAACATTTGCTTTATCTAATCATTGTTAGGAACCAAACACGACCAAACATTTCGGAAATTGCCTGGGAAATTGTCTCCTTTAAAGAAACAGAGGTTAGGCAATTTCAGTTATCAGCTTAATCATTAGATGCTTTTCCCTCTGCAATACCAACATTTGAGAAGCAATCCATTAAACTATCACAACTAGGAAACACAAGGAATAGAATCATAATAGTTTTGATTCAATACCAATGAAACATTGAAAATTAATCCCAAGTTAAATCTTTGGATTGGCCAATAGAAGATGAAAATCTGCTTCGAACCATTCCCAACATCTTTTTTAATATTGAGAAAACTAGGTGAATGATCTATTACCAGAGTGCACAGTTTCAATAAGATTCAAAAGAACAGCAGTTAGAGGGCACCAACGTTGGCTTTTGAAAGTTTGTAGATTGTAGAAGGTAGGAAAGACTGAGGGAGATTTGAGGTCCTAAGAAAAGGCAAGATAAAGTAGGAGAGACTGTAATGTGTTGATTTCAATACAGTAAGAATGCAGGGACGAGGGGGAGAAGGTGAAGGCGGAGAACATATAGTAGTAATTTTTTTTTAATTATGTACTGATCTGCAACAACGCATGGCAAAAAACTGGCAAAAAGCACCCAGTAAGAGAATTAAGTTAAATGTTAATTGATATTGGTATTCCAGATAGCTACAGACATTGCTCCAGCACATCTCGTCTGTGATAAGCCTTGCTATCCCACAGGGTTGAAATCTTACATAATAGCAAAGTAAGACAGAATTCTTTTTCAAATCTTATTGACTTTAATTATCTAATTCAACTCAGTTTACACGAGTAGGTACAATTTAATCAATTAAAAGAATTAAACAATTTAAAGTTTAAGCACCAACATCTAAACTCCGACATTCAGTTTAAATTAGGATGAGTGAATGAATTAGGATGAAACAAATTTGGAAACTGTTAAGTTTCCGATTTGGTTTAGTCTGAGATCTTTCATTCTGAAATCATGCCAGATTTGCCCTGTATAAACAAATACATAAAGTGTAACCAGTTGTCTGGAATTCCATAATCTCCACTGTTTAAGATAAAATATAAAATAACACTGGTAGATTTCGTATGGTCTTGCTCATAAACAAAAAGGAAAATAAAATTTATGTCTTGCTTTCTTTCTGTAACAATCTCTCTGCTTGTCTCCCATTCTAATTCTTTCTGTCTCTTTTAGTCTCCTTTCTTTCAGTCTCTAATGTTACAGAAAAAGACAACTGGGTTTTGTAACATACAGCTCATTACAGCTCTCACCAGCTTTTCTCCACGTTAGAACAGTCTCTCGGGGGGGAAAAAGTCCTGAGACAATAGTCCAGCCTTCTTGTGCCTGTTGGTAACAGAATGCTTTCTCAAGTTGTATCCCTCAGGTAGGGAGTTTCACAGGAAATGCATGAGCCACAGGCTCAAGGAGCTCTTTTGTCTGAACAACCTTCAGAATCCAGCAACAACATAAGAATCTACAGGTGGACCCTGCTTTTGTCAGTTTAATTTCTTTGAAAAAAATTCCCTAACTTGAAAGATATTACGTAACAAAAGTACAACGGAATAACATTTCCTAGCTTTTGGATATTCCACAGTACTTTTACAGTTGCGAGTTAGTCAGTTTTTTAACATGGAAACAAAACTAAACCACAACTGAATCTGTGCAGTTCCAAAATGATGAAATTCACATAAACAATCCCCAATTTGGAATTCAATGGCTGGGACCAATTTACTGAGTCCCAATACATCAAAACACAGCACTTGACATTTACATTTAGTACATTAACCTAATTAACTAAGCCAGTTTCCCCGAGAACAAAAGAAAGCAAACCTCTTTGAAGAAAACAGACATCTTTTCCTAATCTGTAAAAATATTGCGGCTATTTAAAAAAATTATTTTCTCTGATATTGCTACAAATTGACAAAAAAGAGGCTCATTTATTTCTAAAATGATACATATATAGATGTCCCATAAGACCCCTTGCCTCAGAATAACTAATTCCCCCTGCTGGTGCTACAAAGCATTTAGACTGTGGACTTCTGCAAGATGGCTACCAATAATATTCCACAATTAGCTGCCTGGAGATACTGAGAGAGCATTATTTCAATATATGAATCTGGAGGATGAATTACAAAATTATTTGGGACATTTCAAATCTTACCAAAGTTATAAACAACCAGCTTTACCTGTCTGTGGCTGTGATTTGGAAGGTGACAAAGTGCAAGAAGCTTGATATGGCAAAGCATCAGAGAATAACAAATTTGCTAAATCCTGCCAAGAGAAAAGGAGACATTAATCACTGGGCTCAGGGACTCCATGACCCCTTTGCTGAGCATCTTTCAAAACATGCACATAAATTAGATTAATCAGCATCCACAGAACTGATATTCCATAGATTTCAAACACTAGTCATTTGAAAGCCTTTAAATGACTGGTAAACTACATTGATCCTAGCCTTAAGAATGTAAATACCTCTGCAGTTGTTCTCACTCTCTGGTATAGGGCATTTCCGTGAAGCAGATCTGGAGGCCCACTAAAAACTAGCAGGAAAAAACAGTCTAATTAATAATTAGAAGCTACACAATAGAGAACAGTCAGAGGCATAAAATTTATTCCAAGAATGAGAAAAACCATTTAACTGACAACATTGATAAGTGAGTTGTTGTTTTAATCATGACCAAAATAATCACTCTATTACACTTTTCTTTTGTGTTTCAACTCATACCACAATTAAAAAATTAGACACATAAATTAGCATGATATTTAATAAAGAACTAATTTTAGATATATGAAAAAACCTACAATGAACACAACCAGATGAGGAAAAGGGTATTGCTGTGCAGGGTTGTAAAATGAAAGCCTGAAATAAGCTTGAGCACCAAGATACTCAAATCATCACTTAAAACAAATGCAGGAGGCTATTCTGAGACTATCTCTTTAGTAAGATCTGACTGTAAAGGTAAAGTTTCAATACAGTGGCAGAATATCTTTCACAATGTTAAGAATAGAAGGAAAGTTTCTATTAGTAACAGAATAAGTAATCCTTATTGAAAGTTTTTAATTGGAATTCTTACTCAAATATTCTCTGACAGCCATATGGAAGAAGAAAAAAAACAATAAATAGACACATTGTCACACTTTCCTTTCTGACTTTTCTATTTTTTGTTAAGATATCAATGTACTGTAATATAGGCGGGGTTTCCCACTTATTGAGGTTTTCCTTCTTCATTTCTCAAAGCTAAATATCTTTTTTGACCTTTCCATTATTTTGATTCTCTTCTGAAAGTTTATTTTGTTTAACGCCTTTGTGTGTTGCAAAAAATTATCCGAGTAAGATTTTGATTATCATTACTCCTGGCATTTAGCTGTCTTGTCCTATGCTTTAGTTTAACCCAATACCTATCTGTTGGATAATTGCTTTAGTTTTACCCAATACCAATCTGTTGGCTAATTTTACTCAGTACTTTCTTTAATCCTTCATTCGTATTCACTAAGGCTTTGAAATTACACTGTGGGATAATAGTGTGCTAACACTTGAAGCATCTGTCTAGAATTTTTTTAATCTGCCAGTTTAGCAGTGGAGTTAATCTGAAATAAATGGGTTAATGCCTCCTCCGGAGTAGTGGAGAGAGGAATTTCAGGCAACTTGTTAAGCAGTCAGGTACTAGTATACAACAATGGAATTTTAGACCTTAAACCTCTCTACATTATTCCAGTTCTTTACATGACTTTTCTTTCCTTTGTCTAATCTATTACCTACGAGTTTATCTTCAAGGTTCACATCTACTGATTTCAGCTTTTTTTAAATATAGTTTTGCTTGCCTATTCTTCTCTTCAGCTTGTCTTTTGATAATGACGTGTTTAAAATCCCCCTTTCTAGGCTGTACTCTCTGTATCCTCCCAAGGTTCCTCTCTAACTAATCGCAATGGATTTACCTTTTTTAAAATCCTTCCACATTCTCCTCTTATGCTACATAATTCTCCTGGCGTCCTTTGACAGTCAAAGCACTATTGGTTGCTGCAAGCCCTAATGTGATGACGATATAAATGTCTTTTTACATGTATTTTTACAAGACATTTTGGGGTCCTTGTTTAATCTGGCAATATAGTTGAGCTGCTTTGTACCACAATGAAGCAGTCACAACTGATGTAATTATGACCTCATGCACAAATCATTGTTATTCAAAGATCTAATTTATCAAAGCTGTGAAATGAAGACAGGCATGTTTCATGGTGTAATCTGTGTTCTATTGCACAAATTACAAAATCAGTATAACGCTAAAGCAAGGACACCAAAATTTCATGGAGTGGGAATGTGCCACTCCCTGAGGCATCTCTGAAGACACAAGATAAATCTGAATCTTCTTTGCATTTTTAGCAATGCTAAAGGAAGCCTTGATGGTGATTTCTGTGGAATATCTTCACTCAGCTGGACATTAAATTAATTTGACTGCTGAAATCTGGAAATATTTCATTTTCTGTGAAGTTACAACTTTTGCCTGTGGAAAAAAAAAACTTTCCTTGACCCCCCTTTTCCACTTCTAATTGCAGTTAATCATTTTAATTGGATAGTTGGAAAAGGTTTGATTTTTCAGCAGACATTTGCATAGCATATCAGGTACTCTGCTCATCAGCACTAAGAGCTAAACAATCGCTGAACAGTTTTGCACCTATTAAAACATAATCTCACAGACCTAATTTTTCTCAGACATAAACGTACTTTAAAATAGTTTATTTAGTACATTTCACTCTTAGAATAACTGCAGCAAAATCACATTTTTTTTAGTCGTAAATCCTGGGAGCTGAATAAATGACACATAACACAGTTTAACTGTATTAGGTTCATTATGAGAGGCTCCTTTTACAAATGTAAAAGCAACATTGATTTTTCTTCAAATTTTTACATAACAGAAGTTAAGTGTGATAGAACACAAAGATACACAATAACCTGGCAACTTTCAGCACTGGGAGCATCCCAGCTGCTAAATCAAAGGCCACTTGTCTGCAACTGTCAACCTGAACAATGTATCAGTGATTCATATATTGGCAGAAATGTCTGCCAATACCACCTACAGACATCCCAAGGTGGCTGTCAGACAGGTTTTGCTGTATTAAATTGTAGTTGGTCAAGAGAAGGGTTCTGACAAACTGAGCACCATTGTAAGATTCATAAAAGATAAGTGGTCTTATTCAGCCTCATGTGCTTTCACTGCCTGTGTCAGAACTGCTGCTAGGAAGTTAGATTTTAACAGGAGAAAATTGATTGGATCCATCTTATTTAATGTAATAAAGAATCAAAAGTGTGGCAACTGAGTGTCGTAGTGCACTGAGTACCAACATACTCCACTGTACGTACTCCAGGCTCGTGATCTGAGCTTTGGGAAGATGCCAAGCTCAGGCCAGCTGCTGTCCCACAGGGAGGAGAGTTTCACCCCAGGCTGTGCTCAAACATCTCCCAAAGCTTGGTGTCAGAGATCTGGTAGAGATCTTTCTGACAACTGCATTTAACTTAAACAAAAGAGGCCTACGTTGACTAATTTATAAAGTAGGCTAGTGCATATGGTAAAAGAGTTGACTTGATCTGTACGATAAGACTGAAAGATGCTTGCGGGGTTCTGATGATACAAAATTAGCGTGGTTTGCGCAAACATAAAAACTCACAAGATTGAGTTAAATCTTTCAGTTATACCCCACTTTTAATTTACTGCCTATATAGTAATATATTATTTTTCCATTTACAACTGGTTACTAATGTCTGGTACTGTGTGTCATGGTGGTCTTCTGAAGACAATGATAGATGAAGTCTTGTGTCAAGATGAGGCAGAACTGAATGAAAAATCTCAAAGTGTAGCTTTTCATATGGCAGGAACAGCCAGTGATACTGGAAATTTCACAGCTCACTCTGTACTTTAGTATAATTAACACGTTAAAAAATTTTTAATGGAATGGACGCCCCAGCCATTGAGTGGTTCCAGGACTACCTTCGCAATTAGATGGCAGTACGTTCCAGTCCAATAATGTACCTCACAACTGGTCACTAAGTAGTTCACTATAGCAAAATATTTCAATTGTCAAATAAATTAAATAACTTGGTCCATCTTATCCCACCACAGAATTAATTCCAATCAATCTAGTATGAAGACTTTACAGCCTGGGCCATCCTTCCTATTAGGAGAGGCTGTTGGAAGGCAAGTTACCTCAATGAGAATAAAAATCATCTTTTCAATAATCCAGAGAAAATAACTGACAGGAAATTGTACTGGTCGTTACTGACCTCCCAAACGAGAAGGTTATTATTTACAGGTTTCTCTGCATTTACTGCATGGGGCGATGAATGTGTGGTGATAAGTACAAAATAGGCAATCATCATAGCTTACATTCAGTTTTTAGAAATTTAAATTGGAAATATTGGGCGGAACTTTCAAATTCGGCCGGGGCGTGAAACAGGCGAAAGCAGGTTGGCCGCCCATTATACACTCTGCCCGCTGTTCCTTGAAAATTTGGCGGGTTGTATAATAGGCGGCCGATCTGCTACCACCTGTTTTACGTACCAAAGTTGAAGGTACTGCTCTCTGTTTTGTTACAGACAATACAATGGGAGTTATGTTGTAACAGCTTACCAGTTTATTTTTAATTCCTACCTGTTACCTCCTGAATAAGGGTAGCATTCCTCCGAAGCTCCAGAGTAAATTGAGGTGAACCATGACTACATACATGCCGTAATATCTTGAGAACCTATCAATGAGCACAAAGATGGAGCAGACAGGTTTACTGCACTCTGAATATAAGCCAGTGCAGTGTCTAACACAGCACAATGGCACCTTTTGTCTTTTTTTCTCCATGTAACTGAAGTTGACTAAAGCCAGCTAGAATATAACCTTTATATTCATGGATTAACACCCCGTCTGAATTTTATGCAAGCAGGCAAATTATGACACTTCTCAGACAGGTGGTGCACTATATTTGAGTCCTTACAGACCTTTTTTTTAAAAAAAACCTTTATATTTCATAGCATTGTTTAGGGATTGAAATAAGGCAAGACTTTTACAATTGGTTCATTTACCAGCTGCTCCTCAATTGTATTTGTCAGGTAACCAAGGAAAGAAATTCCAGAGAGCTTGTTGGAAATCAAGAATCCCATTTAGCTTCGCTTTTATTGGCAATTGTCTGTATATTTTCTTTGTTTCACAAAATGTGTATAACCCTTTTTTATTCTCAACTAGGTCTGCTATTTTTATTGGCAGTGCTTTATTATAAAATGGAACTAAAATTTACACCTTTTGTAAACCTCAAACCCAGTTGCTGCAATTATGTCATGTTATAAGTGATTTACTAGATTTTTAGATTGAAGTATCCATTTAAGATAACCTTCTATACTATTCAGGAGGGAAAGAGAAGAGGTGAGATAGGGCATATAAATGAAATATTCCTCACTCCATTGTCTACTTTCCCAAAGAGTGTAATATCCTGGGACAAGCAAGTTTATATTAGTTGGCTTAAGAACAAACAAGTTGAGCATATTGTACAATTTAAAATCAACAGATAAATAAAATCAGGCAGAAGAAACAAGAATGTGGATTACGTATTAAGTGGCAATATGTTCAGATAACATAGCAGCAAAGAGATATGGGAGTTTTCGTAGATAGGTCGTTAGAACCATTAGTTCAGTGTTCGCATATAAGTCTAATGAGGTGATGTTGAAGTTGTATCTGGCCTTGGTGAGGCCACACCTTGATTACTGTGTTCCATTTTGATTTCCATACTATCGATCAGAAGTAGAATTACTGCAGGGAGTTCAGAAGAAGGGCTACAAGGATGAGCTTAGAGGGCAGAGTCTTGCAGAAAGATTGTCTACACAGATAATTAACTCTCTGGAGAAGAGGTGGAGTGGGCTTGATAGAAGTCTTTAAGATTTACATAGGTAAGGAGAATTGGATCCAAGAAAGTTCTTTAATTGGACACAGGATTCGAGGATGAGAGGGCACAGTATAAAATTAAGGGTGTCAAAAAAAATAGGAAATTTAGGCAACATTTCTTTTTAAGTAAAATGGTGATAGAATTGTGAAATATGTTACGAGGGTTTTATGGAAGAGAAAACCAAGGCAAGTTTTTTTTTTAAATGGACTGGATTCATTCCTATTAGGAAAGAAGATACAGGATTATTAATTCTGGGATTTGGGTAAGGAAACTGATGGGTGGTTTGGAAGGGTAGGCTAGATTTTTTCCCAAAACAGTCACTATATAAGAGACAAAAAATATCTATTAGCAGAGATACTCCCCATCATGACAAACAAAGAAAATGAGGTAAACTCAATAAAACCACTTAGTAACATTCTGTATCCAACATCATTTTGCTTAAAACCAGAAGACTTTGCTAAATTGTTCCTACCCCTAGTTTAATGACAGCCACCAAAACTGAACAGTTATAGATACAAAAATAACAGACTAAAAACGTGAGAAACACTTACACACATTCCCTCACTAAAACTGTTGACAGAGAAAATTGTGAATGTCATTCAGAACAGAGGCAAAATGTTATTAAAAAAAATTTACCAGTAAAAACGATTGAAGCAGTCTTAAAAGGGGAAAACAAAATGAGGAAGGTTTTTTCTAAATAAATAATCTTTGGGTTAATGGAACTTGTTTTAAATGGGAAACTGTCTCGCCATAATTCTGTTCAGTATTTTTAAACCTTGTTGAGGTTTTTATTATTCCTTTTGCAGCAATGATTGCAATGGTGTCCCCTTAGAAAGGAATGTAATCAGAAGCTGACTTAACCCTAGGCTGCTTTGGGTTTGGGCAGGGTCTTGCCTTGTGTGTCCCCATTCACTGACTCTTAGCACTGCACTTGGAGAGATAGCTTCTTTCTAACTGGGCTGCTAGTTTTCATTGGAAGAAATCAATCACCCCACGATACAGAGGCTTGACTTTGTAAAATAGTACTTGTAACAAGTTATTTATAAAACTTACAATGAGGTTTCATTTGCCTTTGATATTAAAACCTGTTCATTGCAGACTACTTTTGTGCAAAAGAAATAAATGACTTCGGTATATTGCATAGTGTTTTAGTGTTGTCTGGAACTCTCTGCACAGTGGCAAACACTTCTTGCATGGGCAGGACAGGATTTGTGTTTCAAACACTTCTTGCCTATTTAAATTAATTATCTTCATTCCAGAAATTCCCAAGGACAAATTTTGGGAGTAATTTTAACTTTTGACAATGGTGTAAAATGAGCAATATCGGATCGTCCGGCCTTTATACGGTTATCCTTTCCATTGAAGACAATGGAAAAGAAAATTGGGCGGGGTGTGTATAATGGGTGGCTGATTCGATATTGCCCATTTTACACCATCGGCAAAAGTTAAAATTACCCCTAAAGAACTTTCAATAGATTATTCCTTACCAGATATGTAGAAAATACAATTAACAAAAAAAAAACAAGTTATAGGTTTCAGAGTGAAACAAAATGATTGACTGTCTTAGAAAGCAAACAACGATCAGTCCATTTTAAAATGATTTCCTCCCAACTTGTAAGTTATTTTCTCCACCACTTGATTCACCCTCAGTTTTCCAACCTTCTGTGTGCAAATGCTCCTCCAGTGTTCTGGGGAAGACCATCATACGCACCCCACACCCCCATCCTATTGAATGTCACATGATGTTGTTATACGATTGTGCTACATTACTAGTCACCAGTAATCTTTTCTTTTTATAAATTAATTGATATGGAGATGATAGATGATCAGACTTATTTTCCTGCTTTTTACAGAACTAAGAACTTTGCAATCATGCTGGATCTATACTGGGCAAAGAATATGTCAAGTCAAAAGGAGTGTCACCTACCTTCAGTTTGACATGACAGGAGTTGTTCTGTAATCGCTCCAGCAGGTACTCCAGTAGGCACTGAAAAGTTCCCACAGACTCGTGAGAAATTTCTGTAGTTCCACTCAGTTATGGAAATGACGCCAGTGTTAACATCAAACTTACACTAACTATATAAGAATGATTTTTTTTCCTCATGGTAGACAATAAACCAATATCTCCAGCTTAATGATATCATGGTACTCATTCTTACAATATACTAGACTACAGGGTTGGGTAAATAACAGCAACAACTTACAGTTGTATGGCACCTTTAACATACAAAACATTCCAAGGCACTTTACAAAGGAGTAAGAAGAACAGAAATACCAAGCCAGAAGAGGTAATTTAAGAGGGGTGGTTAAAGGCTTGCGCAAAAAGACGAGCTTTGAAAAGATTTTAAAGGAAAAGTAAAGGGTAGGGTTAGGGAAGGAGTTCCAGAGAGCAGGGCCCAGGCAGCTGAAAGCGCTGCCATCAATGATGGAGCAAAGGGAGGAAGGATGCACAAGAGGTCAGCGTTAGAAGACTGAAGAGTGCGAGAAGGTAAGGAAATCTGGAGGAGGTTTCAGAGGTAGGGTGGAGTAAGGCCATGGAGGGAATTGAAAACAAAACAAGGATTTTAAAATTTAATGTGTTGGTGACAGGGAGCCAGTGAAGGTCCGTGAGAACAAAAGTGATGGGTGGGCAGAGCATAGTGCTTAGTAAGGCCAGCAAGGAGAGTATTAGAATAAATAGGTTTCAAAGTGACAAAAACATAGATACGGATTTCAATCATTATTAAGGGATTCATTGGTGGAAGGGTTGAGGCAGGGGATGAAATGAGCAAGGTTGTGGAGATGGAAATAAGTGATCTTGGTAATGAAGATGTGGGTTATGAACCACAGCTCAGGGTTGAACAGGACAAAAAGGCTTTGAATAGCTTTGTTCAGCCAGAGCAAGAGGCCAAGGAACGGGATGGAATTAGCGTCAACGGGGCAGAGATTGTGGTAGGGTCCAAGAACAATGTCTTCATTCTTCTCAACAGGAAGTTGCGACTCATCCAAGACTTGATGTGGAACAAGCAGTCTGGCAATGCAGAGGTGATTTTGGGTTTGAGGAAATTGATGCAGGTGTAGAGCAGTATATCAACATAAATAAAAACTGAAATCATGCCTGCAGATTATGTCAACAAGGGGTAACATTCAAATGAGAAGGGGGGCAAAGATAAATTCTTTGATGACTCCAGAGGTTATGGTACAGAGAAGGAAAGACAAGCCATTGTCAGAGATGCAGTGGCTGTGTCTGGATAGGTGGGAATGGAACTATGGAGGATCAGTGCCATGGAGCTGGACGATGGAGAGGTGGTGAGAGGAACAGCATGTTCAATTGTATCAAATCTTGCAAAAAGATCAAGGAGGACAATAAAGAATACATCGTGGTCACAGTCACAGAGGATGTTGTTGGCCAGGGCATGGGTAGAAACCAGACTGGAAGGATTTGAATACATAATTTTGGAAGAGATAGGTTTGGAGCTGGGAGGTGATGGCACATTTGAGGACGTTAGAAGGAATCCATTCAAAATCAGACCCATTCCTGTTGTTTCCCCAATGTGTAAAAACTTGATTACCTTTTGCAATTTACCAGAACCAAAAATAATTTGTTGCTAGGATTCATTTTTATTTCTCCAACTGCACATTGGGCAGTTAAACTCAGAGGAAATCCTGTATGCACCACGTAAGGATACTGGCAATCTCCTCAAACAGATACCCAGGACATGGTACTTCATCATCTGATGTTGCTTTCATCAACATAGGAAGCTGGAAAAAAAGTGAAAATAAGAAGTAAAGGAGCTTAGATACAGCAACCAGTTATGCACAAATACAGCTACATGGAGGATACCTGTTGATGAACTGTGGCACACACAGTTTACTTACTCTACGAGACAGAAGACCTAATAATCTACAAATGATCAAAGTCATGAGCAAGTTATAAAACATCTTACAAATGGGATAAACTGTCTATACCATTGTCCACAGCTTATACCACAACTAAAAGTGTCAGTACACAAACATGTAACGTTACTCAGCTACTCCTTTCATTTGGGGCTCTATATAATGGTGGTATCCCATTGCAGTCCTCAGCTGAAACATTATCACTGAACTCCCCAGTAGGATGTCAGTTCATGTCCCATAATCGGTTCTCAGCCTGGCCACTAAAATGAAGCACAATAATGATGCAGTGTAATGGTTTTCCTAGTCACCCTAAATGGGATCCACGGCCAATTTCTAGGGCAGGTTTTGTGTCACTACTACTAATGGCAAATTGCATATATAAAGCACTTTTAATGTAGTGAACGTCTCAAGCTTTTCAGAGAGAAGAAATAGGTGTTGACCAATAGCAGACTAGTTAGGGAGATGACCAAAGATGTGGTTAAAGTGATGAGGCTTTTGAAGGTGGCAGAGGTAGCAAGGTCAAAGGGTTTAAGGAAAGAGTTCCAGAGAGTAGGAGCATGACAGTAGAAGGTTTTGCCACCGATGGTGAGCAGATGAAGGGAGGATACACAGGAGGCTAATGTTGGAACAGCAGAGGGCGTGACCTGGGATGTAGTTCTGAACAAGATTACAGACATAAGGTGCAGTGAGACCATAGAGGGATTTGTGAATGAGGATGAGGATTCTGAAAATAATGAGTTGGGGGTTGGGAAGACAGTGGAGAATGGCAAGGAGGAGGTTGATGGGCAATTGAAACTTAGCATAGGACAGGATTCTGGTGGCAGAATTTTGCACAAGTTGGAGATTATGTAGTTTAACTGTATGGTAGAGCCTGGGGAGACCAGTGAGGGAAGTCTTGGAGAAGTCAAGCGTGGCCATCAGGAAAGCATAGGCAAGGGGTTCAGCCTTGATAGGAGTGAGGTAACGGTGCCCAAAATTCAGGAACAGCAGCGATTGGACAAACAAGAAAATTTGAACTTCTAAAGTCCGAAACTAGTATTCATTGCTGTTTGGTGAAAACGAGCTGCTGCATTTCAGAGGGGAGAACAAACCCTAAAGATAGCAGGCCATACTCCATAATTAAAGGCACCAAAAAGAATGAGTGAAGAGGTTTAATTCTAGAATAATGAAGAAAACTTCATTATTAAAAGTTAGGTCAGTCACCTTCACATATTGCTAACCACTTATGGAGTAATTAATATAATTTGCAATTCTTTAATGTACACATATTTCTATGAACCTCCAGTGTGAAGTAATCTCAGATTTTAATGTAAATATGTCAATATACCTTAGGCCAGAAACAAGTTTTAAATAAAATATAATAATTCGATTGTGCTTTCTGGATTGCTCACTGTGTAAATGAACATGAATGAGAAGTCGCACAAAACCAGGTTATAGTCCAACAGATTTATTTAATTTTACAAGCTTTCGGAGCTGTTCGCTCCTTCTTCAGGTAGGGTAGCTGTGAGAGAATCTCCCAGAATTCACAATATAAACACAGAAAAAATCTATTCAAATCTTTCCCTACATCAAAGACACACTAAGAGCACAGCCAAGACAATGAGATGTGTCCCAGGGGGTCCAACGTGTCAAAACACCTGCTGGCTGCATATCCTCTCCATTTGTGTTAGTCTTTTTAAAACAAAACCTGGAAAGACCGGCCATGATGTCAAGTCACGTTCTGTATCGTGACATGAACCCGATATCGCGATTGAGGCCATCCTCATGAGTGCGGAACTTGGCTATCAGTTTCTGCTCTATGATTTTGCGCTGTCGTGTATCCCGAAGGCCGCCTTGGAGAACGCTTACCCGCAGATCCGAGGCTGAATGCCCCTGACTGCTGAAGTGTTCCCCGACTGGGAGGCAACCCTCCTGCCTGGCGATTGTTACACGGTGTCCGTTCATACGTTGTCTCAGTGTCTGCATGGTCTCGCCGATGTACCATGCTCTGGAGCATCCTTTACTGCAACGTATCAGGTAGACAACGTTGGCCGAGTCACATGAGTATGTACCATGTACCTGGTGGGTAGTGTCCTCACGTGTGATGATGGTATCTGTGTCCATGATTTGGCATGTCTTGCAGAGGTTGCCGTGGCAGGGTTGTGTGGTGTCGTGGTTGCTGTTCTCCTGAAAGATGGGTAATCTGCTGCGAACGATGGTACTTTTGAGGTTAGGCGGCTGCTTGAAGGCGAGTAGTGGAGGCGTGGGGATGGCCTTAGCAAGGTGTTCGTCGTCATTGATGACATGTTGAAGGCTGCGAAGAACATGGCGTAGTTTTTCGTCTCTGGGGAAGTACTGGACGACGTAGGGTACTCTGTTGGTTGTGTCCCGTGTTCGTCTTCTGAGGAGGTCTATGCGGTTTTTCGCTGTGGCCCGTCGGAACTGTCGATCGACGAGTCGAGCGTCATATCCCGTTCTTACGAGGGCGTCTTTCAGTGTCCGTAGGTGTCCATCGCGTTCCTCCTCGTCTGAGCAGATCGTGTGTATTCGCAGGGCTTGTCCATAGGGGATGGCTTCTTTAACGTGGTTAGGGTGGAAGCTGGAGAAGTGGAGCATCGTGAGGTTGTCCGTGGGCTTGCGGTAGAGTGAAGTGCTGAGGCGTCCGTCTTTGATGGAGATTCGTGTGTCCAAGAATGAAACCGATTCTGAGGAGTAGTCCATGGTGAGTTTGATGGTGGGATGGAACCTGTTGATGAACATGGTATGAACTGAGCCTTTCAGACCAATTAGAAATATCACACCTCCCTATGATGCTGAGAAACAAGTTAAAACAAAGAACTTTTTGGCCTAACAGCCAAAAGGGAGCCGTAAATTCAAGGGCAGTTACACTTCTGCTTTGGCATCAATACGAAAGTGGCAAAAGTAATTCGAGAACCATAACACAATAAAGCCAAGAACTGTGAGGACCCCTCATGGAGGCTGTTTGTCACCGCTTGGGCTTGATACTGTTAAGTATAACTTAAATGTCAGCCTTGGCTCAGTGGTAGCTCCCTTTCCACTGTATCAGAAAATCATGGGTTCAAATCCCACACCAGAGACTGCAGCATATAATGTAGGCTGACATTCCAGTGCAGTACTGAGAAAGTGCACATTGTTGGAGGTTGCATCTTTCAGATGAGATTGAACCCGAGGCTCTGTCTGTCCTCTCAGGTGGATGTAAAAAGATCCATGGCGCTATTTGAAGGGCAGAGGAGTTTACCCAGTGTCCTGGTCAACATTTATCCCTCAAACATCACTAGTAAAACAGATTATCTGGTCAATTATTTCATTGCTGTTGGAACTTTACTGTGTACAAATTATCTGCCGTGTTTTATATTATTATTCATTCTCGGGATGTGGTGGCACTGGCAAGGCCGGCATTTATTCCCTAGTTCCCCTGAAGGGGTTTGATACAACTGAGTGTCTTGCACGGCCACTTGAGAGGGAAGTTAAGAGTCAACCATGTTGGCGTGGGACTGGAGTCACATATAAGCTTGACTGAGTAAGGACGGCAGGTTTCCTTCCCCTAAAGGACATTGGTGAACCAGTTGGGTTTTTACAACAATCCGATAGCTTCATGGTCGCTTTTTACTGATGCCAGTTTTTTATTTCCAGATTTCCCTGCATTACATTCCAAAGTACTTCTATGGCTGTGAGTCCTGAGGATGTGAAAAGTGCTTGATAAATGCAAGTTTTTTCTTAAATGTGGTGTGGATCCAGGATCATAAAAAGGGCTGAGAGTGGATTATAAATTTAGTAATTTGCTGCAGAGTCTTTCTCATAATGCTTTCAGAAGCAAAGGCCATGCTCTAAAACATGAAAAATGTACCAGCTGGGGAGCGCATCTCTGTGCAGAAGTACTAGCACACATGTGCAGAGCTTACTCCCAGTCGGCAGAATGTGATCCACTAGCAAGCAATAACACGCGGGTGTTGCCAGCTGCACTTTTCAGACCAACAGTGCAATATAATCACAGGCTTAGTTTAAACCGTCTTTAAAGTGCAAAAAGTTTTAGGACTTGTGTTACATAGAGTTAAATGAATGTCTGTTAATATATAAGGGTATCACCTTCAAGCAGTGTAATGCAATGGACCAGACATTATCACAGTGTGGCAAGTTCACCTGCTACAGGATTATTTATTTGCCATCCTGGTGCTAGCACAGAGGAAATAAAAGAATTTGCATTTCTGTATCATCTTAGCGCATCCGTGTCATGTCCCAAAGTGCTTCACGACCAATGAATTACTTTTGAACTGTAGTCACTGTTGTTATGTAGACAAACGCAGCAGTCAATTTCTTTCACTATTCATCTGGGCCACTGAAGCCTTCTCTGCTTTGCCAGATTTTCCATTCTTCCCACCTTCCCCTCTGCTATTCTGTTGTAAAGTGAGAACCAGACCAAATACAGTAAGTTGAGAGGGAAAGTGAAGATGAAAATAAGATTGGCAAAGAGAGAATATGAGAATAGAATGGCAGTTAACATAAAAGGGAACCCAAAAATCTTCTACCGGCATGTAAACAGTAAGCGGGTAGTAAGAGGCGAGGTGGGGCCTATTAGGGACAAAGAAGGTGATATATGCTTAGAGGCGCTGAAGGGATTATTACTAGTCCTAGCCCCTTTAGGGCTACCCCGGATCAGGCGTATTACTCAGACGTTCACTTTCAACTAAAGTTTGAGGTAGCCGAATCCTAAAGACGCTTAATTGGGTCTAAAGGTCCGGACTATCTCTCCCTAAAGGAAAGGAACAACCTGAAAATGTTACCGTCCTCCAGATAGCACTTTTAATAAGTTTAGCTAGACTGTAACGTTCTGGATATTATGAGGGTCCGGAAAACTCCCCCAGAATTCTGCAACTCCTCACCAAAGAGTGTACAGAGATTGAGTTCGCGAGTTTGATACAGAAGTCTTATGTGAGACAATTCTAAAAATATATAGGTTTATTAAAGAACCGACATGTAATTTACAGTTGGTGAGTCAATCCCAACATTAACAGTTCCAAAAAGAGAAAGCTTTACAATCTTATCAGAGATCCTTACTCTCAAATCTTAACTTCGCTACAGTTTTACAGTTCTTAAAGTTTTGTACAGGATATCCACCAAAATCAAATACAGTAACTTTGATCCCCGAGGTACAAAGAGTTGTAGACTTACAGAGCTGCCTCTGAAGCCTGAGAATCGCTTTGCCTCTTTACAGTGAATCTACTATCCCATTTGAGAGTTCAATATTTATACCCTTTTCCAGTGGTATTTTCTTTAAGGTTTTTCTGTTGATGTAAGCTAATTATCTCTAGTCATTTTTCTGCTGACTTCTGCAATTTTTAGTCACCTCAGCTGGTAGTATTACACAATTGTGTCTCTCCTCTAGGTGTTCTAAGTTTACCATAAAAAACGGTGTAACAGCAGGTGCGTTTTTTACTTGATGTCATTTTTACGAAGGCAGATGTTTGTGCTTCTTTACGAAGTGTGAATTAGAACACCTTAACCAGGGTGAACTATTGTTTTGTTCCCAAAGGTTCAGACTATCAGGAGCCTTTAACCTTCTGTTTCAATAAGGCTATTGATTCAGTGTCAACAACTATCTTATCTCTATAGCCAGAATGCTACCACAGCTTTTTCAGTTAGGTTTCTAGATTTCCAGACCCAGTTTGTCATGTTTTAATAAGGCCAGAATTCTTTCATAGAATGGTGTATTTTTCTGAATAGGTTATATGGCTTATTCCTTCACAGCGCAGGGCAAGGCCAGAATACTTAATGAGTACTTTGTATCGGTGTTTACTAAGGAAGAGAATGGTGACAAAATATCGATAAAAGCGGAGATAGTAGAGGTAATGGATGGGGTGAAAATTGATAGGCAGGATGTACTGGAAAGGCTGGCTATGCTTAGAGTGGATAAGTTGCCTGGTCCAGATGGCTTGCATTCCAGGTTGCTAAGGGAAGTGGGGGTGGAGCTACCCAGAAGGGCTTGCCATAATCTTCCAATCTTCCCTAGATACGGGGGAGGTGCCAGAGGATTGGAAAGTGGCAAATGTGACACCCTTGTTCAAGAAAGGGTGTAAGGACAATCCTAGTAACTACAGGCCGGTCAGTTTAACATCAGTGGTGGGTAAGGTTTTAGAAACAATAATCAGGGAAAAAATTAACAGGCACTTGGAGAGGTTTAAGTTAATTATGAAGAGCCAGCACGGATTTGTAAAAGGCAGATGGTGTTTGACTAATCTAATTGAATGTTTTGATGAAGTAACAGAGAAGGTTGATGAAGGGAATGCAGTGGATGTTGTCTGTATGGATTTTAAGAAAGCATTTGACAAAGTACCACATAAAAGGCTGGTTAACAAAATTGAGGCTCATGGAATAGGAGGGTCAGTTTCAGCTTGGACAAGAAATTGGCTTAAGGACAGAAAACAGTGAGTCGCGGTTGTTTTTCAGACTGGGGGATGGTAGACAGTGGTGTTCCAAGGGTCAGTGCTAGGACCACTGCTTTTTTTGATATATATAAATGACTTGGATATTGGAATACAGAGTAAAATTTGCCGATGATACTAAACTTGGAGGTGTGGCAAACAGTGAGGAGG
Source organism: Squalus acanthias (assembly GCA_030390025.1). Taxonomy (NCBI): domain Eukaryota; kingdom Metazoa; phylum Chordata; class Chondrichthyes; order Squaliformes; family Squalidae; genus Squalus; species Squalus acanthias. The sequence goes on along the minus strand of CM059447.1, from coordinate 16,489,242 downwards.
ATACCAATCGACTACAACAGGACATAGATAGGCTAGAAGAATGGGCAGACATGTGGCAGATGGAATTTAATACAGAGAAGTGTGAGGTGATGTAATTTGGCAGAAGGGATAGGGAGAGGAAATATAGACTTAATGGCACAGTTCTAAAGAGTGTGCAGGGACAGAGGGACCTGGGGGTTCATGTGCATAGATCTTTGAAGGTGGCAGGACATATTGAGAGAGTAGTTAGCAAAGCATATAGGATTTTGGGCTTCATAAATAGAGGTATTGAGTACAAAAGCAGGGAAGTTATGCTGAACCTTTAGAAAGCTCTGGTTAGGCCACAACTAGAGTATTGCGTCCAGTTCTGGTCACCACACTTTAGGAAGGATGTGAAGGTCATCGAGAGGGTGCAGAGGAGATTTACCAGAATGGTTCCAGGGATGAGGGATTTTAGTTACAAGGTTAGGTTGGAGAAGCTGGAGTTGTTCTCCTTGGAGTAAAGGAGGTTGAGGGGAGATTTGATAGAGGTGTACAAGATTATGATGGGTTTGGATAAGGTAGATAAAGGCTGTTCTCATTAGCTGATGGTACAAGGACTAGGGGACACAGATTTAAGGTTTTGGGCAAGAGATACAGGGGGGACCGTGAGGAAGAACTTTTTTACGCAGCGAGTGGTAATGACCTGGAACTCGCTGCCGACAAGGGTGGTGGAAGCGGTGACGATAAGTGATTTCAAAAGGAAATTGATAGGCACTTGAGGGAAATAAACTTGCAGGAATAGAGCGGGGGAATGGGACTGACTGGATTGCTCTACAGAGAGCCGGCATGGACTCGATGGGCCGAATGGCCTCCTTCTGTGCCGTTATGACTCTATAAACACCAAACAAAGTAAATAACAAGTTAATTTTTTTTTGGTGGTGTTGGTAAAGGAACGAATGTTGGGCAGGACACCAGAACAATTCCTCACTCTTATTCAAATAGTGCCATGGGATATTTTACAGCCACCTGAGCAGCCAGATAAGACCTCCATTTAATAACTTATGTAAATGGCAGAAAGAAAATTTTTTTTTTGCAATTAATCATTGGATGATTTCTGCTTCAGTGTTTTGTTCTGTAAACACACCAACCACTGTTTCATGCTGATAGACAGCATTTGGGGGCCAGGTCCACATGTCAGCTTCTACTCAAGTCCTGTCACTAATAGGAGGGATTTTGGGCCTTGTATATTGTAGGCAACAATTCTCATGAAAAAAAAGTCCTCACCCACATTATTCCATGGTCGGAATCACGTTGCAGTTGGACTCAGGTAGAAGATGTGCTGACAGGAAGGGGGGGGGGGGGAGGAGAGAAGGGGACAAGGAAGGGATGGATAGCAGTGAAGAGGAAAAGGAAGAGGGGGAGGAGGATGTCAATGAAGGTGAAACGGAAGGTGCAAAACCTGGCAGTGATGCTTGGGTGGGAAAGGGTGAAGTGGCATTTTTGGATGTGGGAAGAAGAATGCCAGCATTAACCAAGGGTGGGGAAGAAAGAAAATAATTAGCAAGAACTTAACCAGTTGGAGGGCAGAATGATTGCCAACTTGAAATGGAGGATAAAAGTGCCAGTTTGAATGGGGGGAGGGGAAGGGGAGAATGATGTCAGCATGAATGAGGGGCAGGAAAAAAATATCAGTTTTTACTGGGTGGTAGATCGGTGAGGGGAGAGGGAGAAAAATGGCAGGTTGAACTGAAGGGATGAGAGAGGACTATTATGAACTGGCAGGGTGAGAAGAGGAAAGAGGGTCTCTGTGAAAGTGTGTGGAGTTTGATAGGGCACAGTGTCTCTGTGAGCTGATCTAGAGGGTGTATAGTGCCTCTGTGAACTGAGACAGAGAGTTAGTTGGAAGTGGAGACGGACAGTTGAGGTAATGTTTGGGAAGTGATGATCTGCAGATTTGTTGACAATCCAAATGCCACTTTGTTTTTTTTATAATAAAATCCATCATTGGGAAGCGTAAAAGTGCTTAAAATTAATTAGAATGCGTCACTTCTAATGTATCTCCTCCTTAGAAATGCACCACCACTTTTGTGCCTTCAACATTTGACATCAGGCTTTCATGTGCTTAAGTTTTTTTCCCTCCAATAGAAGTGAAGGAATTTTGGGCATATCTATAGCTCATTACAAGCCCATGTAACAACTTGTTTTTACAAGTGATAGACTTACTATCAGGGCTATTCTTGAGTGGTTTACTTTTTTGAAGCGGTCAAGTCAGTTTTTTCTAGGGTGGCACGTATGTCCATGACTTAGACCTGTGAGTGAAATAAGTTTAGAAGTAGCAGTGGAATTCACACAATGTTGCATTCAGAAGCTCAGACCCGCTAAACCCCAGTCCAGTTCCAGCCCACCTCCCAACATTTTAACTGCTCAAGGTCCTGAAACTCAGGGAGGGAGGGAGGGAGGGGGGGGGGGGGGGGGGGGGGGGGCAAAAAGGAAAGAGAGGAGCGCTTGGGTTAGCATTGGTGCACACGAGGCAGGCTTACTTGACTAGCCAGGATATGGAATCACTGCTGGGAAGGGGACAAATTAAATGGGAACCTAGACTGGGGGAAGTGGGATCTAGCCAGCTGGGTGCGAGTGGACAGCAAAGGCAGCCCAAGTTCTTTACTTATTAAGAGCTTCCCCCAGATATCTGAAATTAAACGAGTAGGCTACAGAGATTTGAGACGAGCAGCTCAAGACCACCCACACAGACACCTGCAGCCACAGGCCAGGGAAGTCAAGGTGGGGTACTGGGATAAAAGGAGTTGCTAGAAGAAACTGAGAAGAAATCTGATTAATTCCTCCTCCCTGAGGATCACATTCTCCACACAGGCCAACCAGCTGGCAACAAAAAGTAATGTAAACATGCTCTAGTGATTTCCATGGACCAGTCAAATCACTGGAATACAATATAGGTTATATGATAGGCACAGGCCAAACAGATTAATAAAAGGCACACAGCCAGGTGCAGGACAATCAGATAGACAGAAAGGGAGAAAAAAAAACATTTTTATTGGTAGAAATGTTACATCCAGAGCCAACACCACCATACTGAACAGCTCCTGCAATAACCACATCTAACCCCATGAAGACTTGGATCAGGATCCACCGCACTAAATTTGGTCAGCTACTGCATTATCTGCAGGAGAGAGTCGACAAAAAAACTAAGACTTCAATTAAGATAAAAGAAGTTAACATTTTTGAAATCTGGAAAAAGCAAATACACAACACAGTTCTAAGTATCTCTACCAGAAACGTTATCCATTTTTTTTCTCTTACTGGCATACCTGGTGTATCGCCATTATTGTGGGGTTTTTAAACAGTTGGCCAAACGTTTTTTCCACTATTTGCCAAATGTTGCAACACGATGACACCAATAGATCAAAAAATAACTTGCAGCTGTCCGCTTGCCTGTCAACAAAGTTTGCGACTCTTAAAAACAACCAAAGTTTGAGCAAAGAAATAATCCCCAAACACCAACACAGGTATGGTATATAAAAAAAGCCATACACTTGTAGGTTAGCAAGTTTTAATAAATATTAATAGCACTGCTAGCACTTTTTAATACACAAACATATATATAATAGCACTGCTACACTGACAAAACATGCTTGAAAATACTTTAACCAAGTCGCAGCTAAGATTTGTCCAGCCAGTGCCTGATAATGCACATTGAGTATAGAGGTGACCCAGAGACTCTGCACGCTTGCCCTTGTCTGTCGGGCCCTGGAAACAGGAGCCAGGCGTCTCCCACCAGTTTCCAGTGCACACTCACAGATGTCAAACTCAAGCGCTTCACTGGCCCTCTGCAAACAGCCTTTTGTGTACAATGTAAGCGATTTAAAACCAACCCACCCCACCCATCATAAAAACCAACCCTCCGCCCCAAATGCGACGGTAACCCGTGCCAAACGTCACTCACTCTCTGTAAAAAGCCGAGCTTCGCCCCCACCGTTGCCATCACCTCAGCGGCCTGTCAAGCTCTGACTGGCAAGGCGGCAGCCCAATCAGCGGCGGCTCTGGCTCCGCCCTGACGTCTGTCCGCCAATCGCCAGCAGGTGGAGGGGCGGGCCTTCGCCGCGCAGGAAGTTCGTCATTGCGCCGCGGCCGTCGGTGGAGACAAGATGGCCGCGCCCTGTGTGGGACGGTTGGTCAATCGACGCCGCTCTGGCTTTCAGGACCATGTCCGGGAAGGAGGTCTGGATCCGCACCAGGGAAAGGCTCAGGAGCTTCCCACAGTTCATGGTAGCATGTGCTGAAGAAGTGGGTTAATATTTTATTTCAATTGTCTTTCAGAATGTCCGAGCACTAAACCGGAATTGTACAATGTCGGCAACTCTTTTACTCAAGAGTTAACAACACTTGTGTTCATAGATGTAAAAATGTCCCAAGACGATTGACAAAGAAAGACTTGCATTTCTATCGCGCCTTTCACGACCTCAGGACGTCCCAAAGCGCTTTACAGCCAATGACGTACTTTTTGAAGTGTAGTCGCTGTTGTAATGTAGGAAACGCGGCAGCCAGTTTGTGCACAGCAAGCTCCCACAAACAGCAATGTGATAATGACTAGACAATCTGTTTTTGTGATGTTGAATGAGGGATAAATATTGGCCAGGACACCGGGATAACGCCCCTGCTCCTCTTCAAAATAGTGTCATAGGATCTTTTGCATCCACCTGAGAGAGCAGACGGGCCTTGGTTTAACGTCTCATCCAAAAGATGGCACCTCTGACAGTGCAGCACTCCCTCAGCACTGCACTGGGAGAGAGAAGTGAAGATAGGGAGGGAGTTCTACATAGTAGGGCTGAGGTGACTGAAAGCTCTGCGACTAAAGGTGGAGTTGGGGAGCGGACCATGCACATAAGGCCAGCATCAGAGCACTGATAGGTGTGGGAGGTTATAAAGCTGGAGGGGGTTAAATAAGGGGAGCTTGTTTAATATATGTGTGTGGGGGGGGGGGGGAAGGGAGCCACTGTAGGTCAACAAGGTGGAAGTAATGGCAGGTGGTGTAGTGGAATTCGAGGTGTAACAGGATACAGGTAGTGGCGGCTGCGACTACCTTTTAAAGAAATAAATAACTTGCATTTATTCAGCGTGTTTCAAGGTGCTTTACAGCCAATTAAGTACTTTTTGAAGTGTAGTCACTGTTGTAATGTAGGAAACTCGGCAGCTAGTTTGTGCACAGCAAGGTCCCTCAAACAAAACTGAAATAAATGACTGGATTATCTGGGTTTTTTTAGGTGTAGGTTGAGGGATAAATGTTGGCCAGGACACCAGGAGAATTCCCTTTCCTTTTCTTCTAATAGTGCCATGGGATCTTTTACGTCCACATGAGACGGCCAACGGGGCTTCGGTTTAACATATTCAAAAGATGGCGCATCCAGCAGTGCAGCACTCCCTCAGTACTGCATTGGCGTATCAGCCTAGATTATGTGCTGAAATCTCTGGAGTGGGGCTTCTGACTCAGAGGCGAGAGTGCTAACAACTGAGACAAGGCTGACTATAGTTGATAGAAAAGGCTGCTATGGGTAGTGAGGAAGGTCCCAGTCAGTGTGGTGGAGGGTAGGTGGGAGGTTAAAGGATGATGATGAACAGTGAGCAGACAGTTAAAGGTTCCATACTGATCTGAGTCTGTAACACTGATAATGAATCTTCTACTCTTCTTTTCCTCCTTTCATGGGACACAAAATAAAATAAAATCAAACACCAACGAAGAACTTGGAAGAAGTTTTTTGAAGCAACAATTTAGATGGTAATGCAATTCGAGAATATCCTCATGGTAGAGCTGGGACTTTCCACATCAGCACACCTGGCACATGGAGGAAGCATACATTGAGAAATTGTGCACCCCCAACCTGTGATTTTCTGACCATAACTGTTGGGAAGGGGGAATAGTACTTGGAACAGATATAAAGTGCAGCATCTGTGTGCGCTAGTCCGGTCCAAAGCACCATCAGACAGAGCAATACCTGCATGACAAAATTCTGGACCCACACAGGCCTGGCCTGAACAAAGAGCACATTCACAGGGGGGAGGGGTGGAATTTCCTGATGTGTGCTCCCTGGCAGGAGTACTGAAGTGAGAAATCCAGGCCGAGGCATGCCCAGAATTTCACTAAACTGTGCTCTTCATTAAAAGCAAGCCATTGCGAATCAACCACCCCAATACGCAGGCGCCACTACGTCCAATAACGCCGGTGACCTGGGCAGCACGCAGAACCAGTTTAAATTGATGGGAGCTCAAAAAGCAGGGCATTGGGGTAATCAAAAATGTGGATAAGGATTTCAGTGGCAGGGGGCTAAGGTAATGCCAGAGCAGGCACCATTGTTGAGGTGGAAATAGGTGATGATGGTGATGGATAAGATGTGGTGTTTGAAGCTCCGATCTGAATTGAACAGGACCCCAAGGTTTTACACGGTCTGGTTTAGTCTGAATCAGTGGCCTGGTAGGGTGATGAAGTCATTGGTGAGCCAATGGAGTTTATGGAGGGGATGAAAATGATGGCTCCTGTCTTCCCCAATGTTCAGTTGGAGGAAAGTGTGACTCATTCACGAACCGCCATCAAATAGGCAGTCAGACAGCATGGAGGTGGTTGCAGGGTTGAGAGCTGGGTGTCATCGCCATATATTTGGAAGCTGGCCCTGAGTCTGCAGGTGATGAGGCGGAGGAGCTGGTAAGGAAGGGGCCAAAGATAGATGCTATGGGGAATCTCATGATTGAAGTGCTGGAGTGGCAAAAATTAACAAAAAAAATGATTCTAATAAATAAAAGCTGCTGCATGTTGTACAATGTTGTCAGCAAAGCTTAAGAAATGATATGTTATTCTGGGCAGCTGTCTAGTCTGAATTTATTAATTTCAGAACGTAGCTTTTTCTCTTGCTGAGACTGGTGAACCTACTTTGTGTTTCCAACATTTCCTGTTCTCATTTCAGACCCACTGCATCTTTTATTTTAATCATCATCTTGCCTTTTCACTTGCACAGGTTTCTCCAGTGCTTTTCACCATCTTAGCTACTTACATTTTGTTTTTCGTCTGTCTTTTTCACTATAATCTATTATTTTATTAAGCTGATTGCAGGCATTCAACCTGTTAATTTCCACTCTGTGATTAGTGTATCTGCTATCGCCGCCTTCTGTTTTCTTCTTTCTTTCACCCTACTACTTGATTACTTTTCAATTCTAAGGAAGGGTCTTGTACCTAAAACGTTAACCCTGTCGTTACTCTTTACAGCTGCTGACTGACCTGTGTATGTTCAGTATTTTTCTGTTTTTATTTTTGGACAGTCGCATTAACAGCACTCTTCCTCCCAGTGTGATTGCTTATCTTCGATAGTATATTTGCTTATTCCATCTCCCTCTTTTGATTTGAAGGCTTCAGCATATGGAAGGTGTGTGGCTACAAATACCCAAGGAAGCCAGGACCTCCAAAAGGACATGTGTGTAAAAGAGTTTCAGGCACTTAAGAACTGCTTCACATTAAATGTAAGTTTTTACTGGCAGTGAAAGAAAAATGAGAAGTGCAGCAACATTTCGCCTGCATATCGGTCTGAAAATGTGTGCAGTATTATAGTATATATTTTCCATAGCTGAAATAGTCTTAAATATTATTCACAATTGCAAACTGAATTATAAATGACTGAAGTAAACAACAGTGGTACATTTAAAGATTATTGTAACTACATTCTTACACTTTTCTAGTCAGTACATTGTCTTTGGGTGCTTCCAAAATTAAAAAATAAATTAAAGTTCCAACTAAATTGTTAATTATAACTAGAAATAACACAACTTTTCTTCACTGTTGGCTTTTTTACCAAATGTTGATAAACTAAGCAGCTGTGAATATAATGTTGGTCATAAATGTACTAAAATGTTTGTTTAGTTCTGAGTGAATAGTGCCCAAATTTAAAAGTGTCCTTTCAACATCAGTTCCAGATGTATTATAATTGTCATCACAGGGCTGTATCAGCTGCAGTTATTTAACTTAAACCCCAAATACTGGATTTTCCATCTCTGCTAGTCAAATAGACTGTGTGAGGCAAATTGCTGTCTTGTAGAACTACAAAGGCATAATAAAGTAATCTGCGCACAAGTAATTGTTTCCACCCATCATTTTTGTTAAATCTATGGTATAAATAGAATACTCAGTAACTGATACAGAATGTATTCTGAGTTAAGAAATCCTTCAACCTGTGTAATAAAGTTACAATTCTTCTGATCTTTCTTTGTACTGGAAAAATTGTGTGCGTCAACTGCAGAAGCATAAATGGCTTATAAAGTTTATTTGTATCTTAGTATTTTGTCAATCTTCAATTTTTTTTTGAAAAAGCTCCACTACCATGCTAATGCTCAGACTCGGAAACAATCATTGCAACAAAACAATTTTGAAAAAGTCACACGACCTGCACTGTTTCCCACTTGAGAGATTGGAGTACCTACATGCTCACTGGACTTTTTGACAGTTTTACCCTTAAGCCTACCACTAACCGCAGTCTGGGTAACCTGGCCTCTGGCTTCTCTCTCCTTTTCCACCCTGTAACATTCATCTTGATTGTACTCACTGCTTCCCCTGACAGCCTCCCTGAGACTGGGAACTCTGATGGATGCAAACCCGTCTTCTTTCAATATGATGCTTTTCACACTGTGTAACACTGCACTGGACCACCCTCCTTTAATATCTTACTAGTTTTTTTGTGTAACTATAATATACATTTTTACTTGTTTCCTCACAGGCCAAGAAAGCAAGGTAAAAAGCAAGTGTTGATTTCTGAAAAGAATCCTGCAGAACACAGCACAAAAAGAACCTCCAAACAAACAGTCTGTTATCCAGTAAATCTGAGCATCCACATCCTGTAACAGGAGCATCACGATCAAGCATGGTGAAGAGTAGAATGAACTCAAACACAGCACAATTTTTTTAATTTTCTTGGCTTGGTGCATTTTTAATCTTTGTGAAAGATGTTGGAAAATTAAACCTTTTACCACTTTGCATCCAGTATTTATAGACCAGGCATTACTTCGGACAGATACGATGTGCCTGATCCTAAACCCCAAGTACTACTTTTGCACTGGTATGACTTGAGATTTCCCAGCACAGTTTCTAATTTTCTGTTTTTGACAGTGCCATCTCAATTACCACCATTGTTTAGAATAATGGTGTTATATGTACGAGAATTAAATAGATGGAGACTCAGTTTATCTAGTTGGCAAATTACTGTTGGGCTTAGCTTCCTGCATTGTAAATTTTGTGATACTTTGTCTAATTAAATAATATATGTTCCATCTTGTAAAACACTGAGTTCAAGTATGTTTTGAGAACATTTCATGAAAATAGCATTTATTTGATTATTATCTGCATCTCCACAACCTGCTTAAAGCACCCAGAGTAAATGCTGCAACAAATATACCCCTTATTGCAGAATTTCCCTCTGCATATGAGCTTACCTGTAAACACCATCTTTTATTCAATTTTTGTTCATTCATATAGAATACTGTACATATAGGCCACAACCAGGCTGGTCAGAAAACTCTGAAAATACAAAGAAACAGGTGAAATGTATACTAATCTCTACCCCAGTGTGTCCAAATAACTTTTACTGAATGTGACCCACGCCAAGTGCCAGGATGTCAAATCGGGCCCACCGTGTAAATCGAGTTTGACCCCCCCCCCCCTCTGATATACAGCATCCTACAGTGCTCACGTGCCTAGTGAAGCCTCACTATTTCTGTGGGAATTCCATAAGAGAAGTGATGAGAATTCTCAAATAGTTGTCAAATGCAACATTCTGTGACTGACAATAGTAATCATTCTGTAGTTATATAGGAAAAGATTGTGCACAATCTGGAGAGACTGCAGAGACGATTTGCAAGGATGATACCAGAAATGCGAGGGTATACCTATCAGGAAAGGATGAACAGGTTGGGTCTCTTCTCTTTAAAAGAGAAGGCTGAGGGGTGACCTAATAGAGGTCTTTAAAATTATGAAAGGTTTTGAGAGAGTAGATACAGGGTGTTTCCACTTGTGGGGAAGAGCAAAACTAGAGGCCATCCATATAAGATAGTCACCAAGAAATCAAATAGGGAATTCAGAAGAAACTTCTTTACCCAGAGAGTGGTGAGAGTGTGGAACTCGCTACCACAGGGAGTGGTTGACGCGAATAGTATAGATGCATTTGAGGGGCGGTTAGATAAGCATATGAGTGAGAAGGGAATAGAGGGTTATGCTGATAGAGTTAGATGAGGAAAGACAGGTGGAGGCTCGAGTGAAGCATAAATGCCGGCATAGACTGGTTGGGCCGAATGGCCTGTTTCTGTGCTATATATCCTCTGTAATCCTATGTAATTTCTGAGGGAAAGGCAATAGGAGGGGCAACAGGAGGAGGTAAAGCAAATCCTGGGAACTCACTCAGCTAATGCTGTAGGGGATGGAGATATCGAAGATAAACTAACTCTGGGTGATACAGATAGATGAGGAATTGACATAGGGTGATTCACAACATACAAGGAAGCCAGAGGATGAGGTAGTAGAAGTGGAGAAGATGTACCTGAGTGGAGGCTTAAGAAATGTCAGACCCTGGCTCTTGGGATAAGAGGACGTCATCCTAGTCTAAACGCATCATTTGCATAGCTGGACCTTAGGTAGGGGGACTTATCTTGAGTGTCAGCTGTGGCTCAGTTAGTAGCACCCTCGCCTCTGAGTCAGAAGGTTGTGGGTTCAAGTCCCACTCCAGGGACTTGAGCACATAAAGCGAGGCCTGACACTCTCAGTGCAGTGCTGAGGGAGTGCTGCACTGTCGAGGTGCCGTCTTTCGGATGAGATGTTAAACCGAGGTCCCGTCTGCCATCTCAGGTGGATGTCAAAGAACCAATGGCACTATTTCGAAGAAGAGTAGGGGAGTTATCCCCGGTGTCCTGGCCAATATTTATTCCTCAACCAACATAACAAAAACATCATCTGGTCATTATCACATTGCTGTTTGTAGGAGCTTGCTGTGTGCAAATTAGCTGCCGCGTTTCCCACATTATAACAGTGAATACACTCCAAAAGTACTTCATTGACTGTAAAGCACTTTGAGACGTCTGGTGGTCGAATTCTTGGCAGAACTTAATGGTGGTGGAAAACCAGCATATCTTCACTAAGGCCAAAATTCCAAATTAGATCAGGTTTACATCCTATCAAACCGTGGGAATTTCAGGGGCAGCAACTTTATATTGTGATTTTTAACATAGTAAATGTCCCAACGCGCTTCAGAGAGACAGACCAGATGCTGAACCAATAGTAGGAGAAGAATTAGGAGGGGTGACGAAAGGCAAGGTTGAAGAAGAGGCTTTTGAAGCTGGGGAGAGGAGGAGTAGCAAGGCAGAGAGGTAACAACATGCTCAGGCCTTAGGAAAGGGAGGTTAAAGATAGAGTAAGATTTAGATAGGACAGAAGGGTCAAGGGAAACACTGGCACCAGTACAAAAAAGTCAGTGGAGTGGGGAGGAATGGTTGAAAAAACAGGACTTTTGTGTGTCACGGGTGTTTTTTTTTCGAGGAGTGGAATAGTGATGGCAATCTTGAAGGGCAGAGGAGCAATACCCGAGGAAAGGGAGCTATTCACAATATTAGCAAACATGGGACTAAGGGAAAGTAGTGGTGAGGTCAGAATTGAGTTGGGAGAAGTCCTCTTTTCTCCTGTACAATATTGTTTTTCATACTTTTTGATGGGAGGTAGAGCTGAAACATGGAACTTTGAAGCACAGTAGTTAGTGCACTGGTACCATGGTGAAAACACACACACTAAAGCCCTGTTTTTTTCAACTATCCTTCTCCAGTTCATTGAATTGTTAGTACTGGTGCCACTGTGTCTGCTACTGAGCTAAACCTCAGTGAGTGAATGCCCAGATCTACCAGCGGAATGCAAAGGATCGGTGAGTCAAAAGAAAATAAAGCATTGGTCTGGGTAGCTATTGTGAAACAAAGTGTAGACATCTGAAAATAAAATCCATATAATTATGGTTCAGAGAATACTGTTTTGCCAAATTCTTCAGACAAGGGAAATGTTGGTAGTAACTGAGCTTGTGATAAGATTATACAACATCCACATCCACATTAACTTTTCTCTGCTGAATGTCTTAGTGGTGAAGTTTTCTTGGTGTTTTGACATTCTCATTTCATATATTTCTGCCATTCAATGTTTATTGCAGTTTGAAAACCTGATATTTGTATGCTCAAATAGAGGGATTAGGACATTTTTTAAATAAACTTTTTTCACCTAGTATCACCATGCATTCCCAAATCAAGTCCAGCAGCAGTTCGATAGAACAGAAACTTTCTTCAAAGCTGTCCCATCCTGGCTTTAAAGCTTCAGAAGAGGCTTTTATCCAATTACTGTAGTTTGGAGTAAAACCCAGTTCCCAGAGATGAAAGGACAGTGTTCCAGCTCAATGGCGTCCATTTTACCCAGATCTATCATTTCACCCAGCATTGAATTTTAGTTTCTAAACCATATTCTCTTTCTACAATAATAAATATTACTTTTGTTTTTGATTTGTACATTTTCTCAAAAGATTTTAACTTTCCATATGAGGATTAGCAACATCGCACATAGTTTCAAAAAAAATTGCTCTAGTTTTGAATGTACATCTGACGGTTCTACCATTTAAAAAAAACACAGCTGTTAAACAATCCCGTGACATTGGATGCAAATCTTTCTGTACCAGGTCGGTATGCTACTCTCACTATCATTTTGCTCATATTTCAAAGAAGTGAGGGTATGATCAGTTCCTCCAACATTAATGCAGAAAAGTGCGAACTGATACATTTTGGTAGGAAGAACGAGGAGAGGCAATATAAACTAAAGGGTACAATTCTAAAGGGGGTACAGGAGCAGAGAGACTTGGGGGTATATGTGCACAAATCGTTGAAGGTGGCAGGGCAGGTTGAGAAAGCAGTTAAAAAAGCATACAGGATCCTGGGCTTCATAAATAGAGGTCATGATGCGGAGATGCCGGTGTTGGACTGGGGTGGACAAAATTGAGAGGTCGCACAACACCAGGTTATAGTCCAACAGTTTTATTTGAAATCACAAGCTTTCGGAGCTATCGATCGCCCCTTCCTCTACTTCCACTACTTCACCTGAGGAAGGGGTGATCGATAGCTCCGAAAGCTTGTGATTTCAAATAAAACTGTTGGACTATAACCTGGTGTTGTGCGACCTCTCAATTTCATAAATAGAGGCATAGAGTACAAAAGCATGGAAGTTATGATGAATCTTTATAAAACATTGGTTCGGCCACAAATGGAGTACTGTGTCCAATTCTGGGCAACGCACTTTAGGAAGGATGTGAAGGCTTTAGAGAGGGTGCAGAAAAGATTTACAAGAATGGTTCCAGGGATGAGGGACTTCAGTTACGTGGAGAGGCTGGGGTTGTTCTCCTTAGAGCAGAGAAGGTTGAGAGGAGATTTGATAGAGGTGTTCAAAATCATGAGGGGTCAAGACAGAGTAGATAGAGGGAAACTTCCCATTGGCGGAAGGGTTGAGAACCAGAGGACACAGATTTAAGGTGATTGGCAGAAGATCGAAAGGCGACATGAGGAAAAACTTTTTTACGCAGCGAGTGGTTATGATCTGGAATGCACTGCCTGAAAGGGTGGTGGAGGCAGATTCAATCGTGGCTTTCAAAAGCGAATTAGATAAGTACCTGAAAGAAAAAATTTGCAGGGCTACAGAGAAAGGGCAGGGGATTGGGACTAGCTGAAGTGCTTTTGCAGAGAGCCGGTATGGGCTCGACGGGCCAAATGGCCTCCGACTGTGCTGTAACCATTCTGATTCTATTTCTTCATAGTGAATAAATTTGCAACATTTGCATCTCATGATATAAATACTTATTTACACAAGCTCCCCAAATGTTCACAAGTGAAGTTGTTGGTATTAGATATAAGGATATGCTCGTCAGTAATAACCTGCAAGTGACAAAATCATAAGTAACTAATGACAGTCTTATGAATGGAAATATTTCACCACTGGCTATCTAATTCCCTATAGGTGGCATCGTAATAGGGTTTTCCTATTTAAGAATGCTCAGTCATCCGTGGCTAACTGAGGAAGTTAAGGAGGGTATCAAATTGAAAGAAAAAGCATACAATGTTGCGAAGATTAGTGGTAGGCCAGAAGATTGAGTAATTTTTAGAAACTTGCAAATGATGACTAAAAAAATAAAGAGGGAGAAAATAGATTATGAGAGTAAACTAGCAAGAAATATAAAAACAGACAATAAGAGCTTCTACAAGTGTATAAAAAGGAAGAGAGTAGCTAAAGTGAATGTTGGTTCCTTAGAGGATGAGACTGGGGAATTAATAATAGGAAACAAGGAAATGGCAGCGACTTTGAACAAATATTTTGTATCTGTCTTCACGGTAGAAGACACTAAAAGTATCCCAATAATAGTGGAAAATCAAGGGGCAAAAGGGAGGGAGGAATTTAAAACAATCACTATCACTAGAGAAAAAGTACTAGGCAAACTAATGGAACTATAGGGTGACAAGTCCCCTGGACCTGATGGCCTGCATCCTAGGGTCTTAAAAGAAGTGGCTGCAGAGATAGTGGATGCATTGATTGTAATCTTCCAAAATTCCCTAGACTCTGGAAAGGTCCCAGTTGATTGGAAAACCGCAAATGTAACGCCCCTATTCAAGAAAGGAGGGAGACAGAAAGCAGGAAACTATAGGCCAGTTAGCCTAACATCTGTCATTGAGAAAATGATGGAATCCATTATTAAGTAAGTAGTAGCAGGACATTTAGAAAATCATAATACAATCAAGCAGAGTCAACATGGTTTTATGAAAGGGAAATTGTGTTTGACAAATTTATTAGAGTTCTTTGAGGATGTAACACGCAAGGTGGATAAAGGGGAACCAGTAGATGTAGTGTATTTGGATTTCGAAAAGGCATTCACTAAGGTGCCACATAAAAGGTTACTGCACAAGATAAGAGCTCATGGTGTTGGGGGTAATATATTAGCATGGATAGAGGATTGGCTAACTAACAGAAAAGAGAATTGGGATAAATGGGTCATTTTCAGGTTGGCAAACTGTAACTAGTGGGGTGCCGCAGGGATCAGTGCTGGGGCCTCAACTATTTACAATCTATATTAGTGACTTGGATGAAGGGACCAACTGTACTGTAGCCAAATTTACTGACGATACAAAGATAGGTGGGAAAGCAAGTTGTGAGGAGGACACAAAGAGTCTGCAAAGGGATATTTGAGGCATTGGGACCGATTCTGGGGAAGGTGGGACCTGTACAAGCTGGACGGGTTACACCTCGGCAGAACCGGGACCAATATCCTCGCAGGGGAGTTTGCTAGTGCTGTTGGGAAGCATTTAAACTAGTTTGTCAGGGGGCTGGGAACCTAAGTGTGGGCCCAGAATGGACAGAAACAAAGCTGGAAGTGAAAGTTAGAAAAGTAGTCAGCAAAACTAGTAAGGAGCAGAAACAAAGGCCAACAGTAAAGAGGGTCAAAGTGCAGAAAAATATTAAACAGGAAAAGTTGAAGGCACTTTATCTAAATGCACGTAGCATTCGCAACAAGGTGGATGAATTAATGGCACAAATAGAAGTAAATGGGTATGATGTAATTGCCATTACAGAGACATGGTTGCAGGGTAACCAAAGCTGGGAACTGAATGTTCCAGGGTACTCAACATTTAGGAAGGACAGACAAAAAGGAAAAGGAGGTGGCGTAGCGCTGTTAATAAGGGATGAGATCGGTACGGTAGAGATAAAAGATCTTGGCTTGGCAGATCATGATGTAGAACTGGAATCAGTTTGGGTGGAGCTAAGAAACAGCAAAGGGTGGAAAACATTGGTGGGAGTTGTGTATAGGCCACCAAACAGTGGTAATGTAGGGCACAGTATCAATCAAGAAATTAGAAGTGCATGTAACAAGGGCAATACGGTAATCATGGGGGACTTTAATCTACATATTGACTGGGCAAATCAAATTACCACTAATGGTGTGGAGGACGAATTCTTGGAATGCATGCGAGATGGTTTCCTGGATCAGTATGTGGAGGAACCAACCAGGGAACAGGCTATTCTGGATCTGGTACTGTGTAATGAGAAAGGGCTAATCAATAATCTTGTGGTAAAGGGGCCTTTACGGACAAGTGACCATAATATGATTGAATTTTACATTAAGTTTGAGAGTGATGTAGTTCAATCTGAAACTAAGGTCTTCAATCTAAACAGAGGAAACTACAAGGGTATGAGGGACAAGTTGGCCATGGTAGATTGGGAGACTACACTAAAAGGTATGAAGGTGGACATACAATGGCTAACATTCAAGGAAATAATGCATAATTTGCAACAAACATATATTCCTCTCGGGCATAAAAACCCAAAAGGAAAAGTGATCCAACCATGGCTAACAAAAGAAATTAAAGCTAGTACAGTATTAAGTCAAAGGAGGCAGCTTATAAAGTTGCCAGAAAAAGTGGTCAGCCTGAGGATTGGGATCTTTTTAGAAATCGGCAAAGGGGGACCAAGAAATTGATAAAGAAAGGGAAAATGGAATATGAGCACAAACTAGCGAAAAATATAAAAATGGATTGTAAAAGCTTCTATAGGTATGTGAAAAGGAAAAGACTGGCGAAGCTAAATGTAGGTCCTTTACAGTCAGAGATGGGAGAATTTATAATGGGGAATGAGGAAATGGCTGAGAAATTAAATAAATACTTTGTTTCTGTCTTCACGGAGGAAGACACAAAAAGCCTCCCAGAAATACGAGAAAACCAAGGGTGTGACGAGAATGAGGAACTTAAAGAAATTATTATTAGTAAGAAAACAGTACTAGCAAAATTAATGGGACTAAAAGTCGATAAATCCCAAGGACCGGATGACCTACATCATAGGGTTTTGAAAGAGGTGGCCATTGGGATAGTGGACGCATTGCTTGTCATCTTCCAAAATTCTATAGATTCTGGAATGGCTCCTGCAGATTGGAGGATAGCAAATGTAACCCTGCTATTTAAGAAAGGAGGGAGCGAGAAAACGGGGAACTACAGACCTGTTAGCCTCACATCAGTAGTTGGGAAAATGCTGGAATCTTTTATAAAGGATGCAATAACTGGGCACTTAGAAACTAATAGTAAGATTGGGCAGAGTCAACATGGATTTATGAAAGGGAAATCCTGTTTGACAAACCTACTGGAGTTCTTTGAGGATGTAGCTAGTGGAGTAGACAAAGGGGAACCAGTAGATGTGGTGTATCTGGATTTTCAGAAGGCCATCGATAAGGTCCCACACCAAGGTTGGTGAACAAAATTAGGGCACATGGAATTGGAGGTAATATACTAGCATGGATTGAGAATTGGTTAACAGACAGAAAACAAAGAGTAGGGATAAACGTGTCTTTTTCAGGATGGCAGGCTGTGACTAGTGGGGTACCGCAAGGATCGGTGCTTGGGCCCCGGCTATTCACAATCTATATCAATGATTTGGATGAGGGGACTAAATTTAACATTTCCAAATTTGCTGATGATACAAAGCTAGGTGGCAGTGTCAGTTGCGAAGAGGATGTGAAGAGGCTTCAAAGGGATCTCGACAGGCTCAGTGAGTGGGCGAGAACATGGCAGATAGAATATAAATGTGAAGTTATCCACTTTGGTAGAAAAAAACAGAAAGGCAGAGTATTTCCTAAATGGTGAAAGGTTGGGGAATGCAGATGCTCAAAGGGGCCTGGGTGTCCTTGTACATGAGTCACTGAAAGTGAATGTGCAGGTGCAGCAAGCCATTAGGAAGGCAAATGGTATGCTGGCCTTCATTACAAGAGGATTTGAGTACAGGAGTAAAGAAGTCTTACTCCAATTATATAGGGCCTTGGAGTACTGTGTACAATTTTGGTCTCCTTACCTAAGGAAGGATATACTTGCCATAGAGGGAGTGTAACGAAGGTTCACGAGATTGATTCCTGGGATGGCGGGACTGTCGTATGAGAAGAGATTGAGTAAACTAGGCCTGTATTCTCTTGAATTCAGAAGAATGAGAGGGGATCTCATTGAAGGATACAAAATTATTACAGGGCTTTATAGGGTGGATGCTGGGAGAATGTTTCCCTTGGCTGGGGAGTCTAGAACCAGGGGCCACAGCCTCAGGATAAAGGGTAGGCCATTCAGGACTGAGATGAGAAGAAATTTCTTCACACAGAGGGTGGTGAATCTTTGGAATTCTCTACCCCAGAGGGCTGTGGAGGCTCAGTCATTGGGTATATTCAAAACAGAAGTCGATAAGATTTCTGACTAGTAAAGGCATCAAGAGATATGGCGATAGGGCCGGTGAATGGAGTTGAGGCAGAAGATCAGCCATGATCTCATTGAATGGCGGAGCAGGCTCGAAGGGCCGAATGGCCTACTCCTGCTCCTATTTCTTATGTTCTTATATAGATAGGTTAAGTGAGTGGGCAAAAATTTGGCAGATGGAGTATAATGTGAGAAAATGTGAGGTTATTCACTTTGTTATGGAAAAGGGTAGTTATGGAAAAGGACAAAGATAGACCAGGAATAAAAGTTCTCAATTGGGGAAAAGCCAATTTTGCTAAGCTGAGCTGAAGGTAAATCAGTGTCAGAGCAGTGGGAGGCATTCAAGGAGGATTTCCTGAGAGTTCAGAGCAAGTATGTTCCCTTAAAGAAAAAGGGTGGGACGAACAAATCTAGAGACCCCTGGATGTCAAGGGACATACAGGGTACGGTAAAGAAAAAAAGGGAGGCTTATGACAGATACCGAGGGCTCAATACTGCAGAAACTCTAGAGGAGTATAGAAAGTGCAGGGGCGCAATTAAAAAGGAAATTAGGAAAGCAAAGAGAGCATGAAAAAATTTTGGCAAGTAAAATCAAGGAAAACCCAAAGATGTTTGATAAATACATTAAGAGCAAGAGGATAACTAAAGAAAGAGTAAGGCCTATTAGAGACTATAAAGGTAATGTGTGTGTGGAGGCGGAAGATGTGGGTATGGTTCTTAATGAATACTTTGCATCTGTTTTCACAAAAGAGAGGGGCGATGCAGACATTGCAATCAGGGAGGAGGAGTGCGAAATATTAGATGAAATAAACATAGTGAAAGAGGAAGTATTAAGGGGCTTAGCAGCTTTGAAAGTGGATAAATCCCCAGGCCCAGATGAAATGTATCCCAGGCTGTTAAGAGAAGCAAAAGAGGAAATAGCAGAGGCTCTGATCATCATTTTCCAATCCTCTCTGGCTACAGGTGTGGTGCTGGAGGACTGCTAACGTTGTAACTTTGTTTAAAAAGGGAGAAAGGGATAGACCGAGTAATTACAAGCCAGTCAGCCTAACCTCGGTGGTGGGAAAATTATTGGAAAAAGTTCTAAGGGACAGGATAAATCTTCATTTAGGAAGACATGGATTAATCAAGGACAGTCATCATGGATTTGTTAAGGGAAGGTCGTGTCTGACTAACTTGATTGAATTTTTTGAGGAGGTAACAAGGAGGGTTGATGAGGGTAGTGCGTTTGATGTAGTCTATATGGATTTTAGCAAGGCTTTTGATAAGGTCCCACATGGCAGACTGGTCACGAAAGTGAAAGTCCATGGGATCCAGGGCAAAGTTGACTCAGAGGCAGGAAACAAAGGGTAATGATTGATGGGTGTTTTTGTGACTGGAAGGCTGTTTCCAGTGGGGTTCCGCAGGGCTCAGTACTAGGTCCCTTGCTTTTTGTGGTATATATCAATGATTTAGACTTGAATGTAGGTGGTATGATTAAGAAGTTTGCAGATGATACTAAAATCGACTGTCGTTTATGGGATCTGGGCGTCGCTGGCAAGGCCAGCATTTACTGTCCATCCCTAGTTGCCCTTGAGAAGGTGGTGGTGAGCTGCCTTCTTGAACCGCTGCAGTCCGTGTGGTGATGGTACTCCCACAGTGCTGTTAGGTAGGGAGTTCCAAGATTTTGACCCAGCGACGATGAAGGATCGACGATATACTTCTAAGTCAGGATGATGTGTGACTTGGAGGGGAACTTGGAGGTGGTGGTGTTCCCATGTGCCTGCTGCCCTTGTCCTTCTACGTGGAAGAGGTCACGGGTTTGGGAGGTGCTGCCGAAGAAGCCTTGGCGAGTTGCTGCAGTGCATCTTGTAGATGGTACACACTGCAGCCACGGTACGCCGGTGGTGGAGGGAGTGAATGTTTAAGGTGGCGGATGGGGTGCCAATCAAGCGGGCTGCTTTGTCCTGGATGGTGTTGAGCTTCTTGCGTGTTGTTGGAGCTGCACTCATCCAGGCAAGTGGAGAGTATTCCATCACACTCCTTACTTGTGCCTTGTAGATGTGGAAAGGCTTTGGCGAGTCAGGAGGTGAGACACTCGCTGCAGAATACCTAGCCTCTGACCTGCTCTTGTTGCCATGGTATTTATGTGGCTCGTCCAGTTAAGTTTCTGGTTAATGGTGACCCCCAGGATGTTGATAGTGGGGGATTCGGCGATGGTAATGCCATTGAATGTCAAGGGGCGGTGGTTACACTCTCGCTTGTTGGAGATAGTCATTGCCTGGCACTTCTGTGGCGCGAATGTTACCTGCCACTTATCAGCCCAAGCCTGAACGTCGTCCAGGTCTTGTTGCATATGAGCATGGACTGCTTCATTATCTGTGGAGTTGTGAATGGTGCTGAACACTGCAGTCATCAGCGAACATCCCCATTTCTGACCTTATGTTGGAGGGAAGGTCATTGATGAAGCAGCTGAAGATGGTTGGGCCTAGGACACTGCCCTGAGGAACTCCTGCAGCGATGTCCTGGGGCTGTGATCATTGACCTTCAACCACCACAACCATCTTCCTTTGTGCTAGGTATGACTCCAGCCAGTGGAGTATTTTCCCCCTGATTCCCATTGACTTCAGTTTTACTAGGGCTCCTTGATGCCAGACTCAGTCAAATGCTGCCTTGATGTCAAGGGCAGTCACTCTCACCTCACCTCTGGAATTCAGCTCCGTTGTCCATGTTTGGACCAAGTCTGTAATGAGGTCGGCAGCCGAGTGGTCTTGGTGGAACCCAAACTGGGCATCAGTGAGCAGGTTATTGGTGAGTAAGTGCCGCTTGATAGCACTGTCGATGACACCTTCCATCACTTTGCTGGTGATTGAGAGTAGACTGATGGGGCGGTAATTGGCCGGGTTGGATTTGTCCTGCTTTTTGTGGACAGGACATACCTGGGCAGTTTTCCACATTGTTGGATAGATGCCAGTATTGTAGCTGTACTGGAACAGCTTGGCTAGAGGCGCGGCTAATTCTGGAGCACAAGTCTTCAGCACGATAGCCGGGATGTTGTCGGGGCCCATAGCCTTTGCTGTATCCAGTGCGCTCAGCCGTTTCTTGATATCACGTGGAGTGAATCGAATTGGCTGAAGACTGGCTTCTGTGATGGTGGGGACCTAGGGAGTAGGCCGATATAGATCATCCACTCAGCACTTCTGGCTGAAGTTGGTTGCAAACGCTTCAGCCTTGTCTTTTGCACTCACGTGCTGGGCTCCACCATCATTGAGGATAGGGATATTCTTGGAGCCTCCTCCTCCCGTTAGTTGTTTAATGGTCCCCCACCATTCACGCCTGGATGTGGCAGGACTGCAGAGCTTTGATCTGATCCGTTGATTGTGGGATCACTTAGCCCTGTCTATAGCATGCTGCTTCCGCTTTTTAGCATGCATGTAGTCCTGTGTTGCAGCTTCCCCAGGTTGGCACCTCATTTTTAGGTACGCCTGGTGCTGCTCCTGGCATGCTCTTCTACACTCGTTGTTGAACCAGGGTTGGTCCCCTGGCTTGATGGTAATGGTAGAGTGAGGGATATGCCAGGCCATGAGGTTACAGATTGTGGTGGAATATAATTCTGCTGCTGCTGATGGCTCACAGTGCCTCATGGATGCCCAGTTTTGAGCTGCTAGATCTGTTCTGAATCTATCCCATTTAGCACGGTGGTAGTGCCACACAACACGATGGAGGGTGTTCTCAGTGTGAAGACAGGACTTCGTCTCCACAATGACTGTGCGGTGGTTACTGCTGCCAATGCTGTCATGGACAGATGCATCTGCGACAGGTAGATTGGTGAGGACAAGGTCAAGTAGGTTTTTCCCTCGTGTTGGTTCTCTCACCACTTGTCGCAGGCCCAGACTGGCAGTTATGTCCTTCAGGACTTGGCCAGCTCGGTCAGTAGTGGTGCTACCGAGCCACTCTTGGTGATGGACAGTGAAGTCCCCCACCCAGAGTACATTCTGTGCCCTTGCTACTCTCAGTGCTTCTTCCAAGTGGTGTTCAACATGGAGGAGTACTGATTCATCAGCTGAGGGAGGGCGGTAGGTGGTAATCAGTAGGAGGTTTCCTTGCCTATGCTTGAGCTGAAGCCATGAGACTTCATGGGGTCTGGAGTCAATGTTGAGGACTCACAGGGCCACTCCTTCCCGACTGTATACCACTGGGCCACCACCCATAGTGGGTCTGTCCTGCCGGTGGGAAGATATCAATGAACTGGTCAGGTGGGCAGAACAATGGCAAATGGAATTCAATCTGGAGAAGTGTGAGGTAATGCATTTGGGGAGGGCTAACAAGGAAAGGGAATACACAGAGAAGTGTAGAGGAACAAAGGGACCTTGGAGTGCATGTCCACAGATCCCTGAAGATAGCAGGCCAAGTAGATAAGGTGGTTAAGAAGGCATACGGGATACTTGCCTTTATTAGCCGATGATGCGGAGATGCCGGTGTTGGACTGGGGTGGACAAAAATGAGAAGTCGCACAACACCAGGTTGAAGGAGCAGCGCTCCGAAAGCTCGTAATTTTAAATAAAACTGTTGGACTATAACCTGGTGTTGTGCGACTTCTCATTTTTATTAGCCGAGGCATAGAATACAAGAGCAGGGAGGTTATGCTTGAACTGTATGAAACACTAGTTAGGCCACAGCTAGAATACTGCGTGCAGTTCTGGTCACCACATTACAGGAAAGATGTGATTGCACTAGAGAGGGTACAGAGGAGATTTACGAGGATGTTGCCAGGACTGGAGAATTTTAGCTACGAGGAAAGATTGGATAGGCTGGGTTTGTTTTCTTTGGAACAGAGGAGGCTGAGGGGAGACCTTATTGAGGTGTATAAAATTAAGATGGGCCTAGATAGAGTGGATAGGAAGGACCTATTTCCCTTAGCAGAAGGGTCAATAACCAGGGGGCATAGATTTAAAGTAATTGGTAGGAGGTTTAGAGAGGATTTGAGGGGAAATTTCTTCACCCAGAGGGTGGTAGGGGGTCTGGAACTCACTGCCTGAAAGGGTGGTAGGGGCAGGAACCCTCACCACATTTAAAAAGTGCTTGGATGTGCACTTGAAGTGCCTGTAACCTACAGGGCTACGGACCAAGAGCTGAAAAGTGAGATTAGGCTGGATAGCTCTTTGTCGGCTGGCGCGGACACAATGGGCCGAAATGGCCTCCTTCCGTGCTGTAAATTTCTATGATTCTAAGACTAGAAAAGCAAAATATTATTTAAATGGAGACTACAGAATGCTGTGGTACAGAGGGATCTCGGTGTTCTCGTAGTTAAGAAGGCAAATGGTATGTTGGCCTTCATAGCGAGAGGATTCGAGTACAGGAGCAAGGATGTCTTGCTGCAGTTGTACAGGGCCTTGGTGAGACCACACCTTGAGTATTGTGTGCAGTTTTGGTCGCCTTATCTGAGGAAGGATGTTCTTGCCATGGAGGGAGTACAGCGAAGATTCACCAGACTGATACCTGGGTTGGCAGGAATGACGTATGAAGAGAGATTGGGTCGATTAGGCTTATATTCGCTAGAGTTTAGAAGAATGAGAGGGGATCTCATTGAAACTTATAAAATTCTAAGAGGACTAGACAGACTAGATGCAGGAAGGATGTTCCTGATGGTGGGGGAGTCCAGAACCAGGGGTCACAGTCTAAGGATAAGGGGTAAGCCATTTAGGACTGAGATGAGGAGGAATTTCTTCACCCAGAGAGTGGTGAACTTGTGGAATTCTCTACCACAGAAGGCAGCTGATGCCAATTCATTAAATATATTCAAGAAGGAGTTAGATATATTTCTTAAGGCTAAAGGGATCAAGATGGAGAGAAAGCAGGGACAGGGTACTGAATTTGGATGATCAGCCATGATCTCATTAAATGGCGGAGCAGGCTCGAGGGGCCGAATGGCCTACTCCTGCTCCTATCTTCTATGTTTCTATGTACATGAAACACAAAAAGTTAGCATTCAGGTACAGCAAGTAATTAGGAAGGCAAATGGAATGCTGGCCTTTGTTGCAAGGGGGATCGAGTATAAAAGTAGGGAAGTCTTGCTACAACTATACAGGGCGTTGGTGAGACCACACCTAGAGTACTGCGTACAGTTTTGGTCTCCTTATTTAAGGAGGGATATACTTGCATTGGAGGCAGTTCAGAGAAGGTTCACTAGGTTGATTCCTGGGATGAAGGGGTTATCTTATGAGGAAAGGTTGAGCCTATACTCATTGGAGTTTAGAAGAATGAGAGGTGATCTTATTGAAACATAAAATTTTGAGGGGGCTTGACAGGGTAGATGCTGAGAGGATGTTTCCCCTCGTGGGGGAATCTTGAACTAGGGGTCGCCCATTTAAGATGGAGATGAGGAGGAATTTTTTCTCTCAGAAGGTCGTGAATCTTTGGAATTCTCTACCCCAGAGAGCTGTGGAGGCTGAGTTATTGAATATATTCAAGGCTGAGATAGGACTGATTTTTGAACTACAGGGGAGTCAAGGGTTATGGGGAACAGGCAGAAAAGTGGAGTTTAGGCCATGATCTTATTGAATGGCGGAGCAGGCTCAAGGGGCCGAATGGCCTACTCCTACTTGTTATGTTCAGTCCTTTGTCACATTTTTCAGTCACAAAAGCTTGTCTGACTCTGTAACTTCCTATTACTGTAATAAACTTCTTCTGAGCCTGCCTGCAGTTCCATTTTCTGGCCAATGTTAGCCCTGCAGAAATTCTACCTCCTCAATCTCCTCTTGCAGACATGTTGGTGCTGGTGAGTTTTGATATTGTTCATTATTATCCCCAAGACTGCGGAGACACGCTTTCTGAGTTGCCATTTTTAACCTCAGTACAGCTAGAAAGCCTGCTGCCTCTTTAGCAGCAGAATAATACATTGTGCATTATATCTTATAAGGGGCCTGTTATAAGTGTATTCTTTGAGTGAATATGATTTTGTCCTCCGGATCATTCAGATATCTTTGGTAGGCTCCCAGCCATGGAAGATCTGCTAGTGTGATATAAACTTTCTTCTACTGCCAGTTTCAAAGACTGAATTCTGAACAGTTTTCAAATACACATTGAGAAAACAGTGAACAGACCCTCTTTAATGAGCCTCTCCAATCTCTGCCAATGCAAATGAATTCTTTATGCTTTTGGCTTAAACAATAGCGCTGTACCATGCATATTTCATTGACAGATTGTTGAGGCTCTCAAGATTAGTTAACATTTGATAGGTCCAAGATGCTAATTTGAAAAAAAAAATAAAGATTCATTCACTTAGAGACAACTGTCTCCTCACTCCTGGAATTCAGAACATAATCTAGGCTGGCACTTCACTAGGGTATTGAAGGGTGCTGCATTGTTGGAGGTGCTTTTTTTTTTGCATGAGATGTTAAATCAGTGTCCCATCTGATTAGCTTGCTTACTAGCATTTCTATAACGCCTTTCACAAACTCAGGACATCCCAAAGCGCTTTACAGCCAATGAAGTACTTTTGAAGTGTAGTCACTGCTGTAATGTAGGAAATGCGGCAGCCAATTTGCACACAGCAAGCTCCCACAAACAGCAAAGTGATCATGACCAGATAATCTGTTTTAATGATGTTGGTTGAGGGTAATCCCCCCCTAACACTAAGGGTCAATTTATCATAGCCAAATCAACCTAACCCGCACATTTTTGGACAAATATTGGCCAGGACACCGGGGACACCTCCCCTGCGAAATAGTGCCACGGAATATTTTACGTCCACCTGAGAGCGCAGACGGGGCCTCGGTTTAACGTCTCATCCGAAAGACAGCATCTCTAATAGAGGCCCCATCTGCCCTCTCAGATGGACGTAAAAGATCCCACGACACTCACTGCTATGCTTCCTGCATTACAATAGTGACTACACTTTAAAAGTACTTAATTGGCTAAATTGGTTGTAAAAGGCCCTATATAAATGCAATTTCTCTCATAGATATTAAAAATCTTGTACATTCCATGAACTTCCTGTAGGTGTCACTTACTTCCTGTAACAGTTTTGTGGTTGATTCACTCAAAGTAGAACAGCAGCAAATCAGAACTGAGGAGGTAGGGAATGTATGAATCAAAAGTGGCTAGAAACTGCTAATCAGAAATTACTAATGATTTACAAAAATAACCAATCTTGATGATCAGTTTGGAGAACTTACCAAGAAAGGTGAGCAAATCAAATCACTTTTTTCAAAATGCTTTTTGGAAAGAAAATCATCTGCCTTTTTTTCCCCCTCAGCAACTGAAATTCTTAATGTCCAAAACAAGGTTTGGTTTTTAATTCATTCTGGGATGTGGGGGTCAACAATACAGACAGCAAGAGTTTCTATAGTTATATAAAAAGAAAAAGGGTGGTTAAGGCAAACGTAGGTCCCTTAGAGGATGAGACCGGGAAATTAATGGTGGGAAACATGGAGATGGCAAAAATGCTGAACAAATATTTTGTTTCAGTCTTTACGGTAGAGGACACTAAGAATATCCCAACACTGGACAAACAGGGGGCTCTAGTGGGGGAGGAGCTAAATACGATTAAAATCACTAAGGAATTGGTACTCAGTAAAATAATGGGACTCAAGGCGGATAAATCCCCTGGACCTGATGGC
Source organism: Squalus acanthias (assembly GCA_030390025.1). NCBI lineage: Eukaryota > Metazoa > Chordata > Chondrichthyes > Squaliformes > Squalidae > Squalus > Squalus acanthias. The sequence continues at coordinate 16,462,363 of CM059447.1, read as the reverse complement.
TTACATCCTAGGGTCTTGAGGGAAGTGGCAGTAGGAATTGTGGATGCTTTGGTAATAATTTTCCAAAACTCCCTGAACTCAGCAAAGGTCCCGGCAGATTGGAAAACTGCTAATGTAACACCCTTATTTAAAAAGGGTTGTAGGCAGAAGGCTGGAAATTATAGACCAGTTAGCCTAACATTTGTGGTGGGTAAAATTTGGGAGTCTATTATTAAGGAGACAGTAACGGAACATTTAGATAAACATAATTTAATAGGACAAAGTCAGCATGGCTTTATGAAGGGGAAGTCATATCTGACAAATTTGCTCGAGTTCTTTGAGGACATAACGTACAGGGTGGATAAAGGGGAACCAGTGGATGTAGTGTATTTAGACTTCCAGAAGGCATTCGACAAGGTGCCACATAAAAGATTATTACTCAAGATAAAAAATCACTGGATTGGGGGTAATATTCTGGCATGGGTGGAGGATTGGTTATCTAACAGGAAGCAGAAAGTTGGGATAAATGGTTCATTCTCGGACTGGCAACCAGTAGCGTTCCGCAGGGGTCGGTGCTGGGTCCCCAACTCTTTACAATCTATATTAACGATTTGGAGGAGGGGACCGAGTGTAACATATCAAAGTTTGCAGATGATATAAAGATGGGAGGGAAAGTAGAGAGTGAGGAGGACATAAAAAACCTACAAGGGGAGATAGACAGGCTGGGTGAGTGGGCAGAGATTTGGCAGATGCAATACAATATTGGAAAATGTGAGGTTATGCACTTTGGCAGGAAAAATCAGAGAGCAAGTTATTATCTTAATGGCGAGAAACTGGAAAGTACTGCAGTACAAAGGGATCTGGGGGTCTTGGTGCAAGAAAATCAAAAAGTTAGTATGCAGGTGCAGCAGGTGATCAAGAAAGCCAATGGAATGTTGGCTTTTATTGCTAGGGGGATAGAATATAAAAACAGGGAGGTATTGCTGCAGTTGTATAGGGTATTGGTGAGACCGCACCTGGAGTACTGCATACAGTTTTGGTGTCCATACTTAAGAAAAGACATACTTGCTCTCGAGGCAGTACAAAGAAGGTTCACTCGGTTAATTCCGGGGATGAGGGGGTGGACATACGAGGAAAGGTTGAGTAGATTGGGACTCTACTCATTGGAGTTCAGAAGAATGAGAGGCGATCTTATTGAAACATATAAGATTGTGAAGGGGCTTGATCGGGTGGACGCGGTGAGGATGTTCCCAATGATGGGTGAAACTAGAACTAGGGGACATAATAATAGAATAAGGGGCTCCTCTTTCAAAACTGAGATGAGGAGAAACTTTTTCACTCAGAGGGTAGTGGGTCTGTGGAATTTGCTACCCCAGGAAGCTGTGGAAGCTACTTCATTAAATAAATTTAAAACAGAAATAGACCGTTTCCTAGAAGTAAAGGGAATTAGGGGTTACGGGGAGCGGGCAGGAAGTTGGACATGAGTTTGAGTTCGGCTTGGTCAAGGCCCTGTGGGTGGCAGAGCGGGCCCAGGTGGCCTGGTCCTGCTCCTACTTCTTGTGTTCTTTAGAGTTGAGGTTGGATCAGATCAGCCATGATCTCATTGAATGGCGGAGCAGGCTCGAGGGGCCGATTGGTCTACTCCTGCTCCTATTTCTTATGTTCTTATGGTTCAGGAAACACGACTATCAAATTGTTAACATTTTCAGTGATGTTTAATCATGGAATAGAGAGAGATATCTGGATAAAAATGCATGGGATAGGATTTATATCCCATAAACAACTCTTAAGTAACAACTGCAAGTGAGTTATGATCAACACCATGAATAAGATATGGATTGTTTCACATAGTTGGCTGCTTATGTTATTCTTATGAAAGGGAAGTCCTGTTTGACTAATCTATTGGAGTTCTTTGAGGATGTAACTAGTGGAGTAGACAAAGGGGAACCGGTAGATGTGGTGTATTTGGATTTTCAGAAGGCCTTCGATAAGGTCCCATACAAGAAGTTGGTGAACAAAATTAGGGCACATGGAATTGGGGATAATATACTAGCATGGATTGAGAATTGGTTAACAGACAGAAAACAAAGAGTAGGGATAAACGTGTCTTTTTCAGGATGGCAGGCTGTGACTAGTGGGGTACCGCAAGGATCGGTGCTTGGGCCCCAGCTATTCACAATCTATATCAATGATTTGGATGAGGGACTAAATTTAACATTTCCAAATTTGCTGATGACACAAAGCTAGGTGGCAGTGGCAGTTGCGAAGAGGATGTGAAGAGGCTTCAAGGGGATCTCGACAGGCTCAGTGAGTGGGCGAGAACATGGCAGATAGAATATAAATGTGAAGTTATCCACTTTGGTAGAAAAAACCCAGAAAGGCAGAGTATTTCTTAAATGGTGAAAGGTTGGGGAATGCAGATGCTCAAAAGGAACCTGGGTGTCCTTGTACATGAGTCACTGAAAGTGAATGTGCAGGTGCAGCAAGCCATTAGGAAGGCAAATGGTATGCTGGCCTTCATTACAAGAGGATTTGAGTACAGGAGTAAAGAAGTCTTACTCCAATTATATAGGGCCTTGGTGAGACCACACCTGGAGTACTGTGTACAATTTTGGTCTCCTTACCTAAGGAAGGATATACTTGCCATAGAGGGAGTGCAACGAAGGTTCACGAGATTGATTCCTGGGATGGCGGGACTGTTGTATGAGAAGAGATTGAGTAAACTAGACCTGTATTCTCTTGAATTCAGAAGAATGAGAGGGGATCTCATTGAAGCATACACAATTATTACAGGGCTTGATAGGGTGGATGCTGGGACAATGTTTCCCTTGGCTGGGGAGTCTAGAACCAGGGGCCACAGCCTCAGGATAAAGGGTAGGCCATTCAGGACTGAGATGAGAAGAAAGTTCTTCACACAGAGGGTGGTGAATCTTTGGAATTCTCTACCCCAGAGGGCTGTGGAGGCTCAGTCATTGGGTACATTCAAAACAGAAAAGTCAATAAGATTTCTGACTAGTTAAGGCATCAAGGGATATGGCGATAAGGCCGGTGAATGGAATTGAGGCAGAAGATCAGCCATGATCTCATTGAATGGCAGAGCAGGCTCGAAGGGCCGAATGGCCTACTCCTGCTCCTATTTCTTATGTTCTTATACTACAGATTAATTAAATGAAAATTGTTGAGTGAATCGCTGAGTGAATCAGAGTTCTTCTGGTGATGATACAGTGAACTTTTTGCTTCCAGACTGTCTTCACCCTGTTGTAACATTTCCATGAAATACAATAAATAAAAATCTATACCAAATGTTTTTATTAATTGCACTTTATTGTTAAACCAACCATTTACAATAGGAGGACAGAATACACAGTGTATCTGCAAGATATGTTCCATTTCATTTTCCATTTTTAGCTCATATTCATTTGGAATGTTATTTTAGATTGATCTCATCAGAACTGTTTTCCTGGCTTAAACTGTCAATGGCTTAGTCCACCTTCACCATCATCTAGTTTCATTTTGTAGGTTCTTGGACTTAACTTCATTCACCCCTTGAAACCTGAAGGATGACTGGTTGAAGGGTAATCCTGAATTAGGATGAATGACCTTGACTGAGGGATACTACTTCAAATGGTACCGAAATTATGTTGTGATTTCACACGAGACCTAACTTACAAGCATTAGGGGAATGTTTTCAATATAAAGTACAGTAAATTCTAAGCAATTCTAAAAAAAACACATGGTTTGATGAAAATGTAATTATCTTTTAAGAGGAGTGGGAAAAATGCACTCTTATCTAAACTACCAAATTCAGGTGCGGTTAAAGAACTGGAAGATTGACCTTCAATGTTTTTACCTTATCGATGTCTTCATTATTATTTAACCCTGTACAGCATTTTGAAGGGAATAAAACATTTAAAAAGTGAAAAGGGTAGAAAAGGTGATATAGAATCGGAGACATTTTGATCACTAATACCAGGCACCATTTGGGAATCAGATTTAAATGTCTTCAGTAAAAATGTACTTACTGAAACCTGCAGTAGAAAGTATAGTTTACACTCCCCATAGGGCGAGTTCACAAACTTGGCTGGACCTGGAGAGAAGGCACCAAGTGGAACTCAGGCACTTATCTGTATGAAACAAGGAACTCAGAGGGTAAGACAATGAATAACCTTTCTGCTCATCTCCCAACAGGTAGCTTAAGCAGCACAAGCCAGGGTCTGAGTGCAGACCCATCCTCTTTGTTGAGATGGTGCAGAATATATATATTTTTTTTAATCAAAGTAAACTAACTGGAACACGAACTGTCTGAAGACGATAACATTTGGATGTTCTACAGTTTTGTAATGTTGCTAGAAGATAAATACAGAGAAGATAAATACAGAAAACACATGCACCAACTTAAATTACATTTAAAATGAGATAGAGAGAAAGCCACAGCAATTGGTGCATGGATGATTTTAACTTTTGATCCCTTATAGCACTGGTAGTGAACAGATACCAGCTACTAGAAGTTTAAATATGAATAGGACGTAAATATATTTCAAGAAAAATTCAGCTAACTGTCATGTTTGTGATTTGGTGATGTACTGGAAAGTTGATAGTCATCGGAAGATGTTAGTGGCCTAAAAATATTTGCAAAAATAGTGACTATATTTAGGCCACAATAATTCGGGCATTTACAATAACCTGGTTCTCTGTCCTGATCAATTTCCATAAATAAAATTGATATTCTAAAAAAGGAGGTTCAGAAATTGAAAAACTACTGCCTGTTCCAAGCCCTACGGAGAACCCATTATGCTATATGCTTTAATATTATTTACAAGTGTGCAGAGTTTATATAAATTGGCTTTGAACATTAGATTTGTTTTTTAATAGAACACTAAAAATTTACATCCGAGAAGCCTCTAAATGGGAACAACTTGGTGGCACCAGCAGCATAGAATTATTTGAACAGTCCAACTAAGTAAATACCAGTGAAGTATTCCAGCAGACTTACACTCATTCATGTTTTAAGATACAATCCATTATATAAATTTACCTCCCCAACCCCCACCAAAAAAAGCACTTGGTATCTGCTCTCTGTCTGTGATGTGGGTGTGGACACATGATGTTCTCTCACTGACCCTTGACCGGTACACATTTTTATTGAATAGCTGAGGGGTGATGGAATCTCATGTTCAGTCAAATTTGAGAATCCAAGTTTTCGAACTCTAATAAAAATGGCAGCCAGACTGAGAGGTCAATTACATAATGGTAAGTTTTTTTTAAGTTAATTCTTCATAAAAATATACATAGAAATGTATTTTACAAATGTAACTGGAGGATAAAACCAGTGTGCAGGGCCTTATGTTCTTATGCCTTATTCTAGATTATTCGTTTAAAAGTATACTGGTCTCAACTCGTTTCCATTTGGTGGCCTTATAGCTGATCTATATCGCTTTGCTTAGGAATATGCTGCACAAAAAGGTTAGGTAAAGGGCACAATGAAATATTGCACCTTTAACCCTCCATAAAATACACAAGTAATTTGAGATTGCTACTGTGCAAAAAATTGTGTTGTCAAATAATTTAATTTGATCAGGGTTTCGGAGGGTCAAAATTACTATAGATGCAACCATAATAAAAGTCAATGTACTTAATTAGAATTAATGTAGTAAGTTAAGAGAACAGACCACATTTTAAAGCATAAATTATGTTCTGAATTGGTTTATTTTAGCAGGAAAAGTTGAAATGTTTGAAATCAAATTTTGAAACACAGCCATTATAAAGTGTATATCTAGGAGTTTAGACGTTAACTTTCTCGTGCACACCTGTAAACAAATTAGGCATTAATTGCATAAATCTTTAAATTATTAAAATATACAATCAACTGCCCTACTGAATACCCATTTAGAAATCCATACAACAAGAAAAGCCTACTGCTTACACTGAAACAGCATGTTGTCCCTGAGAGGAAATAGAAGACACTAGTAATTGCATTTCAAAGGTTTGAAACTGGACTTCATACAATCAATGGTACATTTAACTGTCAGAATCCCAACAGGTTGCACAGTAAAGTCATTTTCATTCATCCTTGGTGGCTTCAGGTCACAAATGCGCAGAACGACAGGACTTGGAAGTTTTCCGTAATTCACAGCCACTTCTTTTAGAATTTCCTGGTTGTGCAATGCCTTATGGTAATCAGCATTTCAGTACAAGTAGTATACTGAGCTATGCAGGTACAGTTATTGGCTAACCTCCTTGTTGGATAATCATTATTTCAACAGTTACTAAATTCTGATAAATGTTTGCTTTTTTTTCTGAATTCTTTTGGTCTGTTATTTCAAAATTCTTCTTGAAGTCCTATTGAATTGATCTGCTTTAAGTGGACTTCTTTCACACAATGCAATGCAGACGTGACACTGTATAAGCTGCACAGAGGACACAAAGGTAGCTTACGACTGTCCAGGAGACATTTTATTTGAACCTCAAAGTAGGCTTCCTCTGGAAATGGAATGGGAAGGAAAGGGGATTAGTTGAATCACGTATCGTTTTCTGTATCTGTCACTTGCTTCATCTTTCGGCTCTGAACTATCTGGAACGATGCGCCTGCTTCCTGTTTCAGTTGGCTCTCCAATGCACTTCGGAGATTATCGGTTTTAAAGTTTGGCACTGGATCAAGGCTGATGATCAGTTTACCATCGTCGTCTTGATAGCTTTCATCCATGCTTGACCTTAGATCCCTCTTTCTTCTACGAAGGTCACCGCCTCCATCAAGTTTCAAGTCTTTGTATGGTTCACCATTCTTCTGGCTTGGATTCTTTTCCTTGTGTTGTGGCGATGAATTTGGGTCCAGCTGCTGAAGGTCAATGCTTTCATCTAATGCCTTTTCTTTTCTCTGACTTTTCATTGGATCTTCCTCAGCTTTCCTTTCGTCAAATTCCTGTGCTCTGTCAATAGGATTTTCTCCTTGATTTATGTTAACTTTACCTGCATTCACAGGCCAGTGGATCTTTTCCTTCCTGTCTTCAATGTGTCCACCTGGCTGGTCATTCTTTTCCCGAAATATACCCCTATCTCCGACTTTCACTTCTTTTTCGTTCTTCTCATCATGCCCATGTTTTTCTACTTGTTCATCTTTTAAAGGTTTGGTCTCAATTTCCGATTCAATCTCATGAACTTCATCTTTTGCTTTAATGCGGAGACCTTCGGAAATCTTTGGAACTCTGGCCCCATTATCTGGGACATTTGGATTTCTATTCCCAGCTTCAGGTCCTTCCCTTTCAACTTTGACCCCACTCTCCAAGGGAACATTTGGATTTCTAACTCTATGTTCTTGGGCAAATTTAGCTCCTGCACCATGAATACCATTTTGTGGAACAGCCTTTGGAACTTCAGCATCAAAATGTGGCACCACCCTTTCACCACCTCTACCTTTTGGGAGAAGGTCTGCAGCCCCATTTTTTTGGATGACTTCTTTAAATGTGTCTCTAGGCTGTGGGGCAACTTTGGGAGCTTCAACATTAACTCCAATTTCAACATTCTGTTTGGAATCACGAACTTGATCCTGGTTTTCTAGGACATCTTTAGGGGCAACAATATCCTTATTGTGGTTAGCTGCTAGTAGATCCTGACCAAGTTTAGGAGAGTCACCCTGGGAATCAGCATTAATTAAATTAGGCTTCTCTGCCTTCTGCCCATTTATAGCGTCAACATTTTTCACTTGATCTTCACTTTCTTGATCTGTCTTCTCTTTCACAAGGGTTTTCATTGTCTACAGAAGTTTAAAAAAAAAGGAAAAGGTGATGCCAGTATTTTACAGGAATACACGAAGCCAAGGCCTGAGAAAAGGCCAACATAGCTCAATATGATTCAACATTTATACTTAGAAATGCCTATTTCGTCCCCAGCTCTGCTCTTAACCAGGAATCTTGCAAGCTCTGTTGGTGCACTCAACAGATTCAGTATTCATGGTGTTTGATGGCAGTTTATTCCACAAGTTTACAATATTAATTTACTTAAATTTAGCTCAGTTTCTTAAACTCCAAATCTTCTCCCCTAGTTTCTGTCAAACAACTCCCCAATAGCCGCTTCATCTATCCTCATCATCATAACTTTAAACATGTACCTCAAACCTGTTTTTCTAAGGAAAAAGCAAAATGTCTCCAGAAGTCTTTGTGCAGCTCAACAATTTAAGTCCTATTAATTACCCTTGTAGTTTTCCGGTGGAATTTTTCAAAAGGCACAGAGACAAGAATTAGGTGCGATACTCCAAACAACAGCATTAATGTATTACAGATCAACATTATTTCCTTGGACTACATTAACCTAACTATACACAAGTATATATTCCATTTGCCTTGGCAATCACAGCCATACATTGTGGAGATTTTCAAAGACAGTCTAGTGTTCAATCTGCTCCACATTTTGTAAAATCCATCACTGGGTAGCCATATTAAAAGTTTGCACCTGTACACATAACCTTACATCTACTAACACTGCATGTTACTGAACACTCATCTGCTCGGGGAGTAAAGCTGTAGATCTATTTAAATGGGATGAAACTTCAATACACCTAGTCAATTTTTCTTTAGCGGCAAACTATAGACACTCCAATTAGGATTTCTCATCAAGGTCATTAATAAATATTGGCCCCAAAATCCCATGAGGCATTTGCCCCAATGATGCGCTGCAAGGGCAGGACTGCCGGCTGCTGATCTACTCCAGCGATGACCCCGCCATTGAATACGGGACCAGCTCCTGCATACCGATTGATGTTGGCCGACTGCAACTCCTGTATAACACGAGAGTACTGCGCTGGGGGAAGGGGGTTGGAAATTTCAGGTGCAGCTTTAAATAGCGAGGAATGGCTGATGATTTCAGCAGCAGGCTGGGGAAGCAGCAGATAATTAGTTAATCTTTTGCGAGACTCAGTTGATTGGTAGGCAGCTGTAATAGATGGCTCATGTAAGACTTTGTGCCACTTTTGCAGAATCCTTTCAAATATATCCAAACATACACATTACCCCCTACATTCTTGTCATCTACTAACCCACTTACATCTTCAGAAAATTTGTTACACACTATTTACTTTACCAAAAACCAAGTTCAAATTTAATACCTTCTCTTTTTAGTGATAGTATGTAGATTCAGCAAACTGCATTGGTTTAATAGAAATAACTACCGACAAAAGAGAAATCTTTGAAGGTCATTGACCTGAAACGTTAACTCTGTTCCTCTCTCCACTGATGCTGCCTGACCTGCTGAGTATTTCCAGCATTTTCTGTTTCTATTTCAGATTGCCGGCATCCGCAGTATTTTGCTTTTGTATTCTTTTATACAATTGTTCCATTATAGGTATATCCATTACCTAACTATTGCTTAAAATTATGTCACTAAGTGATCATGCAGCATTTTCACAAGAGCACATACTACTTCAAGGGAAGGAAATACAAACCGGGGCACATTTGACAAGTATACACGACAGCTAAGATGGAGTGTATTGCAAGGTTGTAAGATAATCAAAAAGGTTAAAATGATGGAAGGTACCACAAGATATTGTGTTTCAACTATATCTTGTTCCAATATATATATAATATATATAAAATATATTTTATTATTATATTATATATCGATAGATAAAGAGAACATGGTTATGTTACTTTGATACTTAGGAGTAGTCATAATGTTATAAAATGTCAATACTTCCCTCCATGGCAATTTTGATGCGATAGTTATGACACATGATGGGAAGGAGAAATACAAGAGTTGTGATAACGGACTGATGGTGTATCACATCATGCAACAGGACTGGGCAATAATGAAGAAATATTCTTGCTAGCATATCATTGGAAAACAATCTCTATATATTTTAAGATGTCACTTAAAGAAGACTGATTGCAATAAAGTTATTAGTTCAATGTACTTACTGTAATTTACCAACTATTAACAATGATTACCTTTTTTTCCCCACTTTTTACAGAAAAAGGTCACTGAATTCACATGGGCAATACACAATTGTGAGCATTTCATATGCCCACAGGCTAATAATATATTGCAGATTCTAATACCCACTTTATGTCTGTTCCATAAAGGTCACACAATAATGACCGATTATTTAAAGGGGAAATATATTGTAGTATAAAATATTCCAGCATCTATCTATATATCAAAAAATGGTGTAAAAAATTCAACTTGTAGGAGATAATGTAAATTTTACTTTTGATTGCCAATGCAAAGGAATCTACCATTTTCAGTCCCTCTTTGCAGCATTAAGTTACTTTAATGCCAGTTATGCCACGTCAATGCAAACAGTTGAGTGGCTTGTCTCAATCTTGTCCCTTACGTTAAATAAATCAGTAAAAGTGATCCAGATTGAGGAATGCTGGATGAATCTATCCATTAATGTAGCGTTTCCCAGTATGATAAAGCATTGCTTAGTTTTATTCTGTTCTTCATAATGGCTCTTACCCTGCTGTCCTTTGTCCTCATCATCAATCCTCTGCTGGTGGATCTCCTTGTGTTGTTCCTGAATGACGGCCAACAGTTTCTCCTGTTGGTCTAACAGTCGCTTCTGCTGTTGCTGCTGTTCTTTAATCACATTCAGTAGAACTATATGGTCCATATGTTTTTCATCATCTGCATTAGAAAAAGGGTAAACATGAAATCAGCAATTTTTCATTTAAACAAAGTGATAGATGAATTCTTGCTCTGCACTTTTAAACCCACACAATTATGTGTAACATAAGAATTAGGAGCAGGAGTAGGCCATACGGCCCTTCGAGCCTGCTCCACCATTCAATAAGAGCATGGCTGATCATCGACCTAAACTCCACTTTCCCGCACTATCCCCATATCCCTCGATTCCCCTAGAGTCCAAAAATCTATCTATCCCAGCCTTAAATATACTCAACGACTCAGCATCCACAGCCCTTTGGGGGTAGAAAATTCCAAAGATTCACAACCCTCGAGTGAAAAAATTCCTCCTCATCTCAGTCTTAAATGGCCGACCCCTTATCCCGAGACTATGCCCCCTAGTTCTAGACTCTCCAGCCAGGGGAAACAATCTCTCAGCATCTTCCCTGTGAATCCCCCTCAGAATCTTGCATGTTTCAATGAGATCACTTCTCATTCTTCTAAACTCCAGAGAGTACAGGCCCAACCTATTCAATTTCTCCTCAAATGGACAACCCTCTCATCCCAGGAATCAATCTAGTGAACCTTTGTTGCACAGCCTCTAAGGCATGTATGTCCTTTCTCAGATGAGGAGAAAACTGTGCACAGTACTCCAGGTGTGGTCGCACCAAAGCCCTGTACAATTCTAGTAAGACGTTAGGTTATTTAGATAAGTTTTAGGAACATTGGAACAGGAGTAGGCCATTCAGCCCCTTGTGCCTGTTCCGCCATTCAATTAAATTAGAGCATGGCTGATCTGCACCTCAACTGCATTTACCTGCCTTTGCTCAATATCTCTTGATGCCCTTACCTAACAAAAATCTATCTATCCCAGTCTTGAAAGCTCCAATTGTTCTAGTATCCACAGCCTTTGGGGAGGGGGGGGGGTGGTGAAGAGAGAGTTTCAGATTTCTATTACCCTTTGTGTGAAAAGTGCTTCCTGATTTTGCTCCTAAATGGCCTAGCTCTGATTTTGTCGTCTTGTTCTTGATTCCCCCACCAGAGGAAATAGTTTCTCTGCATCTACCCTATCAAATCCTTTTAACATTTTAAACACCGTGATCAGATCACACCTCAATCTTCTAAACTCAAGGGAATACAAGCCAAGTTTATGCAACCTGTCCTCCTAATTTAACCTTCTAAGACCCAGTATCATTCTGGTGAATCGGCGCTGCATCCCCTCCAAGGCCAATATATCGTTCCTGAGGTGTGGTGCCCAAAACTGAATGTAGAACTCCAGATGGGGTCTGACCAAAACTCTATATAACTGAAGAATAACTTCCTTGCCTTTGTATTCCAGCCCCCTTTTAGTGAATGCTACAGCAGCATTTTTATTTGAGTGATTTATTTGGGGGGTGGGTGGGCGTGATGTCAGTGTGTTGCGGTAAAGATTTAAATTTAATTCAAGGCCTATTAATAGTGATGAGGAATTCACCAACATTTCAGGGTGGAGTACATGTTTGCCACTCAGCTAATTCTGGCGGGGTGATGTAATGCACCATGCCAAGCCGTGGTAAGAAGTGGGGTCATGCCTGTGATTCCCCATATGGTAATTTTTGCAGCAAGCAAACTGTAGATGCTGTTCTACAGGAAGGAAGGACACACCATCTGACTGCAAGTTGCCTGCCCATCTCTTAAGCAGGAAAAGGTGCATGATATGGAGGGGGTTGGGGAGCTAAAGCCGAGAGAGATAAATGACCCAAACGGGTGAAGTAATTCAATTAAATATGCAAATTCTGCTGAGTACAACTTAGGAACTGTAAAGCTTTCAGTTTCATTTCTTATTCTGATCTGTTGAGTTATGATTCATAAAGGGGAAAGCTACATACTGCATTGATCAGCACTGTGTATTCTGTTTATTGTGCAAGTAAAATTGCTACAGGCCAGTTTTTTTCCAAACATCACAATTTTTTTTTGCAACTATGAACTAATGAAATTTATCCTTTTGATGTCATGAGAGAGCAGTTTTAACACAAGAGGAGTAGTGATGTTCCATTGATAACTACTTAAAAAGTTAAAGAAACTGGTAAATAGGGAGTGGGGGGTAAGTAGAGAGAGAGAGGATATACAGAGGACAAATGAGACAACATTTATTGTACTTGTACCAAATAGACAGCAAAGTATTTCAATACCTTAAAAAATGATGGCAGTGCAGTCACAAATATTAAGATGTTTAGGACATGGGCCAATGAAATGCAGGTTACTTACTTAAAATGGTTTTTACTTTAAACCAAAAGCTTCCCAACTTTAAGAGCTATACAGCGCAATCCACGTTCTGTCACAACTCACCCTCTGCTACTTCCGCTGGATTTCCATCTTGTTTTTCTTCTAAAATTGCATTTTCACTGTCCCTCTCATCACGGACATGTGGTTGTGGCACTTCAGCTGCATCAGCTTTTTCCAGAGATGACAAATCCTTCTTGTTACCTTAATGGTGGGGGAGGATGAAAAAAAAAAATCAACTTCTTGATGTATAACTTAATTATCTGCAAATGTCAAAAAAAGAAAAATCTGAATTAATACAGCACTAGAACATGAATTTGGCTAAAATTATCGTGTTATAAATGTTACCTTGCTTTGTTCAGTCAACTGCAGCAACAATTTTCTGACACTAGAGGGCTTCAATGTCCTTCATAAATTCAATGCCGTGCAACTCAATATAAAACTAGTATGTATTTAGTAGTACATCATATTTTAGCCAATTGTCTGCAGTCCTAATTGTGTTGGTGGACAGCTCTTCTCTATAAATATTAATTGCTCTCCTGTGTTGTGCTCACAATGAGTCAGTGGATAGGCATTTTATTGGCCCATGTCCGCCATCACCAGCGTGATCCCACCTCACCTCCCCTTCAGCATTCCGAAGGGACTGTTCCCTCCGCGACACCCTGGTCCACTCCTCTATTTCTCCCAACACCTCTTCCCCTTCCACCGGCACCTTCCCATACAAGCTGAGGAGATGCAGCACCTGCCCTTTTAGCTCCTCCCTTCCACTGTCCAGAGCCCCAAACACCCTTCCAGGTGAAACAGTGATTTACTTGTACTTCTTTTAATTTAGTATACTGTATTCGTTGCTCACGATGCGGTCTCCTCTACATTGGGGAGACCAAACGCAGATTGGGTGACCTCCTCCGTTCAGTCCACAAGCGTGATCCCGAGCTTCCGGTCGCCTGACACTTTAATTTTCCACTCCACTCTGATCTCGGCCTCCTACACTGTTCCAATGAAGCTCAACGTAAGCTCAAGGAACAGTACCTCATCTTTCTATTAGGCACTTTACAGCCTTCCAGACTCACTGAGTTCAACAATTTCAGATCATAATCTCTACCCCCATTTTTTTGGACAGCAGCTGTTGATGATTCTGCCATTCCCATTTACACCTCCTCTAGTTTCTTTACTTGTCCCAGTACCATCTCCTTTTGCCTTGCACCATCATCCCTTTTGTCATTTAATCTCTCCTGCCTTCCGCCCCATCATAGACCTTCCCTTTTGTTCTTTCCTCCCCTCCCCCCTTTCCCTGCCTCTGCACTTGCTTAAAACCTGTTATATCTCTAACTTTTTCCAGTTCTGACGAAAATGTCATCAACATGAAAGGTTAACTCTGTTTCTCTCTTCACAGATGCTGCCTGACCTGCTGAGTATTTCCAGCATTTTTGGTTTTTATTTCAGTGGATAGGTGTTTTATAACAAGGATCAGTTAAGTGCCGACACCAACCACCTCCTCTGGCATCCAGCAGAGCCAGAGATGTCTCCCTACCTGTGAGGAACTGGCATGGTTGCCTGTTCTCAGAACTTGCTTTTGCTGAAATGTATTTCTGAACTTTTTTTTGGAAGAATGAGATGGTGCAGAATTTCAGTGGAATATGATCGAGGGAAAAATGGAAATTACGGTGAAGGTTTCTGTGCAGTTTGACTGGTGAATTACTAAAGATCCACTTAACCAATGAGGATAAAAATTGACAGACATACAATAGGCACAACACAGATGTCAGACTCAACATATGTGCCTAATGCAAGAAATATTATAAAGAGGATATAAAATCTCCTTGCACCATTAAATGGTAGAGAACAGTTTTGTACAGACATTGTTGTTATAACCTTTTAACACATTATCACAGTACATGCGCTGCTTAATTTGTAATAAGTATTCCCCCAACTTCAGTTTCTGCCCCTGACCACAGAGAGATTAATCAGGCCTTATTAAAGGGCACAACTTTGCTCAAGTCAGCAAATTAAGATATAAAACCATTTCTGCTAACAGGTCAACTGATACTAATACTACTTCTAGCCAAAAAAAACGTCAGCCGTCATTCCGAGGAAATGTCTAATTTCTGCAGGAAATAATTAGATGAATGGATTAATTCGATTAACACTGTCCAAACAGGAGCACTGACAGCCAACAGACAGGCTGCAAGCAATTTTTTTTTTTTTTACACATACTAGTCGATCTCCCATGGCTTTGCATAAAGGGGAGCTAAGACTAAGTGCAATATTCAGATCAAGCAGAGTTACATGTCAGGGAAATAATTGGACCATAGCGGGGAGGGGAAAGGGATAGGAGTAGTCGTTAAAAGCACGATCATTGCCAAGTCCCCTACCATCAACATCCCGGGGGGGGGGGGGGGGAGGGTCACCATTGACCAGAAGCTGAACTCGACCAGCCATATTAACATTGTGGCTAAAGCAGCAGAGGTTGTGTGCACTGTGACGAGTGTCTCACCTCTCGACTCCTCCAAGCTCAGTCACCGTCTACAAGGCTCAGGTTAGGAGCGTGATGGAATGCTCACCGCTCACCTGGATGGGTGCAGCCACAACAAAAGAAGCTCGGCAGCATCTAAGGCAAAGCAGTTCACTTGATAGATGCCCCTGCCACACGATTCGATATCCAGCCCCACCCTGACCACCACCACCACTGGTGCAATGTGGCTGCAGTATGTACCATCTACAGGATCCACTGCAGCAACTCACCAAGGTTTTAGTTGGATCCAACCAGTTACAGCTTACCATTTTCAAGCTCTTTGTTCTTCATGCTTTCTACAATCCCGTCTGGATTATGAATCACTGAATCTTCTTCTCCAGGAACGTTGCCATGTTTATCCTTCAACTTTCGCGGATGCAATTCTACTCCTGGTTGAGGCACTGCACCTTGAACGTTCACCTCAGCTTCCATCTTGGCTGGCTGTTCCTTTTGTTCTGAATCAATCTCTGGAGCATTTCCAGCATTGTTGATATGGTTTTCAATCTCTTTTCCCTGTTCTTTTAATCCAGGCTTAACCACCTCTTCCTCTTTTGAGTCTTTCACCTCATTTTCGTTAAAATTGATTTTCATCTCTTGTTTTCCATCATTTGCCTGCTCAGCTTTCATTGCTGGAAGGTTCTTCTCATTTGATTCATCACCATCCTTTCCTTCATCTACAATGACTTCATCATGTGGGATAGGTGGTTCATGTCGATGAGCCTCTCCCACTGGATGAACAACCCCTGCAAATAAAGATGAAAAAAAAAGCTAGATGCAAATTCTATAGTTTTCTTCGGCAAACACCTGGGATTTTTTTTTAGGCAACTGCCACTTAATTATAATGTTAAAAAATGCATTTTTTAACTTCCATTTTGAAAGTTTTTCACCATTCTCCAGTTCCTCTCGTCATACCACTCCCATCTGACAGACAATGCAGAGATAAGTTATGAGTTACATGGCTGTACAATCATGATTTATGAAAAAGTTTATACTATGTTGGAGCGTTTCTGCTTTCTTTCATGCGAAATGAAGTTGTAGTGCGCCAATCAATTCCACATAGCCAAAACGGCTGCAGTGGACTCGAAAGCAAGATGATGAGTCGCTTTTATTCTATGTAATGCTCATCAAGTAGCTCACGGCGCAAGTCTCGCTAATGTAGCTGACTATCTGGAGTTGATCAACCCAGCGAGCGGGCCAGTCTGTGATATTGCTCAAGGGATCAATAACCAGCCGCCCAGTGGCTTGGGAGCCAAATTTGAGGTAAGACGGCGGATAGGCCTCAGGACAAAACTTGAATGCATTTCCAAAAGTTGTTGGTTACTTTTTATGGTTAAGTTGAAATACTTTGTGCAGAAGAAAAAATAACCAGCTGATAACACTTTGAAAAATATACTGAGCTATTTGATCAGTTTACTTTCTCCTTTCTTCCACTGATAAACTTTCCTTGCTCCTCATACGCAAATTGTTGCTTCCATGTGTGCTTGGTAGTTGCTCATTGGTGGGTATCTACTGGTTTGCTCGTTATTGATTCACCATCAATCTGCATTTCTAGTTACACTACTGTCAATTCGTTATCTCATTAAAAATATTTAAATGGCTTTTTTTTTTAAATAAAAAAGGCCCATTTTTGGTTCACTAAAGCGTCAATCAACATTAAGCGGACCTTTGGTTTATTCAAGACATTTTCTTTCACTGGGTTATGAGCTTGTTCGAGTAATATCTTTAAGCTGGTCTAATTTTTAAATTTGAGCACCAATGCACAGTGGGATGTGTATCTGCACCTGCAATCTCTCCAAAACTCTGAATAAGCATTGGGTTAAAGTTTGGTACTCCCCTACATAAAAAGGGAAAACCGGAGAGGAAATGATCCCTGGGCCACTTCTGCAAACCTCCAAGGGCTAGCTCGCGCAACATTGATAGGGGAGCAAGGACAATGAGAGGCTGCCTTGCTGTTCAATACAGAAATGGAGGAAAGGAGAATTTGTACTGATGTCAGGAGTAAAACGACCAAGCTGTCAGAGTCTATAAACAACAAAATCTTCAACTGCCATTCAAAATGAATTCCCGTACAGCAACACCTTGCCGTACCTTGGTCAGGACGATCCAGCTGCACTTCCTCGCCTTTGTCATTCCTTCCTTCAGGTGGATCTATTGGGACCTTTATCTGAGGTTGTTCTACGACATCCTTCTCTAACTTTGGACGATCTCTATCGTCATCAGCTTCTTTAAGCACGATGTTCTGAGCTAAAAGCACATAACATCTATGTTAATAGGACATTATTCTATTTACAAGAACTCTACTAGCAACTTAAACCGCTAATAACACAGAATTTACTAGTGTGAGATCTTTATTTAGCAAGGAGGTATTTTTAGCTGGTGAATTGAACAAATCTAGGCAATGTTTAGATAATTGGTATTGTTTTTACATTATATCTCAATTCAACTTTCCCTCTATCTGCACCAGCGTAATTATATTCAATGCACTCTGCAAAGTATAACTTGTTCAGACTGGCTTCTATAAAAGTGACCCCAGAGAACTCTTGACTTTTAAAAATTTCATGTTCAGATTATTACTAGAAAGTTTGGTTGACTATTTTTGCAAACTCAAATCAATGTTCGCTTTGGAAGGTGTGCATGCCTTGCACTGATCTCTACAAAGTGACTAGTTCAGTCAGAGTAAAGTTCTATTTGTGCGCCACCTGCTTTCAGTTAGCTTGTCTGAGCTGAGTTAGCAGTCTTTATTGAGCTGAACTCAGATAGGTCCAGACATAGCAGTGTTAAAACATCAAGACACTGGGACTGAGACTGCTCAAATTAATACATTCTGTACAACAGAATCAGGATCATTAAGAGAGAGGCTGGAAGGCACACTTGACTGTAAAATGAAACTGTGTTCTCCAAAACTGCAAAATAATATTTACTTTATAGATGAATAACTAGAAAATTTGATTTAGTCTCCGAAAGGCTATTGCTTTTAGAAAGAACAGTTCCTAAAATGATCAATAGGTGGCATTGTACACCACTGCAAGTATGGGAACACAGAAAATTGTACCTGAAATACAACATCTGGGACTAATTCGTTGTCATATTCAACTCTATTGGAGTACCAAATGTTCTTTGTAGCCGAAAATGTGCCAAATATATTTTGGTAAATTTCTACTACTGAATATTTAAAACAGAACTAGATGATGTTCAAATCTACAGAACTTATTTTAGATATAAAATTGTAGCTTTATGCACCTATATCTGTCCTTCATCCCGTTAAAAAATAAATGCTGTTCTAATTTATACCAACCTGTTTTCTGAAACACAACCCCTATTTCAATGTTATTTTGACTGGTTGGCAATCAGATTTTTTTTCCAATCAGATTGGAAGACAAATTAATTTCTATTTCCTGATGGTTTATTCTCCCATAAGCATCACAGACCACACGTGTAGTACAAACCAGGCTAATGGACCATAGCACAACCTGTGAGATACTGCTTATGAAATTCAAATGGTCTCAGAAGGTAGGACTCTTGAGATAAATGCCCACTGATAGTCAGATTGTTAGTTTTGTAATATGCCTGTCACTATAGTTTCATATTGTGCTTGTATCAATAATTCTGAAATTAAGGGTTTTGTCCTACTTAAGATATGGGTGATCAATTATCTGAAAAACTTTTATTTAGAATAAATCAGCTCCTTCGTACTCGCTTACACTTCTGGACAGGACTGACATGTTAGAAACTGGGCCCAGGATTTTAATTTCTAAATCTTTGTGCTGTGTAGTTCAAATCATGACACCACACCATTTATTAAAAAATTCAACAACAAAAAAAATCAGTGCAGTGCATAATGCTACTGGACTGACTATTCAAATAGAACATCTGCAGGAGTCATTTTCTAATTCCAGTATTAGAAAGTGGATTTGGATAGCAAAGATGTAACTGGCCAGTGCACAAGGTATGATGCAGGTTCGTGCCATGATTCCTCAAAAGTGATGTTCCTGTGAACTAGTGAGTTCATTGCATTTCTGATGGTTTCAGGGACAAGTTTTGCTATTTACTAAAAGTCTGTCCAAGCACATCCAGCCAAGAATTTGGGTCCAATATCTTCCCAGGGATGGGATTAGCAAAACCATATCTATTGTGACCCTCCTATGACCTGTGTTTATAAACCTTTTAATAATGAAGTTAGCACAGTGAAGAAAAAAACACAACAGTTTCCAGTTTATTCTCAAAATACTGCAAATGATGATCTCGAATGTTGTACGTTGTTGTGCTCTGCAAGAAAGTCACTTGTTATCAGGAACATGCGACCCTTTAACCAGCTGCTAGGAAGATGACTTTCCTGCCTATTTCCTTTTGCTGACAAGATGATTTAATCATAAACAGGAACATCACTTTTGAGGAATCATGGCACGAACCTGCATCATACCTTGTGCACTGGCCAGTTACGTCTTTGCTATCCAAATCCACTTTCTAATACTGGAATTAGAAAATGACTCCTGCAGATGTTCTAGAGGAATAGTCAGTCCAGTAGCATTATACACGGCACTGATTTTTTTTTGAATTTTTTTAATAAATGGTGTGGTGTCATGATTTGAACTACACAGCGCCAAAAATTTAGAAATTAAAATCCTGGGCCCAGTTTCTAACATGTCAGTCCTGTCCAGAAGTGTAAGCGTGTACGAAGGAGCTGATTTATTCTAAATAAAAGTTTTTCAGATAATTGATCACCCATATCTTAAGCCAGACAAAACCCTTAATTTCAGAATTATTGATACAAGCACAATATGAAACTATAGTGACAGGCACATTACAAAACTAACAATCTGACTGAGTATCAGTGGGCATTTATCTCGAGAGTCCTACCTTCTGAGACCATTTGAATTTCATAAGCAGTATCTCACAGGTCTTTAAACAGCCACATATCACTACAATCTTAGAACAAATTAAACAAATATTTCTTTACTAGTAGCTATAGCATGATATACAGGAATTTCTATACTCGAACAAACGACCTCATGATTAAAGCTGTCAGCAATGACTCGTGTGCTTTTGACAGCTCCTTCACCCTGTTCCAATACAGAACATGCATTAAAGTTATATTATTCAGTGTTGGTGTGGGATTAGAGAACAGTGTTCCAATCTCATTGAAAGGGCAAATATTTCCAATGCTGAAGACTTGGGAAAGTTAGCAGCCATTAGTGAATTAATCCATGGGGAGGAATGCAGACAATTTCTGTATCTAAATAATACAAATTGATTCAGAGAATTCTAACATTTAAGAAACTTAACTTTTGTTTCGCTGCAGTCCTCTTATTCTACTATTTTAACACTTCAGCAGATGATAGAAAATGTAAACAAGTCTGAAAGTTGAAAGATAGATTCAGTATTTGCCAAATTTGTAAAAAAAACTAACCAAGTACCAATGCCCACTCCAAAACTGGTGATCCCGACGTGTGTAATAAAAGAAACAACTAGTGTGCATTTACACTACAGTTCTAGTGTAAATGTAGCTGAATCTGGAGTCAGGGTCCCACTGGAGCAAAGTGGAATGAGACTTCCTGGACTCGCTTCACTTCCAAGTCAGTTTGGGCCTCGACACCCAATTTACGTAACACAAATTAAACACTGATGGGATGCCCAAACCTCTTTGCATCAATGCAGTGTGAACGCACTATTAATCGTGGTGTAGTATAAAATGAGCTTGATGCACTGGACACAATATGATATTTTTAACTTTTCAAAGGCAAATCAGTCAAAGTTAAGGCTACTGAGATTAGAAAGATACTGAAAAACAGAAATATCTCAAAACAGTCACAGCTGCTAACCAGTTATCAAAAGTTTCCATACAATGAAATAAGTATCTTCTAAATACTTTACTGAGTTTTGAAGTTACAGCAAAATCTAGTATGCATTATCATCCCTAACTTTCATGTTTGATTAATGCAGCTTTCAAAAGCAACCCACATGATTATGACATGCATCTATTTACTGAATTTATTACAAATCCAAAGTTTTTTAAAACCATTAAATGCGGACACTAAAAAACGTAATTGGCCATGTAAAAAAAGAATCCATATAATTATGAGGTACAGCACCACATCCTAGCATATTGAATTTGGTAAACATCACGAAAGAGACTTGTCAAGTCAGATCCAATACTAAAAAAAAATAATGCTGACGGTTGTCACCAACTTCACTGAAGTATTAAGGATTTTTACACTAAAGGATCAATAAGCAGTAATGAAGCAAGCCATTCGATTTAGTTTGGCACAGATATACCAAAAGACTTGGGGTTTTGCAATCACAAGCAACTGGCCCAAGGACACACTGATGGATGGCAAAAAAAAAGCCTTATAACAAATCTCTGGTCCCAAGTCTGGGGAGAAAAGCATATTGCAGTAGCAGTGCTATATATTACTGATTCTATATAGACTCTTGCAAGATGTGCCACAGGGGAGGCGCAAAGTAAAAGCAGGGCACTTTCTCCAAAAGGAGTGGGGCAAAAAGAGAGGGAATTGTAGCCACTTTTAAAACACCGTCAGGCAGCCAACGCAAGATGACCAGTCTGAGAGCACTTTGTGTACACAACCTCCTGGATAAGGTATAAAGCAAAGTGTGGGGAGACTAAAAGGAGGAGAAGGAAAATAATGAAAATTTTAAAATTAACAGTTCCTAATCCAAAAAAACTGACTTTTTACATTTCAGAACTGCTTGGAATGCTATAACCTTCAAAATAATATTTCTACCAATGTAATGCATTGGAATTAAAAACAATGGATAATGCTTAGACCCTGAAGTATTCATATATAAGTGCACTCACTCACTTCAGCTACCAATGATTCTGTGCAACCCTTTATGGCTTTTTTGTTAAGAGACAGCAATAAAATAGCAGTATATGAAGAACTCTATTTAGTCTGAAGAAACCCTAAACAGTGCACTCGGTTTATTTAGCTTGAAAATTATAGTGCTGTCTTCAAAGAGCTAAAAGAGTTTACTTTGTGTAACTGTAAGGAGGATTAATTTGGTATTAAGTAGATTTTTTAATCGAACTTCAGGCCAACTGTTCAGATTGTTGTGGTGCAATAAAAATGCCTACCACTTTCTTATAAATCCACTGTTTATTTCTGTAGTAAACAATAAATACGCTAACAGGTGTCCTGTTGTAACAGTGAAGTTCAAATGGGTCATTAGAACTGCAGAAAAACTGAAATATATATATATATTTATTTATATATATATTTTTAAACATCACTTCTTTCAAGGGAATTTCAATTGCATTCCAAAAAGTATTATTTCTCATCTATGTCCCTTATTTAAATAATACTTCACAGTCTTCACCCATTAATCTACCTCATTGCCTCTGGGAAAATGCTTTGCTTCTGCTGGGGAACTCTCCTGATAATTCAATCAAGATTCAGAATTTAAGGTGATAATTGCCAGGTTGCAGCACCTGCACAAAGACACAGCATCTTCAATTTTTTTTAAAACACAAACTGCAGCAGTTTTTGGAAAATATTGTAGTATTCCGCTGTAGGAACTAAGGTTCACACCTACAATTCATAAGGTGAGTTCCCAATTGCAACTGTACCCCCACCATGGGGAGGCATAGAGTAGAGATAAAATACTTCCCAACAGGGGTGAAAGGACAGAGCGCGATTCACCCTGGACCAGTGCATGCACCCTGCCCCCTTCCCCCAATAGAGGCAACCTATATACATACATACCGAGAGGCCTAGGAGCAGGCGACTCAGAATCCTACAGCACAGAAGGCGGCCATTTGGCCCATCATGCCTGCTCTTTGAAAGAGCTATCCAATTAGTCTTAGTCCCTTGCTCTTTCCCCATTGCCCTGCAAATGTTTGCATTTCAATTATTTCTCCAATTCCCTTTCGAAAGTTACTATTGAATCTGCTTCCACCACCCTTTCAAAAAGTGAATTCCAGATCATAAAAACTCGCTGCATAAAAAAAAAATCCTCATCTTCCTCCTCGTTCTTTTGCCAATTATCTTAAATCTGCGTCCTCTGGTTACCGACCCTCCTTCCAGTGAAAACAGTTTCTCCCTATTTACTCTATCAAATCCCCTCATAATTTTGAGCACCTCTATTAAATCTTTAATCAACTTGTCCTGCTACTTTCAAAGTTTTGTGTACGTGAACCCCCAAGTCTCTCTGTTCCTGCACCCCCTTTAAAAGTAGTACCATATCGTTTATATTGCCTCTCCTCATTCTTCCTTCCAAAATGCATTACTTCACACTTTTGTGTTAAATTTCATCTGCCATGTGTCTGCCTGCTTCACCAGTCTGTCTATTTCCCCTGAATCTGCTACTATCCTCCTCATTGTTAACGACATTTCCAAATTTTCTGTCATCTGCAAACTTTGAAATTTGTACGCGAAGGAAAAAGGATTAAAAAGTTATTTATGTTAATTACTCAACAAGTCTGCCTTATATAGTGCCTTGCACATCCTCTGGATGAACCAAAGTGTCTCCAATTAATTACTTTTCAAGTGTAGTCACGACGGTTTTGTGGGCAAACACAGCAGCCAGTTTGCACACAGCAAGCTCCCGTAGACAGCAAATTAATGTCTAGTTCATCTGTTGTGGTCATGTTGGTTGAAGGATGAATGTAGAAGTAGTGCCACGGGATCTGTTATGTCCACCTTAACAGGGAGATGGGGCCTCGGTTCATCCAAAAGAGAGTGTCTCTGAGCAATGCAGGACTCCCTCAGTACTGCAATGAAGTGTCAGCCTAGATAATGCGCTCAAGTCCTGGAGTGAAGCTTGAACCCACAATCTTGACTCAGAGAATAGAGTGCTACCACAGGGCCAAGATAAAATAAAATAATTAGAATGTCAGTCCATTACCTACAGTGCTGAAGCACTGGACTTTCAACTCATGCTTATATCAGTTGTTACTCTACTCAGTCTCAAGTTCCTTGCAGTTAGTATGCCACTCTAACTAGGTCATCTGATGAAAGGAGGGAAACACACTCAGGAAGGGATTACTTCCTAGACTGCTTAGCTCATCTGATGGAGTGTTGTAGTATCCATGGAGATATTCATAGACTGATCCCTAATGAAGGGGCAACACGGTGGCATAGTGGTTAGCACTGGTGCCTCACAGCGCCAGGGACCCGGGTTCGAATCTGGCCTCGGGTGACTGTCTGTGTGGAGTTTGCACATTCTCCCCGTGTCTGCGTGGGTTTCCTCCGGGTGCTCCAGTTTCCTCCCACAGTCCAAAAATGTGCGGGTTAGGTTGATTTGGCTATGATAAATTGACCCTTAGTGTTAGGGGGGGATTAAATATGTGGGGTTACGGGGATAGGATAGGAAGGGATGTGTTAGGGGGAATTAAATACGTGGGGTTACGGGGATAGGGTGGGATATGTGTCGGTGCAGGCTCGATGGGGATTCTGTGTGAGGAAGCAGGGACAGGGTACTGGATTTGGATGATCAGCCATGATCGTATTGAATGGTGGAGCACGCTCGATGGGCCGAATGGCCTACTCCTGCTCCTAGTTTCTATGATATGATAAAGTTGCAGGAGTTTCTTTTGAAGGGGAGGAGGAAGAAGAAAATCAAAATAACTAGAATGCACAAATCACACCAACTTCAGCCATTGTAACTTTTATTCAGGAAAAAACCTTCAGAAACTCCCTGTACCAGCAAAAAAAAAAACTTGCATTTATATAGCACCTTTCACGACCTCAGGACATCCCAAACGCTTTACAGCCAATAAAGTACTTTTTTTTTTCGAAGTGTAGTCACTGTTGTAATGTAGGAAACGCAGCAGCCAATTTTGCGCACAGCAAGCTCCCACAAACAGCAGTGTGATAATGACCAGATAATCTGTTTTTAGTGATGCTGATTGAGGGATAAATATTGCCCAGGACACCAGGGATAACTCCCAACAACACTTACAATACCATTCAAGCTTGTGAAAAGTAACCAGCAATATACTATCACTGTTGGCATTTTTTTTTGTCATGTTCTGCTATACTACTTTCTAATATTTACTGGAGAAAATAATTTTTGTAAATGCAATTTTAATGTTTTCTGAAAGATTTTTTTTAAAACATTTAGTACGCAAAGGGTTAAGTGTTAACAGAAAAAGAATTAAAATGCCAAGTCTTCAAATGAATTAACATGGACAGATTTCAGGGAACTTAAGTGTGCACAAAGCTTAAAACAGTATGAACCACACACTGTTCTGAATCTCAGCCACACACAAAGAGGAACTTCCTGACCAGTCAACCTTTGGCCTTTTCATCAAGTGACGTACATTCAGAATGACATATACGGCTTTCATACACATTCTAACGAGGCCCCCACACTGAAAAAGGGCAGGAATCTACACAAAACCAGAGCCCTTTCTGCATTACAAAACAGAAAGGCTGATTAGAACCAAGAAAATCCTTCACTATGGCGGGTTCCTCCGAGGTGCAGCCTCATAGCACATCTGTGGACATAAAAGCTTTCTAAGAATGGATAAGCTGTTCTTATATACTATATAATGAAAGATGGATTTCTGCAGTCTTGAAGAAAACATGGTATGGTGTTGCCTCCAACTCAATATGCCGAAGACACCCATTACTGCTCCACATTGCCTATGCACCTAAGCGTTCCAAAATGCAGTTTTAACAAGCTGCTTCCCTCACATTCTGCCAACAGCACTTTCCCCAGAGGGTAGGTGCTCCTCTCACATCTCAAATCTACATACATGGCAAGGTTTCCCAAAGGTAGTTTTAGTGAAATAATTTTTCCCCTCCCCAGGACATAGATTAACTTCACTAGTGTATATGTGGCAATTCTCACGATTTTACGGAGGTGATGCTGTCATATATTGAATTTTTCTTTTACACCAGAGTGTTGGTTTTAGTGAGGCAGTTCTCATTTATCCTTCTCAAAATCCTGCATATCCTAGCTGTGCCCTTTCAAGGTATGTAGGCGTCAACATAAACAGCCAGTCAGATTCATTTAGCTTCAAAGTTGGTCACTGGCCATGTATAGGTAGAGTTTGCCCCTGAATTAAGCCCCGGATCAGTTGAACCCAAATCCTATACTCAGCCAAAGAGCTTACATGCATCAGTAATTCAGAAGTAGCAAGGTTTTGTGAATGTTGTTTACATTTTTACTAAGTATATGCAGTATGAATAGCCCAAGATATATTGAAAAGAGCCATTTAATCTACAGGTTTGTTAAAGGGTTTAACTCCTTCATCAATATGGTGTCTTTTTTAAATTAATAAAGTATTAATTAAGGGTAGCCTGATAGCTCAAGTGGTTCAGCGCTCGACTTCCAACCAGGCAGTGAAGAGTTCAAGTTCCAGGAGGCCCGTTACCCAAGCTCAGATAATCTGCTATAAGCGAGCGCCACACTATAACGGAGCGTTCCATCAGCAAGTGATGCTCAAGTGTTGTACCTCCCGCATCTTGATGACATAGTAGAACTAACAACCCAGACTTTATCAGCCTACATGCTGCAAGTTGTTACGACTTTGTTGTTACTCAGAGTCGTATGCTGTAATACCAAGAAAATATCACTCGAAAATCAGAGTAAAAGCCTCATAATGAGAACATCTGGCTGGTAAGCAAAACATAGTTTAATATTAGGAACAGCTGGATAAAACAAACACTGTAGAATGGGCTCTGTGTAAATGTTTATTCCCCCTTACAAGCTGTCCGTAACTCTTTCAATAACCAATTGTGATACTGAAGAAATATGCGTTATAAATTATATACAGATTAGAAATATGAATGAACGCTTTCTAGAGTGCAGTCTGTTCAAACCTGTACACATTTGTGTTTGGTGAAGAGGTCAACAGGCTCCTATTGTACTAACTTTGTTAGAACAATGAAACCCAGGTGGCAATTTGTTACTCTTAATAGCTACTAAATCTAGCTGATTCTACAGAATTCTGTTTAACGTTATTCAGACCTACTGACCTGTATCTGATTCATGTGCACTCAGAAAAAAAAAAATCACAGGCTGCCTCAGATGAGATTCTACTGATGGCGTAAATTAGCAGAACAAACCTGAATATGGATTTGTGGCATGTTAGAGACATCTTTATATAACACTACTAGAAAAAAAATGTTGACAGGACTAGAGCAGAATCTGATTTAAATAAAACTATTGATAGTATCATCAATGTAATAGAAGGCTAACTGGCAAGTCTCTTGCTTATCATCGGGCTTCAAACTTGCATCCCATGAATAAGTGTTTTTAAACCCGACAGCAGGAGTTGAAAACAAGACAAATAGATCGGCAGCCAGTGAAGGTGAATGGAAGAGGAGCAATAAATTACATTCAAATCAAGCTGGACATAACGGAGTAGCTGAAACGCTCCCCTTCCCCCCACCCTCACATTCTATACATTGGATGCAACAGTCAGAAAATAAGCTTCTGCTGAGAGCAATCACTATATTTCTAATCTTACAACAAAAGCTTGTTACACTGTAAGAATATGCCAGGTAATAGTTACAAATATATAATCCTGCAAATGCACTCAAGATGCAAAAAATCTACAATTATGGAATTATTACTAAACAAATGCTCAAAGATTCCAAAACTTCATCTGGGTGATATTAAGGCTTTGGAAAAGGCTCAGAAGAGGGCCACAAGAATGATTTCCAGTTTAAAACACTGTAGCTATTCAGATTGGCTTAGAGTTGGGAGCTGGGTCTATATATTTTAGAGGAGCATAGGCTCAGGGGTGATTTGATTGAAGTCTATAAAATAATGAAAGGACTAGATTATGTGCAAGTTGACAAATTATTTCAATTAGATAGGTTGGGAAGGACTAGGGCAAGCGTATAAATTATGCAAGGGAGGAAACAGAGAATAAACCTATGGAACAAGTTGCCAACTTGTGCAGCGAGTGCTGATTCACAGTATATCTTCAAGTGACAGCTGGGCCCGTTCTTGGCTGGGATGAAGATCACATCATACAAGAGATAGGCAGCAAATAATATAAGTCGTGGTGAATGTGGTCTCATGGACTAGTTTTGATTGCCTAGAGGAATTTTCCAGCTTCCCCCCCCCCCCGCCAATAGGCCTTGGATTTAAAAAAAATATTTTTCTTGCCTTTCCTGGGAGACCACACAGCACCTAGAGGGCAAGGAGCTTCTTGACACGATGTACAAGGAACCACAACTGTATGGGACACGCTGGGTGGACCAGTTGGTCTTTTCTTGTCTGACAATTTTCATATGTTTGGTGTTAAAATGAATCTCTAGTAAGGGTCATGAAAATATATACAGTTTCCTTAAAAGTGAACTACAAAGGCAGCAACAGCTTAAAGACCACAGGAATCACAGATGCCAAGTAATAGCAAGGTATGCAAACGTCTGCCACTTAGCATCAAGGAACTGATCAGCAACAACAGGTGCTTGATTTCTGTTACAATTTAGGACAAAAGAAATAGTCCAAGTGTGAGGTCCCAACCTGAATTATATAGAAGAATAGCTCATTATGAATGAATTCTGAAAGTGTATGCAGTCCCTTCATTTTGCCTTATAATGCAACCTTGTGGCTGCACCTCAAAGATTAGTATCAACAAGGGATTTTGTATATGGAATTTACCCCAAACTACCAGTTATTTTCTTGAATACTTGCCTTTCTTTAAAAATGTCTTACGATTCATCAGGATGGACTGAAAACAGTGCATAGCTGTTAGTAATTAAGTGAAACAAATGCATGGTAAAAAAATGGAAAAATCCAATTAGAGGTGCAAAAATACATGGAAATGTCATGTCCCAGCATACATACAAATTCAAAACTATACCGTGATCATATCTGCAAGATATACAAGATAGTTTTTCCTCATTCATGAAAATGGCCAGAGTTATGGCAACGTGAGTTGAATCCAGACAAGGACCCACTGGTAATGAAGAATGTTGGGTGTGATGTAAGAGAGAGAGTAGGTATACACCACCAGAGATGAAAAATTACAGAAAAATAACCTGCACATTCTGAATAATGAGGTGTAGCTTCTATGTACATCATTTTCAGAAAATACTAGGGACAAAGTGCTTTCTATATATAGTATAAAACAGTAATTTTTAGACTATATATAATAAATATTGATGCTACAAGTGCACTATTGCCCCAATGGTTGGAAAATTGGTGCATTTTTAGCTTCTGCATATTTTACATCTTTTTTCAACCCAATGGGCAATAGTTTATTGCATAACCCCAGTTAATATTTATTACACTGCAATTTTTTAAATAATTTAAATGATACTGGGGAACAGTGTCCCTTGATTTTGGCATGTGTTTTCATAGGCTTACAGCCTGTGCCTTTCACATCTGTCACACAGGCTCTGTTCTAAAGCTCTAATCTCAACAAGTACCACTGCCTGTAGATGTCAATTAGGAGATAGCAGCAGCAATTACTTTGTGACACATGCCAACTCTTCAACAGCTATGTGTGTGTTCTGGTCCAAATAAGGTAAATTTTTCCTTGCCCTGCCTGTGCTCCTATTATCTTCAATGGGAAAACAAATTTGGGTGTGTAATAACAGCCTGTGTTTATGCTGATATCTGGGGAAACACCAATGTTGTTTACTCCAGGTACCCCTGAGATGAAAATTTGCATTACCTTCTCTGCTGGGAAATTCAGGTCAGGCAGGTACCAATGACTGTACTCCACACAAGCACAGTAGAAGCTATAATCTAAAGGTATGATGGGACAGATATTCCTGTATTAAACCAGAAAATGGCCAACATGTTTACTTGGCTGCAAAACCTGGACTGAAACCAATTTACATTCTTAGTAAGGTTTTCGCAAAAGATTTTGATACTTGGGTGTTCTGCAATTTTGATCAGAGTTCAATGATGATTAAAATTCCCAGATTACTGGATTCAACACAGAACATGCAACGAGGACATACTGAGACACAGAATTATTGTGCAACTCTCTGATCTTAGTGCAGGTTTACATATTACTTTTGTGCGTTTAAATTTTGTATCAGTAATAGAAATCTGACATTTCTTAAACAAAATCATAGATTCTTCCAATGAAAAAGTGAGGCTTATTTCTGAAATTTGTAGCCCACTACAAGAAACCAAATGAATCCTCAACTGTAAACACTGCGCAACAGTAATGTGGAAAATGTCAGCAGGGTTTAATAAACTTAATTTAAATTTCAGATTGTAAATTACACTTTTTTATTTAAAGAATTTGCTTTAGGCACTTAAACCCATCACTGTTGTTATGCAAGGATATTAAACTTTTTTTTTTTAAATCCTTTAAAAATGTGTAAACTGTATTGTGACTGCACAAGTTTCTCTCAAACTGGCCATTTCCGCAGCAGGATGTAGAATTAAAGGAAGCAAGAGGATGTGAATTAACATATTCTTAGAGTTTAAATGATCTTCAAGGAGCTATATTCATCTTATAAGAAACAATCTGAGTTGGAATGCACAATAATTATGGTAATCTAACAATCACCCTGGAGGTTGTTTTGTATAATGCTGGCAAAATAGTGTAGCACTTAAGACTTTATGAGTGGTGTCAGGTTTTACAAGCTGAGTGTGTTGGACTATAAAACTTGCTTTCCCCTGGAATTACAATCAGCCAATTCTCACAGGCTAAGCAAATTCCAGAAGCAGTGGTTTACACACACACACACACACACACACACACGACTTACTTGAGGGCTGTTCCAATATTGTTTGTCTGCAGGTCTCATAAATTAATAATCTTACTGACATTAAAAAATTGCTACCAGGGTAGCATTCTTCTGTATAAAAAAGCTTTATATTTATCAGAGACCTAACTTCTATATGATTTTTTGCTTCATACATTTCCATTTTGTAATACAGAGCATTAGCAAATATCAGCATAAACTTTGTAGATATAGCGAAACATACATATTTAGAGAGCTATCAAGAAGTTTAAGACTGAAAAGTAACTCCCTTTTGGATAATGTTAAGGGGTAGTAGGGCTCTTATTGGGGTAAACACAACACGATAGTATGAATAAGGACCAAAAGTGGAACAGCTACCTCTTGTGGAGCTGTAGCAAAGTTGTAGGTGAACAGTATCAATGTCACCATAGGATAATATACTAGTCCAACTCCAAACCTTCATACGATAGCAAAATACTGCAGATGCTGGAAATCCGAAATAACAGAAAACGCTGGAAAAACTCCAAACCTTCATAATTTTGTTGTAAATCCCAAGTCAGATTACATATGATGGCACTGGCAAAAAGAACATGCATCTGATGCCAACATTGAGATTTCATCAACAAGGTCCAGTATTGCTCTTGATCAATACCTGACTTTGAAAACTCAAATAGCAGTAGTGCCTAGGAAGGGGGTTTTGTCAACAGTAAAGTTGCACTTGTGCCCATTAATCTGTTAACAATGTTAAATGAATCTCTATATATAATTTTTAAAAATCACTAATAATTACAGGACACTCCTCCCACTCTTGCATATTTTTTCAAAATCTGGTGAGTTGAGGGATTTGAAGCTGCAGATTCCCCAACACGTGCAGTCTGACTCCATTTTCCAGGCATGCACCCTACTGATAAGGATACAATAATAAACTATCATGCCCGTCACCATCAACAAGACCTGCTGAATCAAGGGATGCTTTGCCATGGCCATAAAAAAAGTTAAATATCTTCAGGAAGGATAGGAATACAAGTTACTAAAAAAAGAACCTGTCCATTAAGATGGTTACTAAATAAAGTGAAAATTAATTCTCCAGAAATATTCAGGTTTTTTAACCTCTTTAAAGTCTTTGCACCAAATCCAAAAGTGTTTTCTTCCCACCAGTACTATGATTTATTTTTCCTTTTTTTCTCTACTTTAATTGTACATTATAATATTTAGCATTAACAATGAACCAGCGGAAGTTCTATAGGTGCTACATGAAAGAAGTCTGTATTTTGAATGCTGAAATCATCTGAGAAAAATGTGGTTCAATAATCATAGATCATTCTTAGTGTAATGAAGGATACTCTCAAGTCATTGAACTAAAAGTGGGTGATCCTTTCAATAGGCTAACACCGCAAAAACCGTTAACCATTTTACTAATAAATGTATGTGTTATATTCCTCTCCATATGCACAGATTAATGCCAGGAATGGGTTCAAAGGGCTTGTAAAAGACACCAGGGCTCATCCATGGGTTTTCTGGTCAGTAGTTTCATTTTTGTTGGGGTCAATTTCAACTGCTTGTTTTCTGAACGAGGTTTCAGTGTTTTGGTCCGATGTTTGTGTTACTCAAGCGGTGCTCCGTGTTTTGGGCGCTTTAAAATCTGCCCCACAGTACTTTCCGCGCTCTCTTTTGTGTGCATGTACGATGCTTCAGGGCATAGGCAAAAAGATAGAGCACAATGTATTCTGGGGTGTTAACTGGCTCCTCAGATTCCTGCACGAACTGGGTCTGGCGCGTTTGCAGCTGTGCAACCTGGCAGCAAATTTCCCCCTTTATAATTTTCTCTCCTGCTAAAAGGGTAAGGGAGTTTAAATTCAGACAGTTTTGTGTTTCAATATTTTCAATAAATTAATTCGATATTTATTAAAAATAAATTTGTTACTTGTTCAGTGAAATAAATTCATTACATGTTCCTGGAAGTATAATTAGACTGGCCTACTTCATCAGCACAAACCTATTCATCAGTTGGAGCAAAATGCTTCCTGAATAGTAGAGATCCATCCATTGGTTTCTACTGTTTTCCCTTCATATACCGAGTAAAACTTCTCGCTGTGATGCTCTGGGCAAACTAAATGCAACACAGATACAATTCACAAGATTGCTACAACAGCATTCTTAAACATAAATAAAAGTTGCTTATCAACATGCCAAAGCCCAGTAATAATAGGCAAATTTAATTCATATTCAAATCTAGTTATTCTCAGTCAGAAGTTTTATTGGTTTCAGGCAAGTTACCAGTCAGGGGACTTCATAGATCAGTCTAACTCAAGGGAGAACAACAACATTGTATGGAGATTTGTCCATACCTTTGCCAAGTGTTCCTGCCTCCATTCAACTAATAATGAACAGACAATCATCAACAGATGATCAAGTTTACCTGAACTTCTAAGTACCGGATAACTTTGAATTTTATTAATGGCTCTTACTATCTAACCGAGTAGATTAGACATGCATTTCCAAACAAATTACCAGATATGTACAATTCTGCTTGCACTACTGTGAATAATTTACATCACCTTGCGTGACACTTGCTTCCATTCAGTAACAGAATTACTCCGAGAATATTAAATAATTGTGACAAATAATTTAAAATTCCACAAGGAGAAATAGACAACATTGCAATTTTTTCTTCACTCTCCGTTTATGTAATTGTAAACCCTTCAACATGTTATTGCCTTGCACAGGTATCAATTATCCTATAATTTACTTTGAAGTATGACTTGCATCAATAGCTCTTAGTACAACAGGTCTGTGCTAGCATGGAGTCTGGGGGTGAGAGTGTGGCTACATTCTAAGTTATATCAAACAGTCTTTCAGATATTTGTAATACCTTCTATTTACTGCAGTTTTGCCGAGTGCCTTCTGTTGCAGTCCGGCTGAGTATCAATTTATCCCTTGCGATGGATATGCCAAACTCTATCACCAACTCCCGCTAACTGCTAAATGCCAATTAAGCCTGTTCCTTTCATTTCAATCCTGTAGGTGTAAACCAACCCTTCGGAACTCCTTGTGAAAGTGCATAGAGCACAACACACAGAATTACTGAGAACATGTATGAAAAACCTTGTGAAGTGTAGTCTTGCTGTGGATTTGCCATCACGGAGCCCAGATGTCTACCCAAGTGTTACACAATTTAGATTCTAGAAGCACGAGGGCGCAGAGCTCAGACTCCAGGAACATCAGAGCACACCAAACAGGTTGCAGTGACATGCCTTGCTGTTGCTGAGCTCTCTCTGGGTATCGCTTTCCTCAGTGTAAAAATTGCCAGTTGCATACTTCAGTTTTTTCCCCCTATAATAGAACTGATGGAACAACAGAAAATGCTGGAGACACTCAGCAGGTCAGGCAGCATCGTGGAGAGAGAAACAGCGTTAACGTTTCAGGTCGACGACCCTTCGTCAGAACTAGAAAAAGTTAGAGATGTAACAGATTTTTAAGCAAGTGTGGGGGCAAGGGCGAGGGAGGAGGGAGGAAAGAACAAAGGGGAAGTCTATGATAGGCTGGAAGGCAGAAGAGATTTAAAGACAAAAGGGATGATGGTGCAAGGCAAAAGGAGATGGTAATGGGACAAGTTAAGAAACAAAAGATGACTCTAGATGAGGTGTAAATGGCAATGGCAGAATCATCAACAGCTGCCATGTCAGAGAGAGAAAAAAGAAGAAAGAAAAAAAATAATAGGGGCCGAGGTTAGTCTGAAATTGTTGAACTCAATGTCGAGTCCAGAGGGCTGTAAAGCGCCTAATCGAAAGATGAGGTTCTGTTCGAGCTTACGTTGGAACAGTGCAAGAGGCCGAGGACGGAGAGATCAGAGTGGGAGTGGAGCGGAGAATTAAAGTGACAGGCAACCGGAAGCTTGGAGTCACGCTTACAGACTGAACGGAGGTGTTCTGCAAAGTGGTCACCCAATCACCCAAGAGCAGGGGAGTTATCCCTGGTGCCCTGGCTAATATTTATCCCTGTTGTGGGAGCTTGTTGTGTGCAAATTGGCTGCTGCGTTTCCTACATTACAACAGCGGCTACACTTCAAAAGGTACGTCATTGGCTGTAAAGCGTTTTGGGATGTCCGGTGGTCGTGAAAGACGCTATATAAATGCAAGTCTTTCATTCATTCTATTTAATCACTTCTGCCTTCCACCCTATCACAGACCTTCCCTTTTGTTATTTCCTCCCCTCCACCCCCCCCCACCTTCCCTGCGTCTGTATTTGCTTACAACCTGTTACATTTGTAACATTTTCCTGTTCTGACGAAAGGTCATTGACCTGAAACGTTAACTCTGTTTCTCTCTCCACAGATGCTGCCTGACCTGCTGAGTATTTCCAGCATTTTCTGTTTATATTTCAGATTATGCCATTGTTTTGTCTCTGGAAATGGAACATCTTAGCATCACATAACATCAATTGGTGAACTAATGAAACTCAATTGACTGATGCAGCTTTTCGCACAACCCTTTCACTGTAGTGATTGATTAAAGAGTTTGATTGAAGATTCAAAGCTACACACAGTTGGTTATTTGAACTATCAAAATGTTCCTGTCATTTCCACTTTCAATTTAGAAGGAAAAGAAAATATATCAGACGTCAACACAAACCCACCAGTGTCTTTGAACTAAAAAAGGAGTTTTGCTCCATTGTCAAATTCTAATAGTCCACAGTAAATTCAGGAATGCCTCATTTAAAAAAAACAAATGTTACATTATAAAATTTCCATTCTCCCAATGTACAATTTAGGAATTTTACTTCTCAACTTCATGAAATGCATCCTGAAATGTTTTATAAAATCATTGCTAGAAAAGACTTATTTTGATAGTGTTGTTGACAACTTAAGTAAACTTCCAAATAATATCTCCAAGCATTTGATGAGCTTTTGCATTGAAAACAATAACTAGGTTTTTAAATAGTGAATGGAGAGGCCTTATAGAACCATGAGGGAGAGATGAAGACTACTACTCAACGATTATGCCATTTGAGAGAGAAAATTACCCGAGGTGGCCAATGTGATCAACTCTGAACCAAATTTTTCAGTTGTAGCACACACCTGCCCATTCCTATGTACTGCTCCATTGACAGTTTTAACATAATCCATTTGAGAAATTGTTCAGGTTCATTTAATATTTTACTGTTGTAGTTCTGTAACGTACTTAATTTCTGTCACTAGTACAACTGCTGCTACTGCCGTACAGGCTAAACTGACACATTGAGCTACTACAATGTTATCCACACAGCATAGCCACCTGTATTCAAATCTAGTATTTGCAAAAGATAAAATGTCTTTTCTTCTCTTCCTAGTAATTCTACATACCTGATTTATCCAACATATCTACCTCCAATTTGAATGCAGTAAAAATGCCTCTAATTTCCCCTGTGAAGTGCTGACCTCAGTTCCACTTCCAGCCTAGCTTATTCTATGCATCTATATTTCCCTCATCCATTCAGCAGCCAGATATTGATACCCGGACTCAGTGTATCCGCAAGAGAAAGCAAAGAAATGCCATTAGAAATGGGCTATTCCAGCCTTCATAACACAAATGAAAACACTCTGCTACTGACAGTAGCAAAGGAGCCCTTTTCAGTTGCCTTTCTGGATAGGTTCATTCTTAACAGTATTCATTTGCTTTGTCTCAATGCTAGAACGTGAGGGAATAGTGATGAATTCAAATTTTCTTCCCTCCCCTCCTGAATATATTGACCACTTATGAACATACAAAAAAATGACAGAAGAAATAACTTACTGAGGTACAGTTCTAGCGGTCCCAGATGCCTTCCTATACCTTGCCCAAATGACTTGTTATTTCTATGTAACATGAATCTAGACAGTGAGCATCAGCAGGCCATTCAACTTCAGGGATCCTCACCACACACACCCCCTTTGCCTAATCCATAGATACCAAGGTCAATTGTAGCTCCTCTATGTCTACCTTGATTCAGAAAAGACTGGGGATGGAATCTGGGACCTTACTGCTCTGAGCTATTTACTGAATAAAAGCTAAATGGCTCAGTAAGTTTATTCACTTTAAGGGAGCATTAATATTTGACAATCTAATTTCCACATACTGCTCGTTTCACTAGTGGGGCATGAAACAGACACAGATTTTTAGCTTCATCACTGGAAAATACTCAAATCAAGTTAGCAAGAACCGAATTGCCAAACAAAGTTTTTCAAACAAGCATTGCTCATTGAACAGAGAGCTGCTCTTACCACTTCAATTACACATAGCAGGCCGTGAAGTGCAGTATCACCGCTATAAAACTCCTATAATTGGCTGAGAATCAGTCACCACATCTTCAGTTACTGGACAATCTCATGGGGAAACTGTACCAGTCTGCCAGCTAGTGACATGGAAACTAAAGACATGCTTTTTATTGTCACAGTTGCCAGACCAGACAAGTGCTATAAATCAGAACATCTACCAAAATAGGACTGCCTTTAATTCTGGCACAAATCCAATTAATAAATGTAACAGTAGTTGTATTTGAAGTAAGCATTCTAAAAACTGACGTGGAATACCTTCAACAAACATGAAACATGCCAGAGTGAAGCCAAAGTACTGTAGAGTGATTAGGATATGAAAAGAAAACTGTGAGCAAGGCACTGTAGTATGGCCTGGAGGCAACAATTAAGAAAATCCTGGGGAGTGTGAAGAACAAAAGGAGTTCCAAAATGGCACAAATAAAACAATACAGTAACAGGAGTAGTTTCCTTGCCTGAATTAAGTGCAGGTTTGCTTGAACTAAGAAATCAATTCTGCACAATTTTAATTGTTGTAGGAGTTAGAATTATCCAGCCATCTGTGTGACTCTAGTCTTCATACACTTCAGGATTCTGCTTTTGGCTGAATATTTAAACCAGAATCGTCTAACTACTGTATCAGGAGTTAGCATTACTATCGCCCACAAGTAAATCAACAAATCAACAGTAGGAGTAAAGAAAGCCGTCAATGCATGGAGCGGGTTGGTTCCACAGAAGCCAGCATCAACGCTTGTCATTAGTATGCAGAGACTTCAATCTTCTTGAGTAAATCCAAAGGGTGCCGATAAGAATGAATTGTCTTTAATCTGCCTATTTCTTTTTTACTGACAGGGGTTGGGGGCAGGGGGGGGGCTGCAAGAGAGAAAGGGGAGTCATTACATCTTAGGCAGTATCCACAATAAAATTCTGACAGCCTTCCTTCTTCCCACACCAGACTACAGTTAGAACTTTGTTTTGGCATTCAACAAATCAGCCTTGTGGTGCAACGGCAACTTCAAACCATGTGTTCACAGAGATGGCGCTGCCAAGGGCCAGTGTACAATTCATCCTTACATAAATAGCCCAGGCTTAAAAAAAAGTGTGCGCATGTCACATGTGTGTATTGTCTATCTTTCAGCAAGAGGAGAAAGTTGCGATTCAACTTTTGCAAAATGAATATTCGCAGCAGAAAGTAGAACAGAAACAATCAAAAGGTTTGATGCTATGTGACTTGTCCTTTAAAAGGAAATAATTCAATCAAAACAGTTTGCTCATCGTTTCCTCAATTCTCACTTGTCATGTGTTGTCAGTTCTCAGCTGAGCTATTACACTTCATGACTCACAGTAACAAAGCACCTCATTCAATAATAGGGGGAAAAAAATCCTGATATCTGCCCCCACCCCCCAACCAGATACCTCATCATGGGGGGAAAATGTGCTTTAGGTTGGTTGGGCCTGCAACAACTGTAGCATAGCAACTGTAGACAGGGGTGTCATAATATAATCTAGAGGATAAAGAAATAATTAAATAGGACTTGGTATTCAATTTTCTTTCAGGTAATTCACATGTAATGTCGCCCACAATGAAAACAAATAATATGTTCTGCTTAAATAGGTTCCAGTTACACTGGTAATTACTTTTATGAATTTAATTATTTCCCCAGATTAATTGGGCTGATAAAAGAAAGAGCTGTTGTTAATAGTAGACTGAATTGGTAGGCATGATGGCACGACAGCAGGAATTAGGCTGCTTCAAGAGGAGAGTGAACCAAGATGCTGAACTTGTGCCGTACCATAATGAAGTCTGTATGGTATTGCTGTGATGTCACGTGCAGACAGACTGTAGACAACATTCCACCTACAGTAATGTGTTTTTTAGTAATGCTCCTGATGTCAGATTAGTCTCAAATGTAGTCCCAGACAGGCTTTGTAGTTGTACACCACCAACTTTTATCCTGGCAATGTATGTTTCCAATCTCAATCACACATAAGCATTGTAGTAATGAGTCTCTGTGCTTTCTAATATGAAAACAGAAGTTGATTTTTTAAAAGGGGGAGGGGGGGGGGGGGGGGGAAAAGAGAGAAAGAGAATTCTTTCCCCTCCTCATTTACCATTAAGCAGTGCCAAATAGTGATTATGAGCAGGATGGCTGCTTTTGTTTTTATTTTTCACTAACAAAAACATTGACCAATCCCATGAGCCAACTTATTAATTAAAAATCAATCCACAAAGCAAAAACAAGGTACTTGTTGTTCAAAGTAAAAACACATGTTAAAATAAAACAAGCTTGTGTAAACTGAATGGGAAACAGATGTTTATTGATTAAGGGGGCACAGGTGATGGAAAGGCTGTGCTGGTATATAGTGCACATGCTGTTAACCAGAAAGCAGCTGTTTCCCAGATTCTAGGGCCACATCCACAATGGCTGCAATTTCATGTTAGGACAGATCTGATTATAGCATAGCTCACTCTGGCTGGTAGCCATTTGGCTATTTGAATATTTTTCCTCTACAGGGTTGAAGAAATACACAGAGGATGCACAGTGGTGAACAGTGACATGCCAAGTTTAATCCACTAGTGGGGAAGACTTTTTAAAAAGGTCTTCCTCACATGTGGAATAAACATCGCATTCTTCATTGTTCCCATTGTGTATTGTTTATACAATAGAAAACACTTTAAAAAATATTACTGACTCATGGGACACGATTGACCGGAGAGAGAGTATCCCAAGCTCTCAATGATGCTCTTTAATCTCAACCTAAAAAAGCACCCACTACTGTACTAGTGTGAATTTTTCCACTTCCCTCACCAGGCATCCTTATGGCTTGTCTGAATTAAGACTGTCTAGTTCTATCAAATATTTTATGTTTTGTACTGTGGACCCAAACTTACTAGGAACTGAACTGCTCAAGTTCATTTTACTTTGGATCTTTACAGCTATGAGAGAGAAGAGCCTTCCATCCCATCAGTTTCACCTAGATTCCACTGTGTCACACAGTTCAGTTGTATTTTATTAATGGAAGCAGAACTGAAAACATTTAACAATTAGCTGATGAAATGGAATTTGAATTGAAAGTTTTATTTCACTTCCTTTTATAGATATAAATAGTTTAAATATAGAGTTATCATTTGAGATGTGGCTTTGATTTAGTTTTTACAGCATTTCTTTTACCTACAGGCTACAATATAGATCCATAGTTTCACTAGATGTACAAGAGTTAGCTGGAAAATCATTTGCAGTGGGCATGCAATTTGTCTATCTCTTCCTTGCAAGCAAAGGCCGATAGACCAATCTGGAAGTGAAGAAACTGGAGAAAATTTAGACAGACAGATTTTACTGAAAAATTCAGAGCCTCCATGTTAAATGCGACAAGTTGGCATCTTGCACCTGTTTCTGGTTCAGAAGTTCTTTGGATCACCTCGAGTCAACACAAAGAATGCAAGAATTCCAACCTGATCTATTTACTGGAACCGAGCTTGTTTTCTACATTGCATCAAACTGCCAGTCAGATCCCAACATAGAAAATTTTGTTCTGGGAAACAAGATTTCACTGTTAAAGGGGTCTACTGCATTGTTAGCTTTGATCAGACAGTTTATGCTGAACACAGCCACAGGGCAGTTACGCGTTTGTAGCCTTGGTATAGGAACTACTGACCTGTAAGGTTGTCTTGGAAGGCACGATTAAATGCAAGATATTAAGTATGCTTACAGCTTTTTTTTTTAATAAAGCCTCAAGGATGTGGCTTGGA
This sequence comes from Squalus acanthias, assembly GCA_030390025.1. Taxonomy (NCBI): domain Eukaryota; kingdom Metazoa; phylum Chordata; class Chondrichthyes; order Squaliformes; family Squalidae; genus Squalus; species Squalus acanthias. The sequence goes on along the minus strand of CM059447.1, from coordinate 16,421,354 downwards.
GATGCATTTCAATTTTTACTAAACTTCCAGTCAGCATTTACCCTTCCTGTAGCTGCACACTAATGAACAGAGAACATCTCTGTGTTGCCATTAATACTCCCATTAAGTGCATTTTATTATTTATCCCCTTGAGGCTGATTCAACTGGGATTTTATTTGTTTACCACTTAATTTTTTTTTCAGTTTTGCCATTTGTTACTCTAAATACATTTTAAGAGTATTCATCTACAGTAACTCAGAACACAGACAGGGTGATGGAACTCTTGTAACAAAATAGAAGTTCAATTACTTGTTACCAATTAAAGGGCATGTGCATTGCATCATCCTTTTTTTTTTAAAAAAAGGTAAATCATTATACTTATCGATACCAAAGACATAATGGCCCAAAAAATTCCTGTAACTGGTCAATGAACCGCAACTGCTGTTAGTTAGATTTGCCCCTGCCATGCAAAGCATCATGGAGATTAAACGGGAAAGTTGCTGGAAGTGCGAGATGGAAGCGCACAGCTCCCTCTACAGAGCATCTGGGTGAACGCGGCAAACAACTGTATATCTCCTTAACCAATCAGATTGAAAGACTGTGAAATGAACAGCACAAGGTCTGAACAAGGAAGTGTAAGTTAGAATGGTGAATTCAATGTCAAATCAGGTACAGAAAGCAAAATAAAGAGAGGGAAAGAATTATTGGATTAAGAGAGAGTAAAAAAGAAACAGAAAGAAAGTTAAAAGCAAAACATTTTAATTTATTTTTTGAAATCTCCAACAATTGAAACCTGAAAGAATGAGACTCCACACTTGTAATAGTTAATTTTCAGTGTCAGAGAGGTTGACTGGCAGTAATTAACACTTATCACGTCGTTAAAAGGGTACTTAAGACTTGAAATGACTTAACTTAACTTTCTGTGACAAGTTTACTTCATATCACTGCAAGTACAGGAACTTCACACCACTCAATGCATTTGAATGGTGAGTCAAACAGCGAGATGTAGTTTTCGCAAAGCTAACAGCAACTTCTCGATTTCCGCATGTAATCACGCATCTGCCCTCACTTGAAGTTGCTGTGGCATTTGCACTTAAATAACAGCGAGTGTTTTTAGCCTCGCTGTTATTTTGACAGCAGTTTTTGGGCCATTATCTCTGGCCATTCATCTGTTTGCTGATGGGGGACTTGCTGTGTGAATCTTGGCTGCCACATTTACCTACAGCACAGCAGCTACACTCAGGAAAATCCATTGGCTGTAAAGCATTTTGGGATGTCCTAAATACATAAAGCATTATGTAAATGCAAATTGTCTTTCCTTCATATTATTCACCAGAGCTGATCCTCCTGATCAATGGAATTTGTAAACCAAATATCTTTTCCTAAACTACCTGACCAGCAGTTTTGAAGTGTAGACTTGGTAACAGAGGACACTGATAAATGTACCAATATTTCCCTCTGTAATATTTAGGATCATGTGACAATTTAGTAGAATACACTTCTCGGTGAAAGATTTCAAGTGACATTTTTTATTTTTAAGTAACCAAGTACATCTTCACCAACTTAATGCAGTGGTAACAGAGTTGTAATTATTGGGGACTTCCAACTATCTTAAAATAGATTGGGATGAAACAAAGGTTTGTTGTTAAAATGGGGAATGATTCCAAGAGTCCATCCAGGACTGTTTCCTTAATTATGTGCAACAATAAAAGATGCAGTGCTAGATCTCGTTTTGGTTCCTGAGCAGGACAAGTAAGTTACTTGAAGAGTGAAATAATGACTATAATCTCATTAGGTTCACACTGAAAAGGGGGAAAAAAGGATTTCAAGATAAAGGTGCTGGAGTTGAAATTAGCCAATTAGCTAAATCCAGATTAATAGCAGACCAACAGTGGGAGATATTTCAATAGGAAATGGATACAAGTACTGGTTAAATTACATTCTAACAAGTAGTAAAGGTGGTGTGTCAAAAGCTGGGGTTGCATAGAAAAGAGAGCAAAAATAAAGTTTTTTAAAAAAAAAGGCATGATAAATAAAATGGGAATAATACAGAAGAAAACGAGGAGAAATATAAACAGCATAGATTGAAAGTAAGAGAGGAAATTAGGAAGGCTAAGAGGGAGTATGAAAAAACAGCAAACAAATAGTAATGGCTTTTATAAAAACATAAATAAAAGGATAAATCAAGGAAGGTGTGAGATCACAGAGATGAAGTGAGGGATTGGCAGAGATGCGAAATAAGTATGTTGCATCAGATCTTACAGCAGAATGTGGAACTATAGGGAGTACCTGAGTATATGACAGAGCAACTAATGGAGATAAATATTCAAAACAAAAATAGCATTAAAAATTGCAAAAGGGATTACAAGTCTCCAGGCCCAGATGGCAGGGCATCCAGAGTAGGAGTTTGGGAAGGGAGTCCCGAACTTCTTTGAAACAGGAATTGTGTCAAAAGGAATGGATGGTGGCAAATGTATCCCTGTTCAAAAAAGACAGAAGGGGTAAGTCAGGAAATTATAGCCAATTAGTCTTACTTCAGTTGTGGGTAAACTTCTAAAATCCATAATATGAAATGAAATTAGTGAACATTTAGAAAGACATGAGCTAATCAGGGACAGTTAGCATGGATTTGTAAAGGGCAGGCCGTGCTTGTCTAATTCAACTGAATTCTTTCAGACAATCAGTGATAAAAGGAATGTGGTTGATATTTACAAATGGATTTTCAGAAGGCATTTAATAAGGAACATGAAAATTAAGGTACATAGTATTAAAGAGAATACAGCTGTGTGGAGAAAGATGACAGGGACTGAAAACAAAGTGTTGAATTAAACAACTATTTTTCAGATTGGTGGGATGTTGGTATTGGTATATCCAGGCATTTGTTTTTCATTTATATAAAAAAGATTTGGACATAACCATGAGAGGAATTATACTGAAGCTAGGGGCATGGCAAACTATAAAGAATAAAGCAGACTGCAGGAGGACAGACAGGCCAGTGGAGTAGTCAGATAAATGGCAGATACAAATCAATGCAGAGAGATGTGAAGTAGTACATTTTGTGAAAAATAGCAAAATTAAGTATACCATAAATGACAAGACTGATTAACAGAATGACATGTAGAGAGATCAAGGGGCGTAGATACATAGATCTTTAAAAGGTCACAGTGCAAGTAGAAACGGCTACAAAAAGTAAATGGGATTCTGGGTTTTTAATAGGAGCATTTAATATAAAATCAAGGAAGTGATGTTGGATTTGTACTAGACAATACTTAGATTACATTTGGAGTAGTGTGTGTAGTTTTGGGCAGGATATTAGAGCTACGGAAAGGATACAGCGAATATTTTACTAAAAAAAATACCAGGAATTGGAGATTATAATTATTAATAAAGGCTTCAAAAAGGTGTCTTTTTCACTGGAGTGTAGAGAAGTAAGGAGAGGAATTAACTGAGGTTTTCAAAATTATGAAAGATTTTAAGAGGGTAGATAGTGAAAGATTGTTTCCACTGGTTATCAATCAGTAACAGGGGGGTGTAGGCTCAGGATCATCAGTAGAACAAAAAAAGGGGAGTCAGAAGAATTCTCTTTTCATATACTGTAGATGGTTATTAGAACATGGAATGCTTTGCTACATTCACCTATTGAGACAAAAGATCAATTTCACTTAAAAGGGAACTGGGTAACTATTTGAAAAAGAAATATAAAAGGGTATAGAGAGGGGGCAGGGAAATGGGGCTAGCATCCGTACATGCAAATGGCCTCCTTCGTACTGTAATTTCTTTCATTACCCCCATCCCCCAATTATAGCTGTAACTACAATCCAACAGTGTAAATAATGAGTCGTCAGTGGCTTTGCAGGTATAGCTCAAATAAGTGGAAATTAGAGCAGTTTTATATAATGTGTAAAACAAGCCATGGGACCGAGAGCTTTTTGTTCTGCACAATGTCATTCATGCACAATTTCTTTAGCAATCACATGTCTACATCTTCTGAAAGCAAAGCTAGTTCTTGTATTTTCTGACCTGTTGAACTTTGAGGAGATTGTAAGCAAATTATCTAGATTTTGCAGGGAGTCTTATACAAAAGGAATATGCAGCTCGGGATATGCTTGTCAAATATCATTAAATCAGACTATTGTTAAGTGGCAATGTTTGGCAGAAATTCAACATTTTAGATCATCTATCTTGTGCCTTATTTTTTTAATCAAAATATGTAATTCCTTTGACTGTCATTCGCCACTGATAGTTCAACATTGAGAATTCACAAGATTTTGAAATAAATGTTTCCATGGTGTTGGATAATTATTTCTAGCTTTTCATACATCAAAAGTACAATGGGTTTATCCTATTTACACATTATTTACTATTAAATGACCATGGGGTGGGTTTGGGGAAAAAAGAGCATTCCCGTGCATTGAGAAACACGAGAGGTATTCTGCCTTCTAATCAAATTCCAGTTTTAAAAAAGAAAAACTCTCTTCTGGCAGCATTCTTACCAATGCTTTAAACGTAGTTCCACTTTTTTATGGTAGTGTTGCCAGTCAGTGTGAGCCTTGGTGCCGTGGCAGCATTCCTGCCTGAGCTGGAATGCTATGGGTTTGAGCTCCACTGCAGATAGCTGTGGCAAGTAAAGACAAGAGTTCCAGTCTCTGAATACTGGGTTGACATCCAGCAGGATACTCGCATTTGATGGGAGGAATGACAATCCACCCCATCGCATCTAGCCGGTTCTCCTGGTAGGGATGAGAGAGTCAGGCTAGTGACCTGTCCACATAAGAAAAAAGTCTTTGTTACGGAAGCAACCCAGAGTACGATCTGCTAGATGTAAAAGCAGTGGAATAAATGGGATGCCTCAAGTGCGCTAGGCACAGCAGACATCGACGACAGTGGTGCCAATACACGGGACCCCACCACACAATATCATTACCATTTTCAACCACATCACTGTGTAAAATTATTGAATTAAAGGTAGACACTTGCCATAGGCGATAAAGGAAAATTATACAAGGACATTGTGGTGTAGTTACTGGTAGCCAGCTTTGAGCAGAATTGGGAAAAGCCTAAAAGCAAGTCTTTTGGTCTGGGATGGTGCAAGCCCAAAGAAAAAGGAGAGAAGATGCATTAAAATGTGGCAAGTCATCTCTACTAAGTCTGAGTAAAGACACAGCTCGGTATAACGCCAAGGCACAGAGACCAGAAGGTTTCAAGTCTGATGTTCAGTCTATGCTGAGTTAGCTAATTTCAGCTAGGCTGCTACAATTAGCCTCAGCACCCCTCGGCTAGAGAAAGGATGAAAAGAAAACATCAACCAAGATTCTCATTCTTGATTGCTATTCATTGACCACCCCCCACCCCACCCCCATAAGATCGTTCAGGGAGTTGACTTGCCCCCTTCTGAGGTATCTTCTCTTCTTTCCCTTTGGTTCTGCATACATAATCCAAGTCAAAAGAAACTGCATTTAGGCTTTTGCCAATTCTGCTCAAAACATAGAATGAGAACAGATTTGAGCTTGGCTGCTATGCTCTCTAAAATTAAATAACCAGCTGAAACACAATGGCCCAGATTTTGCGGTCAGCGGCAAAGTGATGGCGCTCACCGGTGACCTCAAAGAAAGCTGCCCACAAACTTTTAGCGGGTTCTGTGGCGTGGATCTCACCTTTCCCGACGTTAATTTGATTCTGGCACCATCTATAGGGGACCTCTGGCGTCCAGCAACAGTGATGTCGTCAAGCAGGCTAAGCAGTCAATCACAATGAAGAATTCTCACAGACAGCAAACCAGGAAGTCAACAAGCAGGTTTTATCACTCACTCTTTATAATTTTACAGAAAGCGAAATAAAGATTGGGACATACACATGGGGTTAAGGTAGAAGCTGAAATATCATAAACAAGCTTTAAAAAAATAAAATAAAAACTATTAAAAATCTATGGAATTTTTAAAATGGAATCCAGAAATTTGACATTCCACAAATATAGAATTAGTTTCTTGGGACCAGAGAGGTTATTCAGCAGTAATTATGACTTAGTATGCCGTTAAAAACCCACTTACATCTCACTCACCAAGGCTTAACTTTTTCAAGGGTTTTACTGCCAGAGTAGAGCATAAAAAATAGAAGTTCACATCAATTCAGTGATTTTAATTGATTTCCATCTGCGAGGACTGCAACAGCACACCCTGTGGAGGAGCAGGGTATCGCAGACAGCAACTTCAGGATTTCTGCGTTTAAATGCACAAGGTGCAGACTCCAGAAGTTGCTGTCAGTTTTACAGAGTAATGACAGCGAGCGCTGACAGTTTCTCCATCATTACAATGGCAAATTCTGGGCCAGTGTCTAGATTAGCAAAGAAGAATGGTCAGTTGGGTATTGTAGAGAAAGGTTGCCCAAATGCCCATTTAACCAAACGCATGCAAGAGCTATTGTGTTCAGAAGATGATGAGAGATATGGGAAGGGGAGAGAAATAGAGCAACGTACTAATGGTACAGCCCACAGCTAAAGGGTGCAAACTATTGATTAGAGAAGTTGGTGAGTGCATGTTCTATTCAGAGCAGAAACATAGTGGGAATTTTGATCAAATGTTTTCTTCAGAGAATTTCAGATTGGGTTATGTGTAAGGGTTGTGTTTTAAAATAGTGCATTTGCACAGGTTTGCAACACAAACAGCAGGGAGTGTGATGTGTCAATGAACCAACTCTCATTGTTGTCTACAATGATCAGGGTTATTAAGCATTTCTAATGGACTAACAAAACAACCATATCTTTCGTCAGAACTGGCAGTTCTGATGAAAGGTCACTGACCGGAAATGTTAACTCGGTTTCTCTCTCCACAGATGCTGCCTGACCTGCTGAGTATTTCCAGCATTTTCTGTTTTTATTTCAGATTTCCAGCATCTGCAGTATTTTGCATTTGAAACAACCGTACCTATTGTGGTGGGGATAATTCTATTCATGTGAGTCCAGCAGGAATTATCCGTTGAGAATATGCTCTTGGGAGAGGAGGTAGCTGGTTTGGTTGAAAGGCCTACTGGCAAACCCCTGAAAGGGGAAGGAGTCAGAGGCCCCATCAATCCTCAGAGTATACAAGAATAAAGACACTTGGGCAGTCAGTCAGATTTTATACATTTCTCAGTATCTTTTTTAATGCACAACCCTTAAACATAACTCAGTCCTAAATTCTCTCTGTGAAGGAACCAAAAAGATCAAAAATCCCAAAACACAACAAGAGCACTGCTGCATACAAGGCCGTTCAGCAAATGACAATTTGTATCTATATAATTACCTCATCACGTTTCTCAGAAATATCTGACAGTGCTTCACATACAATAAATTGCTTTGAAATACAGGTAACTGCAGCAACCATTTTGCACACATCATAATCTCACAAACAGCAATAAGATAAAACATTGGTTAACCTGTTTTTGGTGGAATTGTTTGAGAGAACCAGGATAGCACGCTGCTTGGAATAGTACCATGTACTTTTATGCTCCACTTGAGCCAAGAAAACAAGCAGACACAGCTTCAGTTTAATGTTTCATTTGAAGGAGAGTACCTCCAACAATGCTACACATGGCTGGATTTTGCTGGGGGTCAGCGGGCATGATCGGTGGCGGGTCAGGTGGGAAAGTGTTTTTTCCCCCCCAGCGGGTCGGGACCCCGCTGTGAACCCACCACCACGCACCGTTCCCCGATGTCGGGTCTGTCAGCGCGGAGCAGACCAGACATGCAGCGGTGGGTTCACAGCGGGGGACCCGATTCAGGTAATTTGTGGCTTTTTTAAAGCCACTTATGAATTTCAGCTCACCTACTGCATTTGACTGCTGGGGTCCACGCTGGTCATGGACCATGTCTGTCAAGCCGAGGCGGGAGTTCAGTGGACATTGAATCAGTTGTTGAGTTGACAGTTTCAAATGTACAGTAAAAGCTCCCACCTTAGAGAGATATCTACACTCAGCCACAAACTCTTCCTCACTGCATTTCCACAACAGATTCACCATGCTGCAAATCGTTACACAAGTCTCCATCCAGTCTGACCTCATTACCTCTCTCACCACTGACAGATCGCTTCTGTCATCTCTACTGCACCTGCCATCTATTCCATCAGCATGGGTGCCCTTTATACTCTCTCACCTTGGTCCTCAGAATCCCACCACGATCAGCCCCAACACCAGCAGCACCAACAACACCACCACCAACCTTCTCCGCAATCACCTGATGCTGCACAAGGCAGAGGGCATTAGCACCCAACCACACTGCTGCCTGGGAGGCCAGGGATGGCCTCACCATGGCCAGATTTACTTCACTTGATGCTGTGTACCCTGGCTGCCACATGATGCACCAAGTTGGCACCACCCCGCACCAACACCAAAAAGCATCCCTACAATGCCCAAGCCATTCCTTTCACACTCATCACCATTGCGGGGGGTACTGTTATGTCTCACCATTCACTGCAACTCACTAAGCCACTTCCAAAGGTGCACACAAATCTGTCCAAGAACGGAAAGTGTTGAAAATAAAGATTTCAATGTTTGACACCACATTAACAGAAATCTTACGTGAACGTTGGATAAAACACCCAAGTGCCTACCCTTGTGTGTTGTTAGTTGGTATGATTGCACTAGGATGAGGGTGAGTGTGAGGAGTGTCTAGTGAGATGGGAATGTGATAATGTAGATAGAGAGGGATGGGTGGAGGTGCAAGGTAAGTTGGTGTGAGTAAGGATGTGCAGGAGTAGGGTAGAGAAGGCAGAATGATGGGGATGTGAAGAGACGCACAGCAGGATGAGGTTGAGTGTAGCTTTGTACTAACGTTTCTTGATCTACTGAAATCATTGAAACAGTTGCAGTACTGCACCCAGGTCCTCCTGACCACATCCCTGCTTGTGCCCTCTTCTGCAACGTGCAACCAGGCTGTGTTGATCTCCTGGGAAGGTCTCTTCGCCCTGCATGCTGTGACTCCCTCCAGTCATGGGAACAGACCTGCACCTCTGTGCAGTCACTGTCAGTGTTTGTAGCACCTCAATGCTGTAGAACACTGACAGCACAAATGTGAAAATAAAGTTGGCCATGGTCCCTTTAAGGAAAGCGACCGATGACGCGTCATCAAATAACGTCATCAGACCCGCTTCCTCTAATTAGCCAGGAAACGCGCTAGGCGGGTTTAACAAGCCCCCATCAAGGAAAATTCATTTGAGAGGCTGGGATGGAGACAGCAGCGGGGTCGGGACCTGCCATCGACGTTGCCCGCCACGGACCCACTGTTAGTAAAATCTCGGCCTCTGTCTAGATTATGCACTCACGTGTAGTTCAAACCCACAATCTTATGACCCAGAAGAGTGCTACTAACGGAGCAAAATCGACACTTCTCTGAATGAAGGATAAATAGTTTACCTTGAAGCCAAAAAAGTATATTCATTATTTGTTTCAATAGTCTTTTGGACTACATCCTTTTCAAAAAAGAGCAAGCCTTGGTCTATACTTTGCATATCGAGAATTATCTCTTCACATGACAGCTCTTCAGTGAGTCAATCATGTTCAAGGTTTACAGGTCGTGCAAACAAGCATTCAAATACTGTACAATAATTATAATGTGAGAACATTGGTCATAGGTAACTATTATATGCAGTATAAAGATACCACAGGCCAGTGGTGGTGGATCTGAGTGAATTTTAAGATGTTGGGTTTGCCCAATAAATTGCATCAAATAGCTCCCAGGCAAATTATATAGCATGGGTATACACAGAAATAATTACATTTTTTAAACGTAGAAAAGGTCAGAGTATAGATATAAATGTGAGATGGAAATTATGGATTAAGGTGACACAGCACACAGTGGTGTCATGATATAACAGAAAGGATGATGTCTTCTCAAAGCAATGAATAAAAATCACATGTTCTCTTATGGTTGTCATTACAGAAAACATTTTAGTTTAGGTATCTCATCATTGGTGGCAGTGTGGTTGCTAGGGGAATACTTGTTTAGGTCACAGGTGAAGGGAGTTAACAGCTGTTAAAAGATTAAACGGGGCACATTCTGTTACACCCATATATGGAATAAATACCATTTAATTTATAAAGTTTGACGATGACTGTTCTCATGAATTGAGCAATGCAGGCCAGGTTAAAAATTGTTTTTGACTATCAAAACTATGGAACACAGCACTCCGAAAGTTACACCAATTTCATTCTTTTGTAGCAACTTGAAGTTTAATTAGTCACTCCTTTACATGCTTCAAAAATGTGAAGATCTTAATTGACAGCTGGTATGTATAGTAGTTCTTTTCTCCTTTATCTTTTGGCTCTAAAAACGACCCATAGTATACATAGGGTAATCTTGTGCATTGGCAGGAACATGGTCACTGGACTCATAAGTGAATTCTGCCATGGCTAATGTCTGTCTGCCACACCAAAATAGTACTGAATTTATGCACAGTGGAAAAAGGCCCATTTCTGGTAGCAAAAGAGCAAACTCACAGATGAGAGGAGTAAGATCGGTTCGTAGCACTCAAGAACAGATAATTGTTATACTGTAGAAATGGTGCAAGTCTTGTATGTAAACCAGATTGATTCTTCTTACAATATGCAAGTATTTTTAGTTAAGCATAAAGTTCCAGAGCACTTTTTTGTAAATGGAAATGTCATGCTTACCCATTAGCACTTTATGAAGGGGAAAAATGCAAAAGCTACTAAATACAAGAAAACATTGCAGATTCCCATTATTGAAATGAGCCTCAACTCAAACCACACTCTCTTCTGCTCTTCCACAAGAAAAACATAATGAGATTCCCTCCGAGAAAGTCAGGATATGCCACGTGAAAGGATTTAGGCACAATTAACATAGTGACAATTACTGCCACAGCTCATACAATTATCACATTAAACATTACCATCATTATGCTAAAAATAATCAATATTTTGTCTCATCAGGGCTGGTTAATTTGGTAATCAATTATTGTGACAGCCCCAATGTTAGGATAATCCCCAGGATGCGTGTTTTACGTTTGCTCCTTTTGAATGCAGAATTGGAGTATTTTTGCATCAGGAAAAACAGGACACAGATGGTGAAGGTCAAGGCAGGGTCACATAACACCTGCTTAAAAAGACCTTGCTGACAGGCTTGCACTGAAGGGGGTGCCCTAGACCTAGGCCTAACTTGTAGCTTGCTATTCTTTCAAACAAATTTTGAATAAGCAAGATCTCCAGCAAACTTGGAAAATTCCAGCACCACTGACTGGCAATGGTTGTTGGAACTTCAACAGGATTGCCAGACATTGCAGTTTTTTTGTTATTACTCTGCATCATAACGGTCAACTGTTTTTGGAAGATTTCAGAAACAAATTCAGGTGACTTTTAAAAATAAATTCTTTCAACACACCCTGTAATTAACCCAACAATGGAGAACAAAGGTTAGGTCTGAAATATCCAATCATATCACCAGAATTTATGCTATGACTTTACGATGGGATATTCAAAACCTAATTATCCACGAGCAATTGGATTATTACACACTTTCTATCAGGTTAAACTGTTATTGCAATTTGGGGGCTACAGACAAGGCAGATGAAGTAAAGTCTGAAATGCGACTTTTCTGAAAAGCTCAAATTAGTGTCATCAAGATTCTGGAATTGGCTGAGTCTTTGCTCAAGTAGACATGTGACTTTTTTCTTTAGTCCTTTTATTTTAATTGGTAGCATTGCATCGAGAACAGTTTTGGGACGGAGAAGGTTAAAAGAACCCAACAGATTGCTTAAAGCAGGGCAAGAACACAAATTAGCCTGCGTGGATATGTAATTATTGTACTAATATGCTGGTAGCTAAACTACATAATGTGATCTGCGGCCAATAGAAATATACATATAAATATATAATATCCATCGTATAGAAACATAGAATCTAGGAGCAGGAGTAGGCCATTCGGCCCGTCGAGCCTGCTCCACCATTCAATACGATCATGGCTGATCATCCAAATCCAGTACCCTGTCCCTGCTTTAATCCCCACAGTACACATATCCCACCCTACCCCCGTAACCCCACGTATTTAATTCCCCCTAACATATCCCATCCTATCCCCATAACCCCACATATTTAATCCCCCCCTAACACTAGGTCAATTTATCATAGCCAAATCAACCTAACCCGCACATTTTTGGACTGTGGGAGGAAACCGGAGCACCCGGAGGAAACCCACGCAGACACGGGGAGAATGTGCAAACTCCACACAGACAGTATAATGTTGGTTTGGTTACCATTTTGCTTTCAACTGTTTTACATAAGAGTTAAAAGCACTTTACTGGAACTAGCAGCAAAAAACTCAGTACTGTAAGAATTTAGCCACTGTTTCACCTCCAGAGGAAGAACTGTACAAGTCAATCCCTACCACTCAAGTAGGGCCTAAAGGCTAGCTCAAGAGCAGTACTAGCAGAATCTGCAAACAGATTGCCTGCTTTCCTTCTTTATTGGAGCATAATATACAAAAGGGGGCAAAGGGAAATCTTAATTTTGACTGGGAAGCAGGGCAAGAATACAGCCAGCCTACAATCAGTTTATAGTGATGTCACCTACACCAATGCTTTGGAGCAGATATGCTCCAAGGGAATTTCCCTGCCATTCATCATCTCAGTGTAACCTCTCCACTGTTTACTGAAGGACTTTACAGAAGAGCCCTGAAATAAATAAATAAATAAATAAATATATATATATATATATATAAAAATAAACATTTTATCCCTCACTAAACCAGTAATGTCAATATCGTTGCTAGAACAAGCTCAGTGTACCAAGTACATGGAACTTTCCTACCACTGATCTCACCTGATTCTGCCAAAAAGAAACAGAACAGCTGGTCATCTTAATAAAACTGGACCAATGAAATATCACACACACACACACACACCCCATTAACAAAAACCTGAGAATGATTACTAGGCAATAATCTCCACTGAGGGATGAAAATGTGATCCAAGGTGCTCTTGCTGTGTTCTTATCACTGACATTGGTATCTCAGAACCACTCCTCCTGTATCCAGTAATCTATAAATACTCTTTGCTAAAACTGCGTGGGAATATTTTTAAAGCTGGTATGCCAATTGTTTACTGGCTAGCCTGACAGTGCACCGAATGCCATATAGATAAGTTTACAGATTAATGACAAATTTATATAGATTGTAACATGGTACTTCAGATCGAATTTTTCCATCTGAATACATCAGAAACAAGAATTTGCAATGAAATCATGTAGAATTTTGACATTTGTAAAAATTATGCCAATTACAGGGTAAATCACACTGGTCACAGGAGGCTATAAAAGTCTTGAGATTTGTCACGGAATGTTATACCATGACATAGCATGAGCATAAGCTATCAACAATATCACTTATCTAAGCTATGGGCAACTACCAACAATTACTAGTACTTGTAGAATTATGTTCTTGTTTCATACAAATCAAAATCTATTATCTATGATAAATGTCAATATACTACAATAAAAACAGAAAACGCTGTTCATTTCAGATGTCCAGCATCCGAAAATTCAGATGCCTGAAAAATATAGTCTATGGCCTTATCATAAATTTTCCTTAGTTTCATTTTTGATTAAAGAAATAGACATTACCTTTAGATCCTAGTTCAGAATGGTTCACGGATTTAAATTCCTAATCACTACACTAATGTAAATAGCAAGATTTCCTGTAATCAGAATGGACTAATTGAGTAACCATCATGGAGGTTTGGTTCCACCTTAACCAATAGACCAGTTTATCTGACACTTTTGAATTGAGTGAAAATTGGCAGACAAAAATGGACGTTCCTGATTGAAGGATGTGAATTTTACATTGCTTCCTATTTGCATATGTTTATATTCATATATTTATAAATGTAGCATTTTCCAATTGTATTTAAGAATGTAATATCATTAAGATAGTCTGGAAACTCGACTTCAAAAGAATTAAGGGGTTAAAAGCGAGTCTCCAAAAAAGTACCAGAATATCTTCCAAGGTCTGGTATCAAGTCAAAGTACTCCACTACACTGTATGTGTGGGTTACATTAAATACATTCCTTTATGATTCAAAGCAAAGCATACATGCCAATCCCGGAAGTATCAGAGATTTTCTTTTGATATCCTAAAGCATTCTTTCAAATAGTAACTAGCCCATTATGGTTTTTTCTTGTATTCATGTTTATATCCATGTTTATTTTGCTTCATCTAAATTAACTGAACAAATATTTTAAAAAATACTTAGTCTGTGTTTAATATTCACCAATCCATAGTGAGTGTTGTAGCATACCGTGAGATTATGTTTAATCCTGTAAACAAACTGTAAGTAGGGTACTGTCAGGTCACACAAGTCTGCAAAGGACAGATTACTAGAAAAGGTACAGATCTCAGGTCGTAGTGGACAAGGACAGGAATTGCCAATGAATAGGTTAGGGAGAGAATGGTTCTACAAAATACCTGAAATTGTAACAGGCTCTTAATTATTTTGTTTAAATTAGGCTAATACTGTTCAGTGCATGCTATTTAAAAATAATGGAATCCATCACTAATTCTGGAAGATAAAATTAGGGACAGAAATTGATACTATAATAATTTGTGTAATTTCAATGGAGTGTGCTTTACCTGCATCAATTACTGGAAAATATACATAAATTCAATATTTCAAGAGTTCACTGGGTCCACCATTTTGGTACAATGTCACGAACATATTAATCAGATGCTCATCTGTTCTCTTTCCTCACCATCAACACCCCTCCCCCCCCCCCCCCAAATATGGTGACTTTCTTCTCTCCCCACCCAAAGATCAGGGTATCAATAATTAGCTGTGTACTTAAGATATTTAACCATTAATGCACATGGCTGCATGCTATTATGTCAAAAACATAGGTGAGGATGGGGGTGGAATGAAGGACAAGTTTAAAGAATCACCGTCGGCTATTCAAAAAATCTTCAATTTAGCAACAAAGTATACACACGCACCATTAATGTTGCACTCAACTGAAAGAGCCTTTCAGGCACTTCTCTCAGCTATTCAGTTGGTGGCGTGTTCTGCATAATTTTAAGTAATCATTGAATCGCTGTCACTAATTTTCCTTTACATCTTTAGTATTATACAGTAATTGTGCGTTTAAATTTCTAATCCCATTTAATCAAGTTCTGTGTCTGCTATGCTGCAGCACCCATCCATAAAATTATGGTTCACTCTTCTCAATACTAAGACATAACAAGGGGTTGAACACTTCAGAACCACCAAGGTCTCTTCCTCACCACTCACACACTTACCTGAGATTTTCTGTTGCAGGTCCATCTCATTTTGTAGCTTCTCATGGTTAATGTCCTGAGGCGGCTTTTCAGGTGTCATCGGTTGGTCACTTGTTGCAGTCAGAGTAGTAAGTGTGCTGATCACCAGAATAATGAGACCAACCCAGAGAATAATCTAAAGAAATTCAAATATATCAAGAAAGGTACGTAGTATTCACCAACTTGCATAAGCATTTGAAAGACACAAACTGTGTTTTATTTAAAATGGTCAATAGTTAAATCCAATAACCAATGATTACTGTTTAACTACGTAATGGCAGGCATTTTCAGTCACAGAAATACACCTTTTTGTTCAAAATGCAGCCAGCTTATTAAGGCGAGAGAGAGGAGCTTCATGATTTTTTTTTTAAACCTAAGGCTGCATTTATACTGTAGCTACCATTCTGACTGCCTGGCTCTGAATCAAACTCTTCGGGCCAGCAGACCTCTGAGCTGTTTTTAAAACCCAGTTTGACATTGTCCCACGTTGTATCAAACACAAATAACGTAAGATGGCCTCCAACAACCAGTATCACATTGCTAAGTTCGAGAGTCATCAGGACCCAGCTATGGAGTTACAGAATGAAATAACGTTTCAGGTCTGGGACCTTTCAGACCTGAAACGTTATCTCTGTTTCTCTCTCCACGGATGCTGCCTGGCCTGCTGAGTATTTCCAGCATTTTCTGTTGTTATTTCAGATTTCCAGCATTCGCAGTATTTTGCTATTGAGTTACAGAATGATGTTGCTCCGAAACTGGTTCCAGGGTGACAAGAGGTGAACTAACTGTTCCAAATAGTCACAGTCAATAAAGCAGACCAACAAGGCAGTTCAGACCCTGCTATAAGCACTTGTTTATGAATACTTTAAACACAAATTAAAGCAATCAATAGGGTATTCAGAGTTTTATTTATTTGATAAACAAATAATGATATTTTCCACAATTACTTTTGAAGTACATGAAAAAGTACCAACACAGACAGGCAGAATGAGAGCTAGTTATGAGAGCTTTGTACTTTTTAAGCATTTTAGCTTCTAATCACCTGCAGATAAATATTGATTTCTTGCAGTGATATTGTGCTACAATCCCTCAGATACCTCATCCAAGTGTGAGACTTGACAATCTGTCAGCAACCTATTGGATTGTGGGAGGTGGGGGGGGTTAATCGCAGTCAAGTCCAAAGTACCAAACTTCAAGCTGACATTTTGCACAAGTGCTCACAAACAATAAATCATAATTGTAATAAAAGTGGTTGGAAACAATTCATATTATAATAGCTAACTAATGTCTGGAAGGAAGTTACCAGTCAACAACCAATCTTGGAGTAGAGATAACATTCACAAAACGCTCCAACTTTGGTCTTAAATTTTAGGGAGCTATCTGAAACCTTCAATAATGTTACTGCCTAGTAACTCTATCCTACCCATCAATTACTATACATGCTCTTTGCTTCTGCAGTTTATCAGATGAACTGGATTAGTTTATAGCCCTGGGATTCCCTCCCCAATATACAAGAGATACAGATTCCTAACTTCTTTCCAACATTACAGTTTTAATAAGATCCATAATTGCCAGATTTAAATAGTATCTTTCTAGTGGTGAGGATTCACTTTGAACCAAATCATCATAATTTAAAATTGCAGTTGTGGGTGGGTTTAAGGCATAAATTTCATTATTTTACATATGGATTCAACAGTCCACCAGTTTGGTTTACCCCCAAAGCAACAACTTAATACATGTGTCAATGCATTTTGCAACAGTTTTCTGCATGGATGCCACTTCCGTGTTAGAAAACGAAGCAAATGCTGGAACCCAGCTGTCACAAAAACAGTTGACTGCTTTCTGGCAGAAATACAGCAGTCGTTAAGCCAAGAGAAACATCTGGTTTTCAAGGCAGGAAACAGAAAATCACAGCAAATAATATGCCATAAAGTCAGGGTTTTCTTTTAACAATCCCTTTATAAATTGTAACATGATATATTTTCAATTTATTGGCATATGCAATGCCAATTTTCATAAATATAATGCAATTTAAATTCCCATAAATATAATAGCCTGGTTCAGCCACACCCAACACTGAATTAATACAATATAAATGGCTTTTGAGAAGTGCAGGTTAGATGAAATCCCAACCTGGATTTCAATTTTTTTTTACTGCCAATAAGCCTATACTTTCTTCAATCAGAGCATCTTTAAAAAAAATCACAGCAAGTGAAGTTTTAAAAAGATTGGTCTGGTAGCTAATAGTTACAGAGTTGGCTTCCCAAGCAGATTGCTATAAATTTCTGAAAGTCCTACTGTTGCTCGTCACTCAAATCCACCTATCACTTGGGATAAGCCTAATGAGCAAAGTCAATAGAAATATGTGGAAACGGCTGATAAATCTATAATGATCTGTGGAACAATGTGTTTATAATCGTATCAAAATGAATTCCATAATAAAAAAAGGACATGTATATAAAAATAAACAGGAGGTATTAATGCAAACATGTTAATATTTGGGTATTAGGAACTAACACTTTTAAAATACATCAAACCTTCCCATTTACACTGGACCTGGATGTGAAACTATTTGAATTTTGTTGGTGCACCCTGTACTCACTAACAACATCCAAAAAGAATCTCATCCTCAGCACCGACTGCAACACCAATTGTCGCAGCAGGGATAAGTAATAAATATTTCAATTTAACATTCACTACGAGGTAAATGTAGCATGAGTAAGGTGTCACTAACAAAGTAGTGATTTCGACTGAAAAAACAAATTGTGAGAGTGAAAGGAACGGTCTATGTATGAATAGATCCCATTTTATAGCATTGCATCAATATAATTTCTTCCTTATGCACAAAAAATCCAATTCCAGAATGAGATTTATGAGGGAGGGAATAAAAGAAGAACTCTGCTTCTAGGATTCAGCTGTCCACAAGTATCAAGTTATCCTGACCACTGGTCAAGGTCCATCATTTGTCCGTATCAGATAACATCAGCTCCCCTGATGCATCGTATGGTGTGGTGTAACATGCACAAAAACACATCACCATGCTCAAGAAGGGTCTTCAAACTGAGAAATCCAAACAAGTACAAGCTTCCATTTGTTTTTTTTACAGATCAAGTGCTCTCCTTGTAGAGACACGCCTCACTTAGCCCAAATCCAGAATACTTATATGCAGGCCAAGGTTGAAGGGCCTCCAAGTTGGCACATGAGTAGTACTGTTAGAATTTAACCAGCAAAACCCATGTAGGTTCCCAGCACACTGCATTGGTAAGTTTCCAACAAGTTGTCTGCCCCATCTTTTAGGGCAAGATACAGGGCTTTCTAGGGTCAAATAGGAAAAAGCCGCCAGTGGCAAATCCCACCAAGTGACATTACTGACACAGCCTATTGAATCATCAACAGTGCTCTACAATACTGTATAACTGCCTGGCTCAAGTATTGGATTACCAAGTTGCTACAGAGGATAAACTTGTTTCCAATTTGTCATCACCAAGCAGGTTAACTGGGAGCTAACTCAACCCCCAAGAGATCTATCTTACCTCTCTTCACATCCCCAGCCCACCCGCTGGTTATTAGATAACAGACGTGGTTTACTTGAGCCCTTGCTAGACAGATAACAGGTACCAAGAACTCCTCTCAAACGGAGATAGTGAGTAGTATAATTCACCATTAAAAAGTGAATCCATTGCCATTATTCACCGCCCCCCCCCCCTCCCTGCCCCCCGATAGCATAGATACATACCATACTCTGTTTAATACAAAGCCATACAGACCAGGTGAGGAAGAAGAAAGATAATTTTGAAAAATTTGTTTCAAAAAAAATACTTTACTTGTTTTAGCTCAAGATTTGAAAGTCAATGCACCAGTTTAGAAAGCCAGAGAGAGCACCCACACTAGTAGAGGGACCCGAGGAGTTTGAAACATAATACATTTCAATGTTAAACAGAAAAAACAATTGTGAGTCCCGTTCGCCCATCGCCCCCATGCTCGCTGACCTACATTGACTCCGGTTAAGCAGTGCCTCGATTTCAAAATTCTCATCCTCGTTTTCAAATCCCTCCATGGCCTCGCCCCTTCCTATCTCTGCAATCTCCTTCAGCCCCACAACAACCAACCCCCCCCCCCGATATCTGCGCTCCTCTAATTCTGCCCTCGAGGATCCCTGATTATAATCGTTCAACCTTTGGTGGCCGTGCCTTCTGTTGCCTAGTCCCTAAAAGCTCTGGAATTCCCGGCCTAAACTTGTCCACCTCGCTACCACTCTTTCCTCCTTTAAGACGCTCCTTAAAACCTATCTCTTTAACCAAGCTTTTGGTCACCTGCCCTAATTTGTTATGTGGATCGGTGTCAAATTATTTTTGTCTTAAAATACTCCTGTGCAGCACCATGGGACGTTTTACTACGTTAAAGGCGCTATATAAATACAAGTTGTTGTTGTGAGCAGAGAAATAAACAATTATCCCCAATAAATTATTTTATTCATCCTATCATGTATTAAATTTTTAGCTTGGTTCAGTTGGTATCACTCTCTCCTTTGAATCAGTAGATTTTGAATTTAGGCCGAATCCAGGAAGCAAGCACATAATTTGGACTGACACTTCAGTGCAGTACCATGGGAAGGCTGCATTTTCTGAGGTGCTGTCTTTTGAATTAGACTATTTTTTGAAATGTTTGTTCTTGGGATATGGGTGACATTAGCAAGGGAGTAGTTATTGTTTATTCCTGGTTTCCCCGAGAGCATTAAGAGTCAAGCACAGAGTGTGGGACTGGAGTCATACGTACGCCACACCAAGCAAAGCGGCAAGTTCCCGTCATGAATGACAGTAGTGAGCCAGTTGAGCTTTTACAACAATCCAGCAGCTTTCTGGTGCTAGTCCACAAATTCAATTTCATAACTTGATAGGCTTGAATTTGAACTCACGATCTCTGGGCTGCTAATCCAGTATCATGACCTCTAGGCTACTGTATGCATAGTAAACCGAGACACCATCTGGCAGCTCAGGTGGATATAAAAGACGCCATGGCATTATTTAAATAGTAGCAGGAGATTCTCTCAGGGTCCAGGCCAAAATTTATCCCTCAACCAACACCACCAAAAACAATAATTTGTTCATTATTTGCTGTTTGTGGGACCTTGCTGTGTGCAAATTAGCTATCACATTTTCCTACATAAAAGTGACTGCACTTCAAAAGTAAAACACTCTGAGGACATGCTAAGGCATTTCATCAATGCAAGTTCCTTCTTTCTGTGTTCCCTACTTCTCCTTCCAATTTTCTCTCCTCCTCTCCTTGCTGCACTGTGGTTCCACAAGTGCCGGTCAACCTCTGGTACACTGCCAAGTGCTCACTGTTGATGTATGAACCTTGGCAGTGATGTTGACAAACTATTTGAATGTGTGAACATCACAACCAAACCCACTCCTTTCCTCACCAGCTATCCACAAGCATACTTCTAGCAGAGATCGCTGGATCCCGATCGGAAAACCTGGCAAATCTTCCTCCTCTCTGAACTAAGGGGACTGACACCAACTGTAGCACTGCGACCTCTGTCCTACCTGAAATCAGTTAACTCCGCACAGATTGAGGATTAAACCTAGACTTTCCTTGTTTGTTGCCTCATTTAATCACTGGATAAGCTTACTAACAATTTGGGGAACCACAGTTAACAGATTGAAGAGCTTGCAATAGTATATGTTGAAGTCAGTCCAAGATGGCAGTGGAATACAAATCTGTCCACTTCTAGAAAGACTGCATCATTTCAGAAACAGTGGTACAGTAGAGTCCTTAATGAATTTGCATTTCGTCACCTCGGATACAGGAATTGGCTAGTTTACAAGAAGGAATTCCTAACTAATGCCCCAAGTTGTGTGGACTGTCCTACTCTCCAGTGCCATCGGTCATTGCAAACCTGTTGACCAAAGACAGTTAAATCATTCTATTCATAGAAAAACAAAAAAATGTCTTTAATGTAAACTTCTAATGTGTTAAGCAAGGATCCAGCCACTGGCTTACTAGAAACTTTACAATCTAAATAAATTTAGACCAAATGTAATATATTCAAGTTTGCTGATAATACAAAGCTGGGTGGGAATGTAAGTTGTGAGGAGGATGCAAGGAGGCTTCAAGGGGATATAGACCGGCTAAGTGAGTGGGCAAGAACATGGCAAATGGAATATAACGTGGAGAAATGTGAAGTTATCCACTTTGGTAGGAAAAATAGAAAAGCAGAGTATTTTTAAATGGTGAGAGATTGGAAAATGTTGATGTTCAGAGGGACCTGGGTATCCTTGTACACAAATCACAAAGTTCACATGCAGGTACAGCAAGCAATTAAGAAAGCAAATGGTTTGTTGGCCTTTATTACAAGAGGATTTGAGTACAAGAGTAAAGACATCTTACTGCAATTATATAGGGCCCTGGTGAGACCACACCTGGAGTATTATGTACAGTTTTGGTCTCCTTACCTAAGGAAGGATATACTTGCCATAGAGGGAGTGCAACAAAGGTTCACCAGACTGGTTCCTGGGATGGGGGCATTGTCCTATTTGGTTTAGAAGAATGAGAGATGATCTCATTGAAACATACAAAATTCTTACAGGGCTTGACAGGGTAGATGCAGGGAGGATGTTTCCCCTGGCTGGAGAGTCTCGAACCAGGGGTCACAGTCTCAGAATAAGGGGTCGGCCATTTAGGACTGAGATGAGGAGAAATTTCTTCACTCAGGGTGGTGAATCTTTGGAATTCTCTACCACAGAGGGCTGTTGAGGCTCAGTCGGTGAGTATATTCAAGACAGAGATCGATAGATTTTTGAATATGAAGGGAATCAAGGGATATGGGGACAGTGCAGGAAAGTGGAGATGAGGAAGATGATCAGCCATGATCTTGTTGAATGGCACAGCAGGCTCGAGGGGCCGAATGGCCTACTCCTGCTCCTATTTCTTATGTTCTTACAAAGTTTAAGTGACCAGATCAAAGACAGCCTTTTCTTATTTTGTTCTATTTATAAAACGTGTTCCCACAGCAACACACGAATATGGTATTTTTTTTTAAATACAATGTGCCTTTATTATTCGTTGGTTGGTGAGGCTGCACTACAACCATCAAGAAAGCAAGTCCTTCAACATCTTTAAATATGTTTTGGCTGAAGTAAAATAAAGGGTAACACAAAATATCATGTGACTTTGATTCCATAAGAAACTAAGCAAGTCTTTGCAACATGTTAAGCAAAACGTACATTGCAATACCATATTACATATGCAAAAGAAATGCAAGAGTAAAAAGGTGGAGAAGGACACAATTTACAAAGAAAATAAGCAAAGTTGCAACAGTAACTACGCGCACCATCAGGCAAGATTTCCAGCAGTGGAGGACAACTGGAGAATGTTACTGAATACTGCACATCAACTTCTGTTGCAGTCAGCTGATCTGATCATTTCCACTTTTATAGTTTGCTGCATGTACAAGAGTGCTGAGCTTAATGTTAAGTACTGCAAACCCTACCCCAAAAGGTAGGGGGGGGGGGGAATATTTTGTTAATTATAAAGTAAATTAACTTTGTGGTTCATTCTCTTTCTCCAACTCCATTTGACAATTTAAATGTTACAAGACTATATATATTTTTTATGTCACATGATAAAATGCATGCATGCATTTTAAAAGCTGCAAGCGACATTCAGTCCTCGTCACACTGCAGCTGTGTCATTTAGGACAACCAAAACAGCTGCTTAGAGAGAATTTCTGGTTGCAATTGCCCAAGGACAATTAAACCAGAAAAATTATGTACGTATAAATCTAGTGTGACACTGATGTAATTCAAGTTATTGCAAATGGAATAAAAATACCAGTTTTCTTTCACTGCCATTTTGTCCTCTTGAATAGAATTGCCTTTGGCAACTACCATAGGATTTACATAGCTCTACTGATAATAAAATTGCACAGCACTTTTTCCTATTTAAAACTGCTTCTATCTCTAGGTGTTCCCCGTCTCCCATTGCAAAGGTAGCTCAGCCTCACATAGCCTCTTTCAGCCACGCTGGTAGAGCAGGGCAAACGATGGACTGCTGAAATGCTATTACACGATCACCCAACAGTAGGGCACTTTTGCAGTGGAGCGACAAACCTTCAGGTTCCCTTTTGCCACAAGGGAACACTGCACTACTGCAGAACTCTCCACTCAAGTGAATAGGATGAAAAAGTGACTTCGCTGCCCCACTGAGAAAGATCATACCCAGACTCAATCCTGCAACAAAATTATCCTCATCAGATTGGGAAATCAGTGATTTACTGTATACAATACTGGGTTTCTAGTCAATGATGAAAATCCTTTACTTGCCAGAAACTAACTTGAACGGGAGGTAATGGATTCTAAATATAAATTTTAAAATACACCTTTTGTAGGAACAGTTGAAAAAGGAAGTGAAATACTGCTTGCTGCCTCAAAGAATGGAAGTCTGGAGGCATGGGGAGTCAACTGGGTGGGATTTCAGACATGGAGCAAAACATTCTGGTATTATTCACAATGCAAGTGAGGTACTTTACTTGAATTTTCTAGCACTGCCCAAATTACAGAATTTTGAAAGGGATAGGTTCTGGTGTATAATAAATGTATATGTACCCCATTTTTGAATGATATTCCACGAAACAACTGAAGTAAAGTAGCTGTCAAAATGAAAACTTCACAACAGCATAAATGTACAGCAAAACTCTCAATACTCTGGTATAGTATTAGGGTTTTTAACACGACCCCCCCCCCCCCCACCTCACCAACCCACCATAAGAAATGAAAGTAGGGATTTACAAAACTTAATCTGAAAGTGAGGCAGGAGCAGTTTTCTTTCTAATTGGAAGATAGAGGGCAGAAGTAAAATGGCTTCCCGTTTCTTTCATGGATTAGGAAACTAACCTGTGAAGAGAAACCATTCTTCTGGATTTTCCTGTAGATAAGTGCTGGGCAAATAAAGCAGATGAGACTCCCCATGGTGGCACCAGTCAATCCAAGGATCGTTTCCACTGACAAAGAAGGGATAATAAGTGTTAGAAGATAAAAATGGATCATCCTTTCTGGTCTAACGTACAACTGCAATAACAAATATGGCTTGCCCTTTTGTATTCTATTACTGAAATTAATAATTGATATCCTGAGCTGCGAGCATATTGTTGTCCAAGATCCAGCACACACATAACCCACAAATGATATCTACAAATCCCAGTTCTTCTCTCCTTTCTACTGATATATGCAAATTGCCCTGCTAATAAGCTAAACAAGTGACAAAATCAGTAATGTTCTTTCAAGTGGGAAGTATATCACTGTTATCTGCATAGTACTCTACCATGTTAATATCAGCTTGCCCAAGAATGAGGCAATCGATCAATTACTTAGTTGGTTGCTAATGACATCTTTAACTGGCAGAAAGTTAATATGAATCCGAGCATTCAATACCACTAAATGGCTTTCCTGAAATTGTTATTCATCTTCCACTAACCATTCCCTCCATCAATATAACTCATACAATATACTTCCACTGTCTTTCACATGCACAACAGGAAATGTCATCAAGTATATATCATTAAAGGAAGAACTGCATAACAATAACTCTTATGCGGTCACAGAAATGAATCCAAATGCAGTAGGGTAAATGTGCAACATTTGAGGTAGGCATGTCAAATAATTATATTTTACAATGCAACTTGATGTGATGAAAAAGATCGAAGTCTTCCACTCCCACAAAAGAAAACTTTCTTCAGTTGCAGTAATATTGATTATACAATTTCTGTCTTCTGCAAGTTATGTGTAATTAGTTTATAAAAGCTAGAGTCATCTGGAGTTGGGGCATCAGAATTGCAACTTTTCGCCACTATTTTTTTCTTCAAGCTGGATAGAGTTTTGTCCTCATCAAGATAAGTGGTGTCATGGAACTTTCAGTGTTCGTGTCAGCATTGAAGCATTCTGTGGCGAGGTACAGCACAGCCAGATGTAGATTGCACCCCTTTCTACACTGACCCAATTTGTGCCTTAAAACCCAACCTTCGAAGAGCACCACCCACTAGACAAAGGTGACACACCTAATCACCATACCCTCCATCCTCACAACATTCTTGAGCATGAGTGTCGATCTGTGCTGAATTGTGTCAAGCAGAAGCTGACGAGAGACTGTCCCAAGTTGATTTCACGTAGGACCCTTATGGTCAGCACAGAGAGAAAACAGTTTCATCAGACGGTGACGATTACTACTACAACTACTACTGTTTTAGGGCTGGAGACAGGAAAGGGTGAGGACATGAAGGGATATGAGCACACACAGGGATGATAATTTAAAAATTGGAGGCACAGGTCAGTGAAGACAGGGTGATGGGTGAGCAGGACTTGGTTAGAACAGGATATGGGTAGCATAGTTTTGGTTAAGCTGACGTTTACAGAGGGTGGAAGATGGGAGGCCAGCCAGGAGAGCATTAGAATAGTCAAGTCTGGATGTGACAAATGCATGGATGAGGATTTCAACAGCAGACAGGCTGAACTACGGGCAGAGGCAGGCTATGTTACGGAAGTGGAAATTGTCAATTTTTGTGATGGAGAGGTTATGGGGTTGGAATGTCAGCTCACAGTTGAATAGGACACAGAGCTTGCAAACAGTCTGTTTCAGTCTGAGACAGTGGCTGGGGAGGGGTATGGAGTCATTGGCAAATATACAGAGTTTGTGACAGGAGACGAAAATGATGGCTTCCGTCTTCCGAATTATTAACTGGAGGAAATTGCGGTTTTATCCAAGATTGGTTGTCAGACAAGCAATCTGATAGCACAGAGACAGTGAAGGGTTGAGAGAGATGGTGGAGAGGTAGAGCTAGGTGCCATAGAAGTACGTGTGGAAGCTGATCTCATGTCTGCGGATAATGCCACCAAGGGGCAGCATGCAAAAGTGGGGACAAGGACTGATCTTTGGGACTCCATAGGTAATGGTTGAATTCAAACCCACTGTTTCAAACCCTCTAAATTGACACACTGCTTGTTCGACATCCAGTACTGGATGAGCAGAAATTTTCTCCAATTAAATATTGGGAAGACAGAAGCCATCGTCTTCGGTCCCCACCACAAACTCCGTTCCCTAGCCACCAACTCCATCCTCTCCCTAGCATCTGTCTGAGGCTGAACCAGACTGTTCGCAACCTTGGTGTCATATTTGACCCTGAATTGAGCTTCCGACCACATATCCGTGGCATAACTAAGACCGCCTATTTCCATCTCCGTAACATTGCCCGTCTCCGCCCTTGCCTCTGCTCATCTGCTGCTGAAACCTTCATCCATGCCTTTGTTACCTCGAGACTTGACTATTCCAACGCAATCCTGGTTGGCCTCCCACATTCCACCCTACGTAAACTTGAGCTCTTCCTAAACTCGCTGCCCGTGACTTAACTCGCACCAAGTCCCGTTCACCTATCATCCCTGTGGTCGCTGACCGCCATTGGCTCCCGGTTAAGCAACGCCTCGATTTCAAAATTCTCATCCTTGTTTTCAAATCCCTCCATGACCTCGCCCCCTCCCTATCTCTGTAAACCCTTCCAGCCCCACAACCACCCCCCCGCACCCTCCCCCCCCGCCCCCGAGATATCTGCGCTCCTCAAATTCTGCCCTCTTGAGCATCCCTGATTATAATCGCTCAACCATTGGTGGCCATGCCTTCTGTTGCCTGAGCCCTAAGCTCTTGAACTCACTCCCTAACCCTCTCCGCCTTTCTGCCTCGCTTTCCTCCTTTAAGACGCTCCTTAAAATCTACCTCTTTGACCAAGCTTTTGGTCACCTGCCCTAATTTCTTATGTGGCTTGGTGTCAATTTTTTGTCTGATAACACTCCTGTGAAGCGCCTTGGGACGTTTTACTACATTAAAGGCGGTATATAAATACAAGTTGTTGTTGGTGTGCAGATTTTAAACCATCGCAGCAGTATATGTTTCTGCTTCTTCAATATTTTGCACTATCCGTGTGAACATAAAACTTAAATTCAATATTAATGCCACAAAATAGCTAAACAGAGCTGGGAAACATGTCATTAAAAATTACTCACGGGCAGGTAATATAAGGTATACCTGTCCTAATTCTGTGCATTGCTGCAACAATTTGCGAGAGGTTATCAGTTTGGCCATATAACTTATTTAAAATAAATTAGCAGATCTAGCATTGTGTATAAGTCAAGGAATACTCATTTTTATATGGCCAACAGCATTGCACTATGTAATACACATTGGCCCGCAATTTGAAGCCAGCGACGAAAAGGCACTCGCTGCTGGCCCCAAAGAAAGCTGCCCACAGAGATCTCTCTGTGGTGAGAAGTTTGCCTTTTTTGACGTTCAATTGATTGCAGCGCTGTGAATAGGGGGTTCCTATGGCGATGCTGCAGTGACGTCAACAAGCTGCCTAAGCAGCCAATCACATTGAAGAATTCTCAGACCAGAAAATGAGCTGCTGCTTTTATCCAGAATTCTTAAAAATGTTAGTGAGTGAAATAAAAATTGGGACTTTTACATGGGGATAAGGTAGAAGCTGAAATATCATGAACAAATTTTTTTTTTTTAATTAAGTTTTTAAAAATTGTAATTTTATCATAATGGAGAAATTTGACACTCCACAAATATAAAAATTAGTTTTTATGGGGCAGAATGTTTGTTTACCAGTAAATACGCTGTTAAAACCCTAGTTACACGAATTCCAAAATGGCTCAACATTTAATGGGGTATTTAACAGCGATATTACTGTGGAAAAGTCCACGTTTTCCTCAGTTTCACTGATTGCCTGCTATGGTGGTGGTGGGGGGGGGCGGCGGCAGGGGAAGATGGTAGAGGGTAGAGGGCGGGGTGAGGTGGGTCCACAGCAATGTTCCCAATAAGGTATGTGGCCGCGCACCTCTCTGCCAGTCCCATGCAGCCCTGGAATGGATTTTTCAAATATAAAGTTTTGCACATGTGAATGACCAAAAAAGAGGGAATATTGGTCCACAGCGCAGCCAGTGTCAGAGCAGTGAATGACTGACCACAACTTCAGGACTTCCACGTTCGATGCGCATGCGCTACATCCTGAAGTTGCGGTCAGTTTCAGAGGGATAATGATGGCAAATGCTGATAGTTCGCCGTCATTACTCACCGTAAATTCCGGGCCAATGTACCATTTTGCTGAGGTGGCACTGTATGCATTCTGTCCTGCCCCTTAAGGTCCACAAATATCAATTGCTGTAAGTAGGCACAAAATGTAGGCAATTCCTCTAAGACACTTCCCAAGGTCATTAGGTAACTATTTCTTTTACACTGACAAGTGCTTATAAATCAGTTTCCAGTTTATCTATAGGTTGGCACAATGCTCTGCTCCTCCCAAAAGGTCAGGAAAAAAAACAAGCAGGAAATGACTGTCATTCTTTCATTTTTTTTAGATTATTCTGCATCTGCAACAAAGTGTAATGAACTCAAAACAAATGAAAATTTAAAAACCCTCCCAAAGCTGTTGAGAGGTTGCAGAAATCGTAAGTACGTAGACATCTCATATTACCGCCCTAAAACAGAGACTGAGCACAAAATGTGTTTACTAATACTTTTACAAGTACAAAATCCATTCCTACTATTTCCACTATTTTTTTTTAAATGGTCAATTTTGCAGTAATGCAAATTTACTGTAACATTTAGGTTACACTGCTAAACACGCTCACAGAAACTGAAAATTCCTGCCATGAACTTGACAAATTAAATTCCCAAGAAGAAGTCACCTATAGGTTTGGGTAAAACCTAATGAAGTCTTGAATTTATTGAGGTCACAGTCAATGTTTATGGGTCATCGTGTGAAACAAGAGCATCTCATGCACTGCAATGAATCCCTGTGAGAAACAACTGTCACAGCAAATCTCTACAAGGAATAAGAATGGTATGGAAAATCACTGAGAAATAAGAGAGCTGCAGCAAGAGAAAAGATCAGCAAGTTGATGGGAGAATCTATATTATTGCACCAAGCCTCTGGGAGAAACAAAAGTACTGTTGCAAAAACTAGTATCATGATGGATTTCTGCAAGAAAACAAGGCTATTACATTAAGTCACAGGCAGTGCAGGGTAGATGTTGCAAGAAAGGACAGCATCGCATCAAGTTAATTGTGACAAAAGCATTATGGCAACACAGGCAGATCACAGGGGCCCTTAGGAGAAAGAATGCCACAACTGCTGTGGTAAATTGCGGAGTGAATTTGAGAAGCAAAAAAGTGGGAGTAACTGTGGAAACCAAGACATCAGTATGATGAGAAATTGGTACATTGCAGTGAATTCTGAGAAATAAGAGCATCACACTGAATCATTTCTAAGAGTTTTGGGGCACTTTGCAGTGAGTCACTGTGAAAAATGAATGCACCACAGTGATTCTTTGGGAGGAACTAGAGTGTTATGATCATCCAGGGGAAGCTCTTTAAGCAATGAGACTACATTCTTAGCAAACAGACACAAGAAATTAGTGTCACAAGCAATCACTGCAAACTGTTCTTTTCATGGCAATGAGACCCATAATAGCAGGTTTCCAGCCATCTGCTTTTTGATGGGCATGAATTGGAACATCTCCTGTCCAGAAGAGAGATTTAAATTTTTGTTTCTCCTAGTCTTTAGGCAGGGGAAAAGTTGCACTTATTGGCTTAAAATACCATGGTTACCCAGATAGGCTTAAAATGCTGGGTCTATTTACTTTAGAGAAGCATTGACTCCCGGGGCGGGGGGGGGGGGGGGGGGCTGCACTAATAGAGGTATCTGAATTAATGAAGACTGTGTTCATATAAATAGATTGGCCCTGAAATTACGGTGTCTTCAACGGCGTAGCGTACGCCGTCGTAATCCTTCTGAAAGGCCCCGCAATGCACATGCGCGAAACCCGGAACTTGCGATCTGTCAAGGTACGCCATCACAGATCATACGAACTGAAAGTAAAATCAGTTTCGCTGGCGCAGAGTTGGGCTATTTGCCCAACTATTGCCCATGAAACTCTTATGGCTGGTAAAAGCAGGCGTAGGGCCTGCTTTCATCAGCATATGGGTTATTATAAATCTTAAATTAAAGGTTTAAAAATTAAAATGATGCACAAACACTTAAAATTAGTTTATGCAAATATTGGACCAGATTAAATATTTAAAATTATTTTTCAAAAAATTACATTTTTATTGTATTTGGTGCAATGAAGGGAGTTATGAATAAAATTGAAATTCAGAACATTTATTTATTGGAATTGTCTAGATTGTTTAATTATTTGGGAATTCCATCGCATGTCAGGGGATTCTGTTCCTAAATGTCAGCTGTGGCTGAGTGGGTAGCACACTCGCCTCTGAGTCAGAAGGTTGAGTCCACTCCAGGGACTTGAACACATAAAGCTAGGCTGACACTCCAGTGCACCTGTCAGAGGTGCCGTCTTTTGGATGAGACGTTTATCCAAGGCCCCGTCTGCTCTCTCAGGTGGACGTAAAAGATCCCATAGCACTATTTCGAAGAAGAGTAGGGGAGTTATCCCCAGTGTCCTGGCTAATACTTATCCCTCAACCAACATAACAAAAACAGATTCTCCGGTCATTATCACATTGCTGTTTGTGGGAGCTTGCGGTGCGCAAATTGGCTGCCACGTTTCCCACATTACAACAGTGACTCCACTTCAAAAGTACTTCATTGGCTGTAAAGCGCTTTGAAACGTCCGGTGGTCGTGAAAGGCGCTATATAAATGCAAGTCTTTCTTTCAATGACTGCAATGGAATCTTCCTTGCTCATTGGAGGACCAGGCCCACAAGATCCCAGGGACGCTTCTGAACCGCCTGCGTCTCTGGGATCAGTGGGCCTTTCCGCTGCCATTCGCATGGAGGCCCGAGATGGGAACTCTCCACAGCTTGGACAACAGCAGGTAGGTGCGGAAATGTTTTGCTGGTCAGAGGCGTACTCCGGAGGTACGACTCCGACCGCAATTTCAGGGCCATTATTTCAATGAGATAGGTCAGGAAGGGCCAGGCTCGTGCATTTACGTTACATAAGGGTAAAACTAGGTTAGATGTCAGGAGGTCGTTCTTTTCCCAGAGGACAGTGGACCTATAGAACTGGCTGCCAGCTCGTGTGGTTTCACTGCATACCTTCAAAATAGAGCTGGACCAGTTCCTGGCTGGTGTAGAGATCACGATGTATAATAGCTAGGTGGAATAATAAGCAGTATAAATCAAGGTCGATGTGCTCCGCTGGACTAGTTTTGATTGCCTAAGGCGGACAGAAAGGAATTGGACAGATTTTTACTCCCTAAATTTGCCTTGGGTTTTGTACCTGTTTTCTGCCTCTCACTGGTGGGTGTTGTAAATGATGATGGTTCGGGCATCATGTCTGTATGGGGCAGGCTGGATGGGCCAGCTGGTCTGCTCCTGTCCTTCATCTTTCGTCTGTTCACAGACTTCCCAGTAACAAACACAGAATAATGAGTACCATGGAGTGAAGTGCCAGGCAACAATTCAGCAGCTCCTAAATTCGAAGAAAATAGCTGGACTGATGAATGATCAATACAACCCCCAGGCTGTAATAATCAAGATGCATTAAAAAACCACAAGATTGTGTTACAAACTGCCAACCTTTTAACATACATTCTCTGCTGATTGAGCTTTTCCATTCAATTCCACAATGTTTTGCAGCTACTTTTTGTCTCATTTTAACAAGTTTGTTATGTATCTTTATTGTAACAGGAAAGGAAGCATCTTTCTTTGGCTCGGCGTCCATTTTTTCCCTACACCTCTACGAAATGCCTTGGGACTTTTTTTTTTAAACGTTAAAGGCACTATATAAATGCAAGTTGTTGTAGAAGTCTGTAACAAATAGTTCTAACAGCATCATAAACCACAAGAACAATGGCTCAGCAGTTTGTGAATGTCGGTGCCGTGACGTGATTGAATCACAGTTTTGAACTCATGGCCAGAAGTTTGCGGTTGTATATTTAGAAGGTATGGGATATACGGAAGTTGTCCAATACAATGTTTATTCTGCAAGTGAAGGAGGCTGTATAACTCACAAGCAACAATCATGAGTGAGTTATACAGGTCTCTTCCATAAGTGGACCGGGAGTGTGGCTTCTAAAGTTTAATGCAGCCTGAACATAAGAACATAAGAAATAGGAGCAGGAGAAGGCCAATTGGCCCCTCGAGCCTGCTCCGCCATTCAATAAGATCATGGCTGATCTGATCCTAACCACCAATCTACTATCACAGAACCATCTCCTGGCAGCCAGTGCTTTAATACAGCACGACAGGACAAGGTAAAAATATTGCACCTCACAGATACCAAGAGAAATATTTTTGCAACATCATTTTCCTACTACTTTACAAAAGTTGCTTAATATGCAAGGAACTTTGTTCTCATCAGCCTTGGCTCAGTGGTAGCACTCTCATGTCTTAATTAGAAATGTGGGTGTTCAAGCCCCTTTCCAGAGAGGAGCATGTAATCTAGGCTGACACTTCAGTGCAGTACTGAAGAAGTGTTGCACTGTCAGAGGTGCTATCTATCAAATGAGACATTAAACCGACTGTCTGCTTGGCCAGGTGGACATAAAAGAGCCCATCGGACTATTCAAGAAGCAGCAGCGGAGTTCCCCCAGGGTCCTGGCCAACATTCACCCCCCCAAACCAACATCACAAATGGATTATCTGGTCATATCATATTGCTGTTTGAGAGACCTTGCTGTGAGTAAATTGGTTGTTGTGTTTCCTTGCATTACAACAGTGACTACACTTCAAAAATGATTAATTGGCTGTGAAGCGCTTTGGGATGTCCGGAGGACATGAAAGGCACTATATTAATGCAAGTTCTTTCTTTTCCTTCGCTCCCAAAAACGTCTTATTCTCAGTTGTTTACATGTTTTGCTTTATGTCCCACAGTGGATTTTAGAATCATAGAACCTTACAGCACAGAAGGGGACCATCCGGCCCATCATGCCAGTGCCGGCTCTTTAAACGAGCTATGCAATTAGTCTCACTCCACCGCTTTTTCCCCCAGAGCCCTGCATATTTTTCCTTTTCAAGTACATATCCAATTCCCTGTTGGAATCTGCTTCCACCACCCTTTCAGGCAGTGCATTCCAAATCACTACAACTTGCTGTGTAAAAAAAGTTTACATCTCCCCTCTGGTTCTTTTAGGATTTTATTTAATTGCAAATGTTTTTTGTTCTTCCCTCCCTCCCCAAAACCTTCCTTCTTTTTCTAGTTAATTGCATGATTCTAGAAGTTTTTCCATTTCCCTTACTTCACAGTGTTTTTTCTGGTTCTTGCTGAAGCTGTTGTTCGTGTAGCACTGTACTAGAGGGCTTCCCCCCCACCGATTGCTAAATGGCCAGCAACTTGAACAAGTGGTTGTTCCCCGACTCTGACACCAAGCATGGGTGTTGTGACCAAAGTACCTCAAATATTCCTTTCCTACCCCAGTACAAACAAAAGGACACTTCAGTAACACACACACACACACACACAAAATCTCCTCTCAAATCATACCATTAGCTCAGAATTTTTATTTAATGACTCTGTAAAATGTTGGGGGGAAAATGGTTTTATTTTTGACGGAATTTTTTCTGCTGCTCACACTTCTGTTATTTGTAAATCTAACATGCATTGTGGTTAGGTTTATTAGTTCTTAATTGTTTACATTTTTATGTCCCACAATGGATTTTAGAATCTTACAGCACAGAAGGCAACCATCTGGCCCATCATGCCAGTGTCAGCTAGACACACACACACACACACACACCTGGAAATTCCAAGTGGCCAAAGCCAAATACATTTTTTTTTTTTTTTTTAAAACAGGTATTTCTAAAATATACACTGACTACACGAATCTGAGTGAAGAAGGAAAATGGCAATCAAAAACAGTGTGATAAAATTAATTGAACTGGACTGCTTCATTTTGTGGTAATTGCTCAGTGCTGATTGCCTCGTAAATTGAACTTTTTAAAAAAGTCTTGCATTTAAACAATGAGACATTTAAGCCAATCACAATTTTTTACACTATAAAAGCATGACATTTTTGAGGTATGACGCTCATGTGTTAGATGCAAGACTTTTAAGTATATAGATAGATAGATACTCTATCATTTGAACTTTAGTACGAGATGCTGGGATTTCTTTCATTGCATGGTGTCGAGAACCCCAGATTGAAGGGTAGTCGTCATCATGGTACGCAACATGACCACTTGCTGCTGGGCTGAAGATGATGGAGCAAAAGAGTGTGCATATGTTCATTACAAGCACACCACTCAAGTGGGGAGATTGATCTGATGCTCCTTTATACAAGTTTACTGTGGATGTACAAGTTCGTGTCGAGTACTGTAATGCTCCAGAAATCTTTAGGTACAGATATGCCAGGATTACAGCAATCATTCATTGATGCTATGCGGGAGTGTATACAGCTTTCGGCAAGATAAATCTGATTGGGTCAGTATCTCATAACTGAAAAATAGCCACCAAGTTATGTCTGGAGCAGAATTCATTCTATAGAAACTGATTGTAAAGTTTTTTTTTCATAAACTAACAAGCCCCTTATTTTATCTTGTTTAGAACGCAGATTGATCGATTTTCAAACAAGGAGATAAATGGCATGGAGGGGGAAAAAAAGGTTAATTTCGGTATAAAATGCAATCCTCCAACCATCTCCACTACCCATTTGGAGAACTGTCATTTTGGATCTCCTTTTCTCTCAGACACGTAGGTTTAGAGAGGAATCAGGAAGCAGCTGCATCAACAAACCCAGGAATCACCTTTTGGAAGGGGCTATATACTCAAACCCGTAGTACTGATGTTTGCCAACATAGCAACTATGGCCCTGATGTGTCCTTAACTTATGTTATTAAAGCAGCTTTGTGGTGTGAGTGAAATATATCTTCTACAATACATACTATATATTTTTAAGATTTATCATATTTTATAAATTGGGCAGAAGGGGAGGGGGGGGGGGGGGGAAGTGAAAGTACTTTATACTGAAAGTACTCCCAAAGCTATCCTTCTCTTTTAACTTTTTATTAAAGTCTGAGACAACATAATAGCTTTATGCTGTGGGGACATGCCCTCAAGCAAGACTGCTGGATGCGACATGACACAAATCTGCTGGACTGTGATGTGGTCACAAGGCACTTAGCGTATTCAGTATGGAGGTAGCTGGCTGCTTCCACATTGTAAAGCATCGGAAAAATTGCATGCAATGTTTACTGCAAGGGTTATCTTCAAGAAATTGTTTGTTCAGGTTAAATAACTAACTAGTGGAAAAAGCTGAAGTAAGAGAAAACTCTTTAAAACAATGCCATTATTGGGTACGCAAAACATGAATAACTGATGCATCACACTAGTTTGGAAGTCAAATGAGTGTCAGATTCAGAAAACAATTATGCATAAATATTGACACAGTCCAAAAGCAGGGTATAAATAAAAATACAAAACCAAGAGCCAGCATAAATCTGCCTCTAATTTTTAAAGCAGTTGTCTTTTCAGTAACTAATTGAACATGATGTGGTGATCATAGAAACACCCTGCAGTTTCTCCACTAACTATTGTCATCAAGCCAAATATTTGGCACCAGAGTTTGTGCCATCAGTTTATCCCGCTTTCTCTTGTTAGAGCTACTCAGAAATCACAGTAAAGTGCATCTTGCTGGGCAGCAAAATTTAGGTCCAGTCCTTGGTGGAAATTTTACTGGCCACGCTCAGTAGGATGACCATCACTTTAAACGTAACTTTTGTCATCGCACCTGTCCATCACAAGTCTGCCTACACAGTCGGCTCAGAGCTGGAGACTGGCAGATTCCTATACTTACTCAGTCTTACAAGTTCCTCAGCCATCAGACAGTGATACATAAAGAACATAGGAGAACTGTGCATCAATGTCAGTAAGGAAGGAGCTGTGGCACTGTTTTCAATTACATTAGCAATCTTTTAATAGAGAAATGTCACCTGTTCATGAGAACAGGTAGTTGACAAACCATGTCAAGGAACTTAAACTATTGCAAACAGTATTATTTCACATTCACTTTACTGAAGTCAACCTGGCTATAGGACATCATTGCACTCATTTTGAAATTTATGCTTAAATGGGGAAAAAAGGTTTTAATTGTTATTAACAGGGCACAATATATACTGTAAATCAGGTATCAGTACTGACCATGTATCATCATGCATAATGCAATGAGTTTGTCGGAGTAGCCATCTAAAATAATTTTGCCCAAGGACACACTTCAACCATTGGAAAGTTAAATGAACAAGAATTTTAGGCACTAGCTCGTAGTTTAAGGTTCATTAGCAACCAAAATCAAAGCACCTTAAACCGAAAGCTTAAAATGAGTAAACTTTGCCCGCAACACCTAAAAAAGGCAACAAGTCCCACTGCTAAGCACTATTTGCAATCTCTTGGAAAAGATGTCTGCATCATACGCAACTGAAGATACTGATTTATGATTCATGTGCTTTCTGGAAACCATACAGCAACATTCAGCCCTCACAAAATGTGTAACTATGGAACAAAACAGTGAAAGACAAAGTTGCACATTACTGCATCCTGGTGGTGCAAAATTACCATCGCCTGGCAGCAATATCTGGAATGAAGTCATTGCTGATGGAACTACTGAAACTACTTTGCCAGCTATTTTAAATATTTTTCTTCATTTTCAATTTGTCATGAAAGTGGGGGGGTGGGGGGGTGCTGGGAAAGTGCCAGCAGCGATCAGAGCTTGGGTTTTTCTTCTTTAAAGCACAATATTTTTGCACACGCAAATAACAATGTAAAACTCAATAAACGTAGAGCTGTAGTGAAGACATCTTACCATTCGGAATCAGAATTCCACCCAACATGGTGCCAAACACTATACCAGCTGTAATGAGCTTAAACCGCAACGGTGGCATATATCCTCCTGCAGCAAAAGTACCATCTTTCTGCTAAAATCAAATGGGGAAAAAAAGGCTGGTGAATTAGTCTGTACTCTCCAAAAATAAAAATTCTGCAGTTAGGGAATCATGGCAATATAGCTACCAAGTGGATATAGAATTATGAGAATTCCACTTTGCAGTCAAAACTCATTATTGTATTTAGATTGCAAATTACCTCCTCTTTCCACTTAAATAAAATACTTCTGATTGGCAAGAAAATTATTTTAGGAACAGGAGTAGGCCATTCAGCCCCTCGAGCCTGTTCCGCCATTCGATGAGATCATGGCTGATCTGCGATCTAACTCCATATACCTGCATTTGGCCCATAGCCCTTAATACCTTTGGTTAACAAAAAGCTATCAATCTCCGATTTAAAATTAACAATTGATCTAGCATCAGTTGCCGTTTGCAGAAGAGCGTGCCAAACTTCTACCACCCTTTGTGTGTAGAACTGCTTCCTAATTTCACTCCTGAAAGGTCTGGCTCTAATTTTTTGACTATGCCCCCTAATCCTAGAATCCCCAACCAGCGGAAATAGTTTCTCTCTATCTACCCTATCTGTTCCCCTTAATATCCTGAAAACTTCAATCAGATCACCCCTTAACCTTCTAAATTCTAGGGAATACAACCCTAATTTGTGTAATCTCTCCTCGTAACTTAACCCTTGAAGTCCGAGTATCATTCTGGTAAACCTACGCTGCACTCCCTCCAAGACCAATATTTCCTTCCTAAGGTGTGGTGCCCAGAACTGCTCACAGTACTCCATGTGTGGTCTAACCAGGGTTTTGTATAGCTACAGCATAACTTCTGCCCCCTTGTATTCTAGTCCTCCAGATATAAAGGCCAACATTCTATTAGCCTTTTTGATTATTTTCTGTACCGGTTCATGACATTTTAATGATCTATGTATCTGAACCTCCAAGTCTCTTTGGACATCCACTGTTTTTAGTTTTTTACCATTTAGAAAGTACTCTGTTCTACGCTTTTTAGGTCCAAAGTGGATGACCTCACATTTGCTTACATTGAAATCCATTTGCCACAGTTTTTCCCATTCACTTAACCTATCAATAGCCCCTTGTAATTTTATGCTTTCATTTACACTGCCTACAATGCCGCCTATCTTTGTGTCATCGGCAAATTTGGATATATGACTTTCTATGCCATCATCTAAGTTGTTAATAAATATTGGGCCAGAAATTCGGCTCTTGTCGGGTGAGTACGCGCTGTGTACTCTCCCGTAAGGCCACCTGAAGTGCCGGTTTCCTGCATGCACTGCGCATGCGCGGGAAACCGGAACTTCCATTCCCCTGAAGGGAGGGGTTCAGAAGTCGAACGCGTGCACGGGAGAGGCAGCGCGCACGCAGCGAACTTCGGGTTTTTTTCAGGTTTCTCCAGGAGGGTAAGTATGGAGAAGCTGCACTTTTAAAAAGGAGGCACAAGGCCTGTTTTTAACAAGGTAAGTGGTTAATTAATTACAATTTAAACATTTTTTCAACAGGTTTATCTTTTTTACATACTTTAAAGAAAGGTAAGTTTATTTTTAGCACCGTTAAAAAGTATAATTAATTTTCAAAAATTTAAATTTTTGTTTAAAGTAGTTAATTTATGTAACTTATAGTTATTTAAAAAGTGATTTTTAAAAAAAAATTATTTGAAGTTTAAGTGTAGTTTTGGGGCCGATCTCTATTCATAGATTTGACAGGTCTTCCTGTCAAATCTATGAATGAAAATGTCCTGCTAGGATTGGCTCTCCATGGCCCACGTGATCCCAGGGGACGCTTTGAACTAACTGCGCCCCTGGGATACGCAAGCACTGCCCGCCGGCAGCTGCAGGAGGCCCAGGACCCAAATTCCTCGTGGGCCCAAAGCACAACTGCAGGCGCGGTAGGCAAGTACGCGCGCGATGCTTGCACCCGCAGGAAGCCGGAGAGCCGAATTTCTGGCCCATTGTGAATAGTTGAGGCCCCAACACCGATCCCTGCGGGACACCACTAGTCACATCCTGCATATTTGAGTACCTACCCATTATCCCTACTCTCTGTCTCCTGCCGCTCAGCCAATTTCCTAACCAGGTCAATAATTTGCCCTCAACTCCGTGGGCTTCTACCTTAGATAACAATCACTTATGTGGGACTTTATCAAATGCCTTCTGGAAGTCCATGTAAATAACATCCATAGACATTCCCATGTCCACTACTTTAGTTACCTCTTCAAAAAATTCAATTAGGTTTGTCAGGCATGACCTACCTTTCACAAATTCATGCTGGCTCTCTCTGATCAACTGAAAATTTGAGGCGTTCAGTCACCCTATCCTTAGTTATGGACTCTAGCAATTTCCCCACAACAGATGTTAGGCTAACTGGTCTATGGCCGCGATTTTATTAATGGAGGCGGGTTGAGGGCGGGCCCGCTGCTCGGCAGCTTCCAGACCCGCTCCCGGATGCTGCCGCCCAGCAGTTACGATTTTTGCTTGATTGGCCTCGTTACGGCCGACGTGCGGGTCCCTCCAGTCAATTGCTTGGAGCATGTCAGATTCTCACGTCTAATGTTTGAGTAAAAATTTAAAGGGGCCATGTCCCCTTTGCAAAAAATGTAAATGGAATGGCTTGGTGCTCTATTATCTAGAAAGGGGAGTTGACAGCAGCTGGTCTGAACACAATTTATTGCATGAAATTGCTGGTCATATTATTCCAGAAACACATTTATAATTTTTTAATGGCCCAGAAATTAAAGACTGAGTGTTGACGCGGGGGTAAGGCTTCCCCGCGATATCTCACTCCGCACCTTCCTTTTTCCTCCGGGCCCACACGAACTTAGTTTCAAGGCTGCAGCTGTGCAGTGCTTGCGTGACCCAGAGACGGAGTTAGTTCGTGCAAGCTCTGGGATCACGTGATTCAGTTAGAGCCAATGGCAGCACACCATCTTTCATTCATTGTTTTGACAGGAAGACCTGTCAAAGCTATGAATAATATACCCCCCCAAAAGAACAGCTAAACCTCAATTAAATTTAAAAAAAGCCATCACATTAATAAAATAAGTATAGTTAAATAAATTAACCACTTTAAACAAAAAATTAAATTTTTTAAAAAATTTAAAATCTTTTTAAAAGTTATAAAAATAAACTTACCTTTCTTTAAAGTCTCTAAAAAAGATAAACCTGTTGAAAAAAATTTAAAATACTTAATTAACTACTTACCTTGTTAAAAGAGGGTCTTACGCCTCCTTTCTTTGTGTAAAATCTTCCATGCTTACCTGCGCGTTCAAAGCACTAAGTGCACTGCGTGCGCGCAGCCTGTAGCGCGCACGCGGTTCACTTAGGAACCGCCCCCTTTTGAATTCACGAAGTGCCGGTTTCCCGCGCATACACAGTGCGTACTCTCGCGTATTAGGTCTAATTTTCGGGCCAATATATCAATTTAGTATGTGACTAAGAAATGAAAAATATGCCAGATGTGTTCCAATCATTGGCTTAGTAATATTAATGCTTTTTTCTCTTAAAGGTGCTGGCTGCAGCAGGAATGGCAGCCCCAAAAACTAAGGTTCCACCCAGGTTCAATGAGGGCTCCCTCCATGTTCTTGTGGAGGGAGTTAGAGGATGTCAGGAGGTCCTCTTCCCTGGAAACGGAAGGAGGAGGCCTCCTCAGCAAACCAAGGCAGCTTGGCTGCAAATTGCTGAGGAGGTGAGTTCGAGGTCTGTGTGCATGGGTTCAGTGTCGAAAAAGGTTTAATGATCTGCTGAGATCACCTAAAGTGTGGCCGCGGTGTTCTGGGCAATGGAAGCTAAAGAGTGAGGGCTCGGGGCGAATTCCATGTAGAATGTTGGTGGTGACACTGAGCGCAAACCACCGTTTATTGGACAGATGATGCCTGGGGTTTTGAGAATGCTGGACTTATATTCATCTCCATGTGCCAGCCACCTGTGGTTGAAGCGTAAGCTTTCGCGAATCTGGCATGGATGAGTGCATCCCTTGCGGCCAGCAATGTGGTCACCTGCTGCTGGATTGGCCACATCTGGCCCCACAAGGCGTTGCTCCCCATCCTCCTCCTCGTTGTCCTCTTCCTTGTCCTCTTCCTCCGAGGAGGCTGTGTACTGAGCCACTTGTTCATCCGGCAGCACTAAGCCTCGCTGCTGTGCGATGTTGTGCAGGGCACAGCAGACCACGACGATTCTGGACACCCTGGCTGGTGCATACTGCAAGGCTCCTCCAGATCTGTCTAGGCATCGGAAGCGCATTTTGAGCAAGCCGATGGTTTGCTCGATGATGCTTCTGATGGATGTGTGACTCACATTGTACCGCTCCTCAGCATCGTTTGATGGCCTGTTCATCGGTGTCATAAGCCACTTTTTCAGGGAATAGCCCTCGTCGCCAAGAAGCCATCCGGAAAGTTGATTTGGCGGATGGAAGAGCTGAGGCACAGTAGACTGGCGCAGGATGAAGGAGTCATGGCAACTGCCAGGATACTTTGTGCAAACATGCAGGATGATCTTCCTGTGGTTACACACCAGCTGGACGTTCAGGGAGTGGAATCCATTGCAGTTGATAAATACAGCTAGGTTGAGATAGGGGTCCTAATGGCTACATGTGTGCAGTCTATGACGCCCTGCACCATTGGCAAGCCTGCCATATTGGCAAAGCCAACCGCACGCGCGGTCACACTTCGGCCATCCGTGGAGTAGTGGATGTAATTGTGCGCCTTTGCAAAGAGGGCATCGGTGACCTGCGTGATGCAGGTGCGTGCGGCCGACTGGGAGATGCCGCTGATGTCTGCAGCTGATCCCTGGAAGGAGCCCGAAGCAAAGAAGTTGAGTGCGGTGGTGACTTTTGACAGCAACTGGTAAGAAGTGTCCACACGCTCCTCTGGGCTCCGGGTGTTGGTGCAGCATTGCGCAGATGTCAGCGACTACGTCTCTCGAAAATCTCAGCCTCCTTTGGCACTGCTGCTCAGTCATGCTGAGGAAGCTGATCCTCTGCATGTAAACCCTGTGTTGGGGGTATCTCCTGCAGTGAGGTGCAGCCCTGCGCTGAGGCCCTCCGCTCTGTGCATCATCAGGTGGGTGAGGAGGAGGTTGGCGCAACTGTTGTGGCGCTGTCGCGGCTGCTCTTCCTCCGAATCGGACGACCAGGATGAGAGGATGTAAATGGTTCCCATCCCATTGCTATAGATTTCATTTGAGGCAAGAAGCTTGCAAGCGCACAGTCGAAGTGGCCTGAAATTATTCCAATCAGGTCACACTGCAGATGGCTGTCAGCTTGAACAGTCACAAGGTCAGTAGATTTGCAAAATCTTATCCCAAACCTCCAATAACAAAGTTATTG
The DNA here is from genome assembly GCA_030390025.1 of Squalus acanthias. Lineage (NCBI taxonomy): Eukaryota > Metazoa > Chordata > Chondrichthyes > Squaliformes > Squalidae > Squalus > Squalus acanthias. Next base: position 16,378,862 of record CM059447.1, on the reverse strand, counting down.
CATTTGAATGTCAGCCATGTTACAGGAGCCCTTTAAAGTGCTGTACCATGACTACAAATCATGTACTCCAGCAACTCGTCTCCTTGCAGCTGGCCTGTTTGACACGTCAGGAAACAGGAGCCAGAAGCACAAAAATAGGAAACCACTATCAAAATAGGATTAGCAAGGCAGTTAACAGGCTCTTAACTACCTGTCCCACCGGTTCCAGTCAGGTTAGTTTGGGAGCGGCTGACCTGACACTCATGAAAATCGCGTGGCAATGGGATGGAGGCGGCTTAGCAGTCCGAGGCCATTTTTTCCAATTTTCGCTGCCCACCCGCCTCCTCGAAGCTATTAAAATCGAGCCCTATAATTCCCTGGTTTTCCTCTCTCACCATTCTTAGAAAGCGGAGTGACATGCGCAATTTTCTAATCTAAAGGGACGGTTCCTGAATCTAGAGAACTTTGGAAGATTATAGTTAGGGCATCTGCAATCTTCTACCATTATCCTGCACCAACTACTGAACACTCAATTATATTTTTCATAGTTGCCCTATTAGATTGGCATCTAGAAACAAGAATGTTGATGCGACTGAATTATACTTGCTGACTGAGTGTGGTTGACATCAGCTTAACATTTGCAAGGGATCTCATCTGTGACAAGATTGAGTCCATAGGATGGTGTGACACACTGCTGGTAAAATTTTTTTCAACATGTAGGCATTTAAAAAAAAAAACAGAAATATTAGTATACATGCGGAAAATATTATGTTTTAAATACTTCCCCATGGAGTATACTTTTGCTTTAATAATATAGGTTTAATTTTTTGGCCAAATTCTGCCTTCATACCAATTAGTGGAATAATGTGACAATCCACTTGGCTAGCCAGGGATCATTAATTGCGGTTGGGGACTGATTGCTTATAAGAACATAAGAAATAAGAGCAGGAGTAGGCCATACGGTCCCTCAAGCCTGCTCCACCATTGAATAAGATCATGGCTGATCATCGACCTCAACTCCACTTTCCCGCCCGATCTCCATATCTCCTGAATTCCCCATGAGTTTAAAAATCTATCTATCTCAGCCTCGAGTATACTCAAAGACTCAGCATTCACAGCCCTCAGAGGGTTGTGAATCTTTGGAATTTTCTACCCCAGAGTGAAGAAATTCCTCCTCATCTCAGTCTTAAATGGCCTACCCCTTATCCTGAGACTGTGAGCCCTGGTTCTAGACACTCCAGTCAGGAGCAACAATCTCTCAGCATCTACCCTGTCAATCCCCTTCAGAATCTTGTATGTTTCAATGAGATCACCTCTCATTCTTCTAAACTCCAGAGAATATAGGCCCATTCTACACAATCTTTCATCATAGGACAGCCCTCTCATCCCAGGAATCAATCTAGTGAACCTTTGTTGCACCGCCTCCAAGGCAAGTATATCCTTCCTTAGATAAGGAGACCAAAACTGTGCACAGTACTCCAGGTGTGGTCTCACCAAGGCCCTGTACTCCAACCCCCTTGCAATAAAGGCCAACATGCCATTTGCCTTCCTTATTGCTTGCTGTACCTGCATGCTAGCTTTCTGTGTTTCTTGCATGAGGACACCCAAATCTCTCTGAACACCAACATTTGAAAGTTTCTCACCATTTAAAAAATATTCTGTTTTTCTATTCTTCCTATCAAAGTGAATAACCTCACATTTCCCTACATTATATTCCATCTGCCACCTTACTGCCCACTCACTTAGTCTATCTATATCCGTTTGCAGACTCTTTGTGTTCTCCTCACAGCTTACTGTCTCACCTAGCTTTGTATCATCAGCAAACTTGGATACATTACACTCGGTCCCTTCATCCAGGTCATTAATATAGATTGTAAATAACTGAGGCCCCAACACTGATCCTTGTGGCACCCCACTAGTTACAGCCTGCCAACCTGAAAAAGATCAGTTTATCCCTACTCTCTGTTTTCTGTCCGTTAACCAATCCTCTATCCATGCTACTATATTACCCCAACCCCATGAGCCCTAATCTTGTGTAATAACCTTTTATGTGGCACCTTATCGAATGCCTTTTGGAAATCCAAATATACTACATCCACTGGTTCCCCTTTATCTACCCTGCTAGTTACATGCACAAAAAACTAATAAATTTGTTAAACACGATTTCCCTTTCATAAAACCATGTTGACTCTGCCTAATCATGTTATGATTTTTTAAGTGCCCTGATACCACTTCCTTAACAATGGATTCCAGCAATTTCCCGACGACTGATGTCAGGCTAACTGGTCTGTAGTTCTCTGTTTTTTCTCTCCCTCCTTTCTTGAATAGCAGTGTTGCATTTGCGACCTTCCAATCCACTGGGACCATTCTAGAATCTAGGGAATTTTGGAAGATCAAAACCAATGCATCCACTATCTCTTCAGCCACCTCCTTTAGAACCCTAGGATGTAGGCCGTCAGGTCCAGAGGATTTGTCGGCTTTTAGTCCCATTAGTTTCTCTAGTACTTTTTCTCTACTTATATTAATTACGTTACATTCCTCACCCTCATTAGACCCTTGGTTCCCCACCATTTTTGGTATGCTTACTGTGAAGACAGATACAAAATATTTGTTTAACGTTTCAGCCATTTCCTTATTCCCCATAATAATTTCTCCTGTCTCAGCCTCTAAGGGACCAATGTTTATTTTTGCTACTCTCTTCCTTTTTACATACTTCTAGAAGCTCTTACAATCTGCTTTTATATTTCTTGCTAGTTTTCTCTCATATTCTATTTTTTCCCTTATCATCATTTTTTTGGTCAACCTTTGCTGAAACTCTCCCAATCCTCTCAGGCTTACTATTATTCTTTGCAACATTATAAGCTTCTTCTTTCAATCTAATGCTATCCTTAACTTCTTTAGTTAGCCACGGTTGGATCACTTTTCCCGTGGTGTTTTTGTTTCTCAATGGAATGTATTTTTGTGAATTATGAAATATTTCTTTAAATGCTATGAACATACCGAAAAATAAGCTTAAATGGTGTAGCCCAAAGCACCAATGCTATGGAGTAAACTTAGGAAGACTGCAATGTGAAACAGTGGGCTTCAAGCTTAAAGTAGCTTAAAAACATACATACACCCACATTTGCGTTATGTACAGATAACTCATTTTTCAAACATGCTGCATTTATACTGTGTATTTACCTGCAACTGCTCAAAGAGAAAGGTGTTCAGGGCTTGTCTGCAAGGAAGAATCATCATGGGGAACCCCACAGCAACGGACATCATAAATCCTACACGAATCATCTCTGTGACCAAGTTGGAGGGAAAGTTCATCATAACATTCCCAGCAATGTTATCAGTGTAACTGATATAACCAAAAGAACCAACCTGTAGGATAATAATATGATTATAGGCTTTACAACTCTGCTATTTTAACCTTAATATTTGCCGATTAAATTTAATGTCCATCATTATGCACATTTACAAGTTTGCAATCTGTGAACAACGCAACCAGTGTAAAATGTTGTTGTCTTAGAAGTACTAATTCACACTGGCTTTTTAAAATTGCAAATTTCTTCTGTATATCAAAAACAACTGTTTATTTTCAGCACTGAATATTGTAAAGGATGACTATGAAAATGCATTATATATACTATTACTGAACTGAAAAAAATAAGTTGCCTTCAAAATTCAAAGGAATGAAGAAAAACAACAATGCTGCTCAAGGCTTTAGTGACACAGCAGTTATATGAAAATATCAAGATAATCTCAGTCCGTGTAGAATTTCAAAGTTTTTTTTGGTTAGGTTTAAGTTGTAATTAAATATATTTATATAGCTCGTACTATGCATGTTTAAAATATTTCTCTGTGCTTTTGTGATTCTATCATATAACCATTGGACCATTCTACATTTACTTTTCTTTACAGATACCTGCTCACGTACACATTTAACAAAAATATGCAAAATTTTAAAAATTGTTTTTTTAAAAATTGCTAGGGAACAAATTAGATGCACATGTAGATAGATGTCTGTTGGTTCCGAGATTGTATTTGCACTCCACAAATTGGCCTGACTGTATGTACGTGTAATTAATCTGCTACAATCCACAATTCTGTACCAATTTCCAATTTAGCGCATTCCCAAGATGTAATAAAGGCTTTTTTTTCCCCTAGCAAAACGAATTATATAACTATCAGAATTTATTTTCTTCAAAAACAAAAAGTTAATCATCAATAAGACTCTTGCATTAGGCTGGCCATATCTACAAGAATAAGTTATTTTTTCAAATTGCCCTTTAATCATTTCACCTATTGAAAGTACAAAGTAGAAAGAACAGTTTATATGATTAGATCTAAAGTGCTAGGATATTAAATAAACCTTAAATAAATTGTTATCTTTATTCAGTTTTTGGTGTGTGATATTTATCAGGAAAATCTATTGAACACATTGTTCTAGCCATACCAGTGAAACACTACATTTAGACACACTCTTGTCTAAGTTTTGAATAACTAAAATTTAATTCAACAAATTTTTTTCTAATTTTAACAGTCTAGCATTGCCACTGCTCACATCATTTATTAATCTGAACTGTTGCAATACATAACAGGTTCTGCAATTCATTCCTAATACAAGTTGTTTCTATTAATTTTCACAAGCTATTGCATAGTCATCTAGTTACATGCAGTATAAACCACCAAAGACTTACAGTCACGTAAAACATATTAACCACATTCAGGGCCGATGTGAAGATCGTGCTCATCCGTTTAACAGATGGTTCATCCAAACTGTCATATGTGGGCAGCACTTGGCTATGAGGAAATTGTGAAAATTCACCTGTAAGTCTGAGCAACATATTCTTCCCCTCAAAACAATGAAATCTGTAATATCTCTAATGCGCAAAACAAGAAACAGCCATAAATAATCCACTAATACTTCTTGTCTTTCTTAAATCTTGGTATAGCATAATAGTTAACATTCTTACAAGCCAAAACCCAAGAAAATCGCTAAAGAATATCACAGGTGGATTTCTATACAGCACAATAAATAGCTGAAAAATAACTCAATTAAAAATAACTTAGATGTCTAGACTATAGTGAACCCCACAAATTATGTAGGCAGCGAGTCTACAGAGGTTATACTGATACGATAGCAAAATACTGCGGATGCTGGAAATTTCTCTCTCCACGGATGCTGCCTGGCCTGCTGAGTTTTTCCAGCGTTTTCTGTTGTTCTTTGAGGTTATACTGATGTTTAACAATACACTGGTCTAACGACACTATGTACTGTGTTTAATTTCAGTCATTACACCACAACAAGGGCACGCATGCCTTGATAAGGGTGCAGAAAAGAGCAACAAGAATGTTCCCAAGTATAAAGGGGCTGAGCTATGGGAAAAGATGAGAAGCTCAATCTCGACAGTTTGGAAAGAAAGTCAACTTATATAAAATGGCACAATGTAAATACAGAATATTATTTCAAAGTCAGGCAAGTTAGACAAAAAGACAATTTAAATTAGTGAAATGAAAAATTCAAACAAATATTAGGAAGAACTTCTTTACCCGATAGACAATAAATGTTTGGAATAATCTGCCTGGCAATGTAATAGAGACAAAAGCCTTTGGGGAATTCAAAATGCAGTTGGATGCTAAACTGGACAAGTTAAACTTACTGGAGGGATAAGCTTCAATGGTCTGAATAGTCTTCTCAATCTGGATTGTTCTTAATCACAATCTTGAAAATACAGCAAAATAATTTCAGGAAATTGAAGCTTTATTCTCCAGTAACTAGGTTTTATTCAGAAGTGCAACAAAGTTTGAAACTGTGGATTTAGTTGTCTAGACAAAAAAAAACATACATAGCCCAACCCCTCCCCAAGGTATAAAACCAAAAATTGATAGGTAACTTCTGAAAGAGAAAAACACTTAAAATTCATCTGAAACACAATGTTATACAATCATAATTGAAATCACAAGATAGATAGCACTGGTGTGACAACTAGCAATTGAACAGATGCACGTTTCAGGTGGGTGGTAAAGTTCCCACGACACTTTGGGCTAGATTGTCCACCCATTCTTATCGATAGGTGAAAATTCTAGTCCTATGTGATGAAGAGCAGGGAGTTCTCCTGTATCATGGTCAACATTCTTCCCTCCACCAACAGAAACACAAAAAATTAACTGGTCAAAGTAAGCTTTAAGGATGAAATGCCCTTACTACAAAAAAAAATAGCACAAAGCATTTGTTAGAAAGAGAAACCAAAGTACTTACGACTGGCAGGCAAAAGACATGCTATATATAGGGATACACCGGAAGATGCCATCCCAGCGAACGTAACTAACTCGTTTCAGCCACTGACCACTAAAGAGGCCATGTTTGAAGGAAGACAGCACAATCTGTGGTGAGGGAGAACACCAAGATTAACAGTCAATAAACACACCATTCTAAGCGTTTGCCTTGAGAACAAAATCCAATCATGTGATAAACGCCATGATCACAAGATTACCAGAAAATTACAAATGAGGAAGGCTATTTGGCCCATCTTAGTTCATCCATCTAGAAAGGCCCTGAAGACCATTGCAGCGTCTAATGTTCTTGAATGATCCCAGGGTTTTCACCTTCACTAATGTATCTGGAAGCCCATTCCACAGATTGATCTTTGATGTGAAGACCTTCCCGATATCGTTCCTACATTTGTCTTTCAACAGTTTGAACCTAAGGCCTCTTATTCTACTCTTGAAATGTAATTTAAAGTAATGTAATGGATGTATCTTTTCCATACCGTTTACAATCTTATATACCTCAATAAGATCACCACTCACATGCCTCCTTTCGAGGCTAAAAACTTCAAGTTTCTAGTATTTCCTAACCCAGAACTTCAGAATAAGTATCAACCTTATGGCTTGTCTCTGCACGGCCTCCAACTTCCAACCCTTGTGTCTTGGTGATCAGAACTGGACATACTACTGAAAATATGGTCTGACCAGAGCACTATAAAGTCGGTGAATGACTTTATTGCATTCTACGGTTTTAGTTATGCAGTTCAAAATTCAAAAAAATTGTCTGTCCAAGCAAATTCATTGAAGCTGCAAACTAATAAACAACCATAAAACATACACAAAACACTTATGACCTTACGCAGTCGTAACCCAAATAATTATTAGTTGGACATGTTTATATCATAACTGTATTCCATTTCTCATTGTGGGTATCATAATTTGATGCATTATAATGAGACTGGCTCCAAATCCACAAGGAGGTCACTGATTACTGGAAGGCATCGAGTGTACTGCTGATCGATACAGCGATTTTGTAGGACGAGGCCATATGTTGTATTTTAACTTCAAAAGCCACCCCTCAACACAGGCCAGAATTGACAGGCATCATAGAAAACATTATGTGGGAAGATCTGAATGGAACAGTGACAACACAGCCAGCTGTAAGAACTGGCAGAACAGAAAACATGACGGAGAGATCTTATGCTGTTTATACTCAAATTTGCAATGATAACTGACGAAGAAAATACTTTAAAATTTTACAGAAATATTTTAGAAACCTTTCTTTCTCTAGTTTCCAATATAAAGCCCTAATAGAAATATCTATAGTCATTCAGCTATTTTCTCATCAAAAAAAATTCACATATATGAATATCGTAGCCATCTGCGATCAACAGCAGGTAAAATTTAAAGGCAGAATGCTGATATCTTAACTTGCAGGCAGACCCTGGTCTGAAATCCAGCACTGATTGATATGCTCACGTAAGCTTCCCCTGCAGCAGAGATTCCTCATCTTGGCTAAGTTGTATGGGGTACCACAAGTGAGGAAAAACTAGCCTGAAGAGAATTCCAGTCTGCACCACTCGGGGCACTTGCTGGCAGATTCACCAATTAGCAGTTTTCACAGAGCTCTGGAGATGTCTTCAGGCAAGACACCCCACTCTCCCAACTGACAAAGGCACTGTAGATATAAGTGGCTAATTTGAGGAGGAAAAGGAGAAAATGAGGAGAAGGGGATTTTTTTTTTTTTTTTAAATTGGGTAATGTATATTGTTATTACCCTTAAGGCACCCTAAAGAGTAAATATAGCATTTTTGGCTTCCCATTCACAATTCCAATTCATTCAGCAAAACAAATGCACTCAGCAAAACAAAGATTATATTACTACTGCATCTTGAAAATGAAAGTTTTACATTCATGAACATTTATATCAAAGGAATTACAGCATTCAGAATGCCTGAAAATGCTGTATTTACTCTCGTCTATGGTTCAGCTTCCACCTTATATTTTGTTTTTAAAAGAACTTTTATTCTTCTTGTTGCAGTTAACGAAGGACAACATAGGTTATTGATTTTTACTTTCTAAATTTAGTTGTTTGTAATCCACACACAGTTAGCGATTGGGAAGCAGATGTGCAAATCAGTTTTTAATGTTTTTTAAATGAATTTATACTCTAAATATTAATGTAGCAACCCTCTTACATGGTCAGTTATTTTTCAGGAAATCATTTTACAGTTTGCACCATGCAGATGCCCATAAATTATGATCTTGCAAATCACTGAGGCTAATAATGATCCTTCTTGGTGTACTGTACTAATCTAGATGGATCAGATGGTAAGGACATGGTTTGTTCCACCAGAGTTCTGTCATTACTTTGAAGTGACCTTGTAGATGAAACTCCATGATCCATGCAAGTCAGCAGCAAAGCAAACCAATGTCAGCAACAAGTGGCAGTGGATCAGAGATTGGCAATAATGGTCATAATTGTAGAGTTTGCCAATCATTTTGAAAAGTTTACATTAGCATGTAAGTTGTCACCTTCTTCTACAAGATTACGTATTCCTTTTCAATCTTGCCCTCTTTTCCTCTACTGTCTCATTCGATGGTGGGTAAGAATGGTGCAGATTGGGATCACACCACCTTAATAAGAACATAAGAAATAGGAGCAGGAGTAGGCCATTCGGCCCTTCGAGCCTGCTCCGCCATTCAATGAGATCATGGCTGATCTTCTGCCTCAATTCCATTCACCGGCCCTATCGCCATATCCCTTGATGCCCTTACTAGTCAGAAATCTATCGACTTCTGTTTTGAATATACCCAATGACTGAGCCTCCACAGCCCTCTGGGGTAGAGAATTCCAAAGATTCACCACCCTCTGTGAAGAAATTTCTTCTCATCTCAGTCCTGAATGGCCTACCCTTTATCCTGAGGCTGTGGCCCCTGGTTCTAGACTCCCCAGCCAAGGGAAACATTCTCCCAGCATCCACCCTATCAAGCCCTGTAATAATTTTGTATGCTTCAATGAGATCCCCTCTCATTCTTCTGAATTCAAGAGAATACAGGCCTAGTTTACTCAATCTCTTCTCATACGACAGTCCCGCCATCCCAGGAATCAATCTCGTGAACCTTCGTTGCATTCCCTCTATGGCAAGTATATCCTTCTTTAGGTAAGGAGACCAAAATTGTACACAGTACTCCAGGTGTGGTCTCACCAAGGCCCTATATAATTGGAGTAAGACTTCTTTACTCCTGTACTCAAATCCTCTTGTAATGAAGGCCAGCATACCATTTGTCTTCCTAATGGTATGCTGGCCTTATTCAAATAGTACTTCCTTTCAGTATTTTTGAGAGTGTTGGATCTTTCCAATGCATCAAAAGGAAAGTCACACAAAATCATATTTTTAATTTACATCTACTTATTGCCTGTGTGATGGCCAGCCATCCCATCCTCCATTGGAACACTTGATGCGTTCAGTCACTCCTTTTGGACCTGTCTCACTGGTGTCCCTTAACTTCCTAACCTCTCTTGTTCCTCAGCTGCATCCTGCTTGTATCACATAGCCTCCAACATGACCTTAACCTAAATGAAGCTTCGTGCTCAATAGGAAATTGAAATAAATAAGGTGTTTAAAAACTATTTATTCTCCCTAAAATGATTTTCATCAGGCAAGCTGTTTTTCTGTTCAAAAAGTAACAGATTTAGAAATACATTCAAAAGCTACATAGCCAAAGTTAGTGTAGAAATGTGTATTTATTTTTGCTTTTAAAATTGAAATATTTGCAGCATTTAAAAAAAAACTGAAAACAAAGAACAGTAAACATTGTACTTCAGAGAAATTTCCAACAAATGACCAGTTCCAGATTGGACACTGAAGCAGCTCATGACCTTGTCTGCTAAATATCATACAATATAACCACCCACAGATAGTAATGGTATGGGAGTAGAAAGAGAAGGATCATCTTATAAGAACATAAGAATTAGGAGCAGGAGTAGGCCATATGGCCCCTCGAGCCTGCTCCGCCATTCAATAAGATCATGGCTGATCATCGACATCAACTCCACTTTCCCGCATCCCTTGATTCCCCTAGAGTCCAAAACTCTATCTACCTCAGCCTTGAATATACTCAAAGACTCAGCTATCACAGCCCTCTGGGGCAGAGAATTCCAAAGATTCACAACCCTCTGAGTGAAGAAATTCCTCCTCATCTCAGTTTTAAATGGCCTACCCCTTATCTTGAGACTATGCTCCCTAGTTCTAGACACTCCAGCCAGGGGAAGCAACCTCTCAGCATCTACCCTGTCAATCCCCTTCAGAATCTTGTATGTTTCAATGAGATCACCTCTCATTCTTCTAAACTCCAGAGAGTATAGGCCCATTCTACACAATCTATCATAGGACAGCCCTCTCATCCCAGGAATTAATCTAGTGAACCTTCGTTGCACCGCCTCCAAGGCAAGTATATTCTTCCTTAGATAAGGAGACCAAAACTGTCCACTGTACTCCAGGAGTGGTCTCACCAAGGCCCTGTGCAATTGTAGCAAGACTTCCTTACTCTTATACTCCAACCCCCTTGCAATAAAGGCCAAGTTTATTACAATGTAACACTATTACTATGTCTATAGTATAGCATCACAAAGGTTCCACAGTGGCAATCACCATAACACACGTTCCTCAACTCTGTCTATTCCAGAATAAATCTACACATTTCAACACTACAGCTGTAAAGGAGATAGTTTCACACACATTCACTTTAAAGCTACATTATCCAAAAAGTTTTGTGGTTACTAAATCGAATACGCTGCTCCAGCACTTTGTTTGAGATATTAAAATTAAATATTTACTGAACTAAATTTAAAGCCACTGTTTTATTTACATGCTTTGTGCATGCCATTAACTGGAGCAAAACTAAAAAGAGAAAACTGCAAATGCTGCAAATCTGAAACAAAGTAGGAAGAATCTCATACCCAAAACACGAAGCTGTCTTTTCTCTTTTATAGATGCTGTGTATTTCCAGCATTTTCTACTTTTCGTTTCATTTAAACCTTGCTGCAAATTTCTTCGAACATCTTTTTGGGAGAGATTAAGTGGCTATAGAGCAACTTTGGATAAATTAAGTGATCTTTTAAAAATCATTTTTAGCTACTTACAGAAATATTTAAGTAATCCTTTCCATTGCAATCTGTTTTTCCAAAGTTTAATAGTGATTTTAAAAAAAGCATTATAGGGTCGCAAAGCTTAAATTTTACATGAAATTAAATTTGTTCTTCCAAAATTAATTTTTTTGACTTGTGGTTGTTGATTATTCTGCAAATACAACAGTATCATAATCAAGACAACCTTATACTTTGCTAATAGGTACCATTTTGGTTCCAATTTTACTTTCCAATGTGTGTCAACCCTTAACTCTTAGTGGGTCTTTAATGAAAAGACAGTGGTATTAAAACAGCATAAATATTCAGTGCACTAATCTGGGAATAAAATCTTATATGGCACTGGTATGCAGACATGTGCAATCTAGTTTTAAATACACAAATTCATTTATTAATTTCAAATTCAATCTTATCCCACTTTATACAACATATTTATAGGTTTTATTCGAGGAATCGACTGTACACAGCCATTACCTTTGAAGGTTCGAAGCTCCAATTACTAGGAGACTTAATCGGAAAATCTATTTACAGTTATGTTGAAAACCTGCTCAGTGAATTGCTACAACCAGAGATAAGTGAGAAATGAAAAGACTTTGGAGAATTAGACAGCTGAACATAAATTAGGGTACTTACTACAAACATGAAGAGAGTGTAGAATATTAAAGCCATGGCACTGAAGGACTGGATAGAGGCCATCATGTTCCTCTGCAAACTCAATGGCAGCACTATAAATACAGAGACTGCAAACAGCAAGAACACACGGAATCCCTGTGTTACCTAAAACAAAAAATGGCAGTAAAAAGAACTAAAAAAATAAAAGTTAGAATCCCATCATACCAACAGGTTACAGCACAAGTGAATTTCTTACAACGAGGTATAGCCCATTAGTAAATAGATCACAAGATGTAAAAAAAGCAATATACACAAAAATATAAATCATTGGGAGTAATAATATTGTAATTTAATCATGGAGCTCAAAAAGGTCAGTACCAAGCAACGTGAATCTTGAATGGTTTATGGTTGTCACTTGAAACCCAAGATTAAATTGCAATTTTTTATTCTTCACTGTCTTTTTTTTATACAAAAATAATTCATCAGTTTTGCTAAAGGAAGCACATAATAATGTCAGTTACAGGCAGCATCAAAAGTATAATAACTGAAGACTATGAGAGGCCATTGTAAGGTCATCACTGAAGACTATTACAGTCACAAAATTCAAAGGAAAGTTAATATACAATAGAAATCAAGGAGTGGGCTACAAAGCTGTCATTCTGCTGAGGGGCTCAAATGACTTCACAAGCACGCAAGAGTGAAGCTCAGCTTTTGATGGACACTTGAACCCCAAACTGGAAATACAGCCACGTAAAGAAATCTGGCGGCTCATTTGCATGCAGGAGTTTAGCATCCTTTAATTATAGGGCAGCAACTTACGAGTTGATAACAAAATGGCAATAAAATAGAGATGCAGTACAGATCAAATGTTACTGCTTTTAAATTCTGCACATCACAGACTACATATATTATTCAGCCAACTAGTAGAGTTTGTTTCTACCCGAGATTGATAGTGCTCCTATTAGTCACTGTTTGAGTGTGAAACTAGTGGATCACTAAAAGTGTTCCATATTTTACTTGATTAGGTACAATTGCCTCAGTGCATTTGTGTGCGACTCTTGAAACTAAACCTTTTTGGTCAATGTATGCCATATGCAACGCCCACTTACCTGAAGTCCAAGCAACTGAGCGAAGAAATTAGATCCTAAATCAGCGATAACAACGTAAAAAGCAATGCACGTCCCCAACATCAAGCCAATCAAACTATATAAAGTAAACAGAGCAAACCGTAATTAATAACTCTGCAGTAAAAATTCACCCCACCCTACAAACTGCTGTAGTAGCTCAGCAGATAGATGCACCACCTAGTGTGATATGAAAGCACACAGACCAGGACTATCACAGGTCTGATCTCTGATCTGCAGTGCATTAGAACATTTCAGCTGGAATGGCAGCAGGGACCTTCAGTAAGCCTCAATACATTCAGCTGAAGAATGGCAAAATACAAGGGGGGAAAATGTCAACTAGCTCCTTCTCCTGATCACTATCCAGAAACCTTTGGAGGAAAGTGCACTTGTGCAGACATCAGATGAGAACTGGATTATATTCAGCTGCGATACACCCATTGCTGAATAGCCTGCCAAAACCCACCATCAAGGTCGCTATTTCAGGATTGCCGGTACCAACTGCAAAGAACAAAGTGCTTTTCAGGACACGTGTAAAACAAAATGTTTGTAATCAAAGGACTACAGGTTTCATTAGAGCTCACAACAAAATCCCAAACCATACAACAGCGTGAGTCACCTCTTCCAGAAGAGAAGCAGATGAATGCTTAATATGATGTCCCTTTATCTGTTCTTTTATGCCACTTTAAATAGGTTAATGTCTCCATTAACACAGACAGATCGAATATATATACACAAATGCTCATCCACTAATATCACAATAGTAATTTCTAAATACTTGTTTTATTTAGGTTTGCCCCTCTTACTGTCGGTCACAAAACTCCTCCATATAATCCCAACAACAAACAAAGTACATGGCAAGCCAGATCCATCCCATTGTACTTCTGCTCTAATGCAATGTGTTTTTCTTCTGCTTTGTTGGAGAATGAGATGGATCTTTTCTATACAATCTATCGTATATACAATGAACCCTACTGATTTTCAGTTTCTACCCCATAATTACCTTTAAAAGATGAATTCAAAATTCAGGTTAAGCCATGAAACCCTAAAACACAAACCTTAACTTCAAGCCAAACTAAATCTTAAAATAAAAAGATTGCCCCGTCACTCCCCATAGAGAAGTAGGATGACTCGCATCACACATGACACGCACTTCCCTTTAAAAAAAAAAGACCTTCCCATTCATCAGTTCTTAAAGCATCCCTCACATACAACTCTGAATAGCAAACAATGAGAAGGAGGACACAGAACAGATACTGAACAGACGGGCCCCACGTCCACTGCATCACTAACGGGCCCCACGTCCACTGCATCATTGACTGATAGACAGATTTTTGTTAGGTAAGGGTATCAAGGGATATAGAATAAAGGCAGGTAAATGGATACAGATCAGCCATGATCTAATTGGATGGTGGAACAGGATTAAGAGACTGAATAGCCTGCTTCTGTTCTTCTATTAAGCTTCCCTTTCATACAGCCTTTCATTGCTAAAGTCTGCTCTCCTGAAATCCAGTTTCTTAATTGTTTTTATTATACAATCTGTCCTTATTTCAGTCTTAAGATTAACATTATGATCACTGGACCCCAAATATTCCCTTACTTCAACTTGGCTCAAAACTAATTAGCAGGGAGAAAGGAGCACATTCACTTTTGCCTTCTTCCTTCTGGGTTCCATCACCTGCTATTTGCGAAGCTTCTTCAAGTACTTCAATAAACTCCTTCGTGGATACAGATTGTCCCAATGTCATAGTCAGGAAAATTAAAATCTTTCATCATTACATCTGAGGTCTCACCACTACCATTCTTATGACCTCCCAGAGTACTACATCCACCTCAGTAGTATTCTGTGGTAGCCTGTAACATATTCCTACCACTACTTTCTATCTTTCAGATCCACCCAGACACTCCATGCCAATTCCCACTTCATTCTTTCTTTTCAATAATGTATAAACCTTCCCCGATAAACGCTGCCACCTCACCCCTTTACTTCCTTCTCCATCCTTCCCAAAGCACCTTGAAATTTAGCTCAAGGAAGAGGATGAGGATTTGTTCCCCACACATTCCCTTCCTTTAGTTAAGTTTCAGTAATTCCTACATTATCTATAAGCTCCCTATTTACCACCACTTTAACTGATCCATTTTATTTCTAGTGGTCCTGACATTCATGTAAATACATCTTAGTTAATTTCTTGTCCTCCTTGCTATATCCACATAACTCCATACAGTTATTCCATCAACCCTGCTTCCCTAATTTAAATCCTTCCCAACTGTTTTATGTGTCCCATCAGCCAAGAGATGTTTTGGTAGGAAAGTATGGCCGATCCTAAACAACATGCAAAGAAAAATACACACACACATATATGGAATAAATAGAAAGTGCTTGACAGGACTCATCATTTTACCATTAAGTAAGCCACAGGGATCCAAATTACTAGTGTTTGGCTTTCAGCAAGTTCCATCGTACATCATGGGAGTGAGGTATATTTAAAATTTAATAAAATTGTTCCATCTCTTGTGCAAAACAGTACGTTTCACGGGAACAAGATACAGCTGTAGGAAGGTTAATGGATATTGCGGGTTAAATATGGCTAGGTGAGACGGCTGAAAAAGCAACAGTAGGCAAGAAAAAAACGGGACAGGACCGTGAAGAGGATGAGGCCAAGCTAAAAAAACCAAACAGAACTGAGAAGAGAAAGAAAGAGGAAAAGCGACAAAGATAAAATGACTAAATAAAAATATTTATACCAGCATTTCGGTGGCTACTTAAATTTCAGTAGCAGTTATTGGTCACAACCAGGGAGTTACGATTTTATAATTAACATTTTAACTCGTCTTTGTATGCTGATTAATTAATGTTTAATGATTAATGATTAATTTGAGATCTGAAATAATTTCTTTACAGTACAGGGTCAATCATGTCACCGCTGAGGGCATCAATTTGAATCAAAAGTAGTCTCTCCATAAATGATACAGCAATTTTCATATACCTCTGGTGTACCCTCGAATCATGTGGTTATAATAGTGCATCTGCCAGGGAATTCAAAACTGGCTAGGCAGCATTTTAGTTGCAGATGCGGCAACATAGAAAATTCATACAGCAGACCTTATACCATAATAGCCTCAAGAAGATCCACATGAATACTGAATGGTCTGGAGTCTTCAGCAGTCATAAGTTGAGTAAGATACAGCAGATCGGACTGTACTGTCACTCTCACCCACTGCTGATCCTCACCACTGCCATTTTTGGGAAGTAAGCTGGCAAATCCTATTGTAAAAGGAAAAATTATCCTGAAATACACGGATACTAATTACACAGAAACACTATCAGTGATTAATCAGTAGTCTAAATTTATGGTGTAGATTGGATCATAAGAATTAGGAGCAGGAGTAGGCCATACGGCACCTCGAGCCTGCTCCGCCATTCAATAAAATCATGGCTGATCATCGACCTCAACTCCACTTTCCCGCCCGATCTCCATATCTCCTTGATTCCCCTAGAGTCCAAAAATCTATCTATCTCAGCCTTGAATATACTCAAAGACTCAGCTATCACAGCACTCTGGGGTAGAGAATTCCAAAGATTCACAACCCTCTGAGTGAAGAAATTCTTCCTCATCTCAGTCTTAAATGGCCTACCCCTTATCCTGAGGCTGTGACCCCTGGTTCTGGATACTCCAGCCAGGGGAAACAACCTCTCAGCATCTACCCTGTCAATCCCCTTCAGAATCTTGTATGTTTCAATGAGATCACCTCTCATTCTTCTAAACTCCAGAGAGTATAGGCCCATTCGACACAATCTCTCATCGTAGGACAGCCCTCTCATCCCAGGAATCAATCTAGTGAACCTTTGTTGCACCGCCTCCAAGGCAAGTATAGCCTTCCTTAGATAAGGAGACCAAAACTGTGCACAGTACTCCAGGTGTGGTCTCACCAAGGCCCTGTACAATTGTAGCAAGACTTCCTTACTCTTATACTCCAACCCCCTTGCAATAAAGGCCAACATGCCATTTGCCGTCCTTATTGCTTGCTGTACCTACATGCTAGCTTTCTGTGTTTCTTGCACGAGGACACCCAAATCTCTCTGAACACCAACATTTGAAAGTTTCTCACCATTTAAAAAATATTCTGTTTTTCTATTCTTCCTACCAAAGTGAATAACCTCACATTTCCCTACATTATACTCCACCTGCCACCTTACTGCCCACTCACTTAGTCTATCTATATCCCTTTGCAGACTCTTTGTGTTCTCCTCACAGCTTACTGTCTCACCTAGTTTTGTATCATCAGCAAGCTTGGATACATTACACTCGGTCCCTTCATCCAGGTCATTAATATAGATTGTAAATAACTGAGGCCCCAACACTGATCCTTTGTGGCACCCCACTAGTTACAGCCAGCCAACCTGAAGAAGATCCGTTTATCCCTACTCTCTGTTTTCTGTCCGTTAACCAATCCTCTATCCATGCTACTATATTACCCTCAACCCCATGAGTCCTAATCTTGTGTAATAACCTTTTATGTGGCACCTTATCGAATGCCTTTTGGAAATCCAAATATACTACATCCACTGGTTCCCCTTTATCTACCCTGCTAGTTACATCCTCAAAAAACTCTAATAAATTTGTCAAACACGATTTCCCTTTCATAAAACCATGTTCACTCTGCCTAATCATGTTATGATTTTCTAAGTGCCCTGATACCACTTCCTTAACAATGGATTCCAGCAGTTTCCCGACGACTGATATCAGGCTAACTGGCCTGTAGTTCCCTGTTTTTTCTCTCCCTCCTTTCTTGAATAGCGGTGTTACATTTGCGACCTTCCAATCTGCTGGGACCATTCCAGAATCTAGAGAATTTTGGAAGATCAAAACCAATGCATCCACTATCTCTTCAGCCACCTCTTTTAGAACCCTAGGATGTAGGCCGTCAGGTCCAGGGGATTTGTCGGCTTTTAGTCCCATTAGTTTCTCTAGTACATTTTCTCTACTTATATTAATTACGTTAAGTTTCTCACCTTCATTAGACCCTTGATTCCCCACCATTTTTGGTATGCTTTTTGTGTCATTTACTGTGAAGACAGATATAAAATATTTGTTTAACATTTCTGCCATTTCCTTATTCCCCATAATAATTTCTCCTGTCTCAGCCTCTAAGGGACCAACGTTTACTTTTGCTACTCTCTTCCCTTTTACATATTTGTAGAAGCTCTTACAATCTGCTTTTATATTTCTTGCTAGTTTTCTCTCATTCTATTTTTTCCCTTTTTATCAATTTTTTGGTCATCCTTTGCTGGTTTCTGAAACTCTCCCAATTCTCAGGCTTACTACTATTCTTCGCAACATTTATATAAGCTTCTTCTTTCAATCTAATGCTATCCTTAACTTCTTTAGTTAGCCACGGTTGGCTCACTTTTCCCGTGGAGTTTTTGTTTCTCAATGGAATGTATTTTTGTTGAGAATTATGAAATATTTCTTTAAATGCTAGTCACTGTTTATCCAGCGCCATACCTTTTAATCTATTTTTCCAATCTACCTTAGCCAACTCGCCCCTCATACCTATGCAATTGGCTTTATTTAAGTTTAAGACTCTAGTTTCGGACTTAGGCAAGTCACTCTCAAAAGTAATGTGAAATTCTATCATATTATGATCACTCTGCCCCAGAGGATCCTTTACGATGAGATTTCTAATTAACCCTGTCTCATTACACAATACAAGATCTAAAATAGCCTGTTCCCTAGTTGGTTCCATGATGTTTTGTTGTAGGAAACTGTCCCGAATGCATTCCATGAACTCGTCCTCCAGACTACCTTTGCCAATTTGATTTGTCCAGTCTATATGAAGATTAAAAGTTCCCACGATTATTGCATTACCTTTGTTGCAAGCTCCTACTATTTCTTGATTAATATTCTGTCCAACGGTATAGCTACTGTTAAGGGGCCTATATATTACTCCCACCAGTGTTTTCTGCCCCTTGTTATTCCTTATCTCCACCCATACTGATTCTACTTCCTGATCTTCTGAGCCAAGATCCTTTCTCTCTACTGCAATGCAGACCTACAGGCCAAAGTTATACTGCAGCCTGTCCACCTTTGGGTCTCATGTGTGCAAGCTCTGTGTATGTCCATTTGCACACATGTGGAAAACTTTGTTCTCTAACTAGAAGAAGAAAATCAGCTTCTGAGGGTGCAGGTGAGAGCAGCCACACTCTTAGATCATCAAAAAGACTCTGCTTCAATTCAGAAACATTCCAGACTGTCTGGACCTTTTTAGAAGCAGGTTATACTACACCAGTGCAAAGCCAGAGGAGTGTAAAGTCACCCACTGGAGGCGATTTCATCTATCGGGGCAAAATACACTAAGAAGTCAAGTCATCAATCTAACTTTCAAGTTATATTGCTTTGCATCAATGGAAATGTGGCAGTGTAACAGCAGCCTAACACACAGTTATAAAACACAATTTGAAACACTAAGCTTTTCTGGAAGCCTCTAAGATTTCACAATGCTGCATTTCAACTGAAGATGCAAAAAAGATGCCAAGCAGTAGAGACCTGTCCTTTCAGCCTGAGTCAATTACACCCTAATTACTGAAGAAAGGAAGTCTATAATTAGTGAAGAACAGTGCTCTACAATTATTCGGCTGCATGGATTAGATGTCAAGACTGAAATATTACAGTTTAAATTGTAAACGACCTCTGGAGTAATGTGATCAGAGTTCTAATAGGATACAAGTGTTAACCCTTATCAGTCCAAGATCAGAGCTCGTTAGATCATTTGCGCTTTTGTATTCTATTCCTTTATTCCATTTATTTATTTTTTTCTTTCCCCTCTGTGGAGCACCTAGGGACAATTTTTAAGTTTAAAGATGCTGCATAAGATGCAGGTTGCTGCTGTTAGCAAAGTAGGCAGCTTGCACTTCTTCCAGGTTTTAATACAAATGTACGAAAAAGTAGTACAGGAAACTCTTTATTAACCGGCACCCAAATATCCGGAAATCTCTCTTAACCGGCAAAATTCTTGAGTAGGTAACCGGGGTTTTCCTTCATCTCTCGTTTAAAATTAACTTAAAAAAAAACCGAGGCGTTTGCCTTGTATCGGAGCGTGTAGATTGGGAGGGGAATGTGCAGCCCGGGTAGGCAGCGGACACGACAGATGGTCAGCTGGCGGTCCCCGGGGAGACGGAGCTCCGAATGCAGGCGCATGTCAATGTGTATGGGGCTCTCGTACGTTGGGAGATATAACTCTCCATTATCCGGACTTTTTGATTAACCGGCACCACGCTGGTCCCGTCGGTGCCGGTTAATAAAGAGTTTCCTGTACAGACCAACTGGTCCATCAAGCCTGGCCTATATTGGCATGGTGTACCTTCTACACAGTACTTCAGCAGGAAAGGTTAAAAAAAAACTTAGACCAACATAGAAAAAATACTCTGGCAAATTCCCTCCAACCCCTGATGGCAATTAAACAAGTTCCAGGAGACCAGTGACTGGGTAGTACATCCCGTAATAACCAACCTACCTTCTATATGCAGCTATGTTGGCCACTCTCAGGAACTATTCCAATGCTCTCCTGGCCAGTCTCCCATCCTCCACCCTCCATAAATTTGAGCTCATCCAAAACTCTGCTGCCCATATCGTAACCCTCACCAAGTCCTACTCACTCATCACTCGTGACCTACATTGGCTTCCAGTCCGCCAAAGCTTCCAATTTAAAATGCTCATCCTTATGTTCATGGCCTCGCCCCTCTCTATCTCTAACTTCCTCCAGCCCTACAACCCTTCGGGAACTCTGCGTTCCTCCAACTCTGACATCTTGAGCATCCCTGACTCCCTTCGCCACATCATTGGCGGCTATGCCTTCAACCATCTAGGCTCTAATCTCTGGAATTCCTTCCCTAAATTGCTCTGCCTCTCTCTCTCTCCTTCTTTAAGACCCTCCTTGAAACCTAACTCTGATCAAGCTTTTAGTCACCACTCCTAATATGTTAATTTTTGTCTGATTGTACTTTTGTGAAGCGCCTTGGGACGTTTTTCTACATTAAAGGCTTGACAGAAGTTTTTGTTGTTGAACTGATCCAGCTCCGCTTTGAATGCTTTCAGAGGGAGACTTACTGCACGTTCTAACCACTTGTTCCAGAGGTTGGCATCTCTCTGCACAAAGTACCTCCTAGCATCTAACCTAATTCTATGCTTATGTAACTTACACTTAAATTCTCTGATCCTCCCTAACCTATTTAGCTCAAATAGACTATCCACTTGTACTGAGTATAAACCTTTCATTATTTTGAAGACTTTAATTGAATCTCCTCAAAGTCTATGCTATTCTAGAATAAAAAGCTCTAGCCTCTCTAGACTTAATCGTGGCAACTGAAAGACCTAACTAGGAATCAATCTACTAGTTCTTCTCGGAACCTTTTTCAGAGCCTATATATCACCACAACATGAAGGGACCAAAACTGGACACAGCATTCTAGATGTAGCCTGTCCAAGACATTTAACGGAGAAAGAATAATATTTCTTGTTTTATATTTAATTGTCCTGACAATACATCCCAACACCCTATTTGCTTTTGCTATAGCCTTGTGGCGTCGGTCATGGGGCTTCAATGACTCATGCATTGTAGCATCAAGGTCCTTCTGCCACTCAACAATCTTGAGCATGATACCCTGCATGATGTACACATGCTTGGAGTTTCCAAGTGCATTACTCTGCTTTTATCCATATTAAAAGACAAATGCCAGATACAAGCCCATTCCCCCAATCGCATCTAGTTCTGGCTATAATCAATTTTTTTCATCTAAGATCCTTACCCCCTCAATATCACCGAATAGTTTGCATGCTGAACCACTACCATTCATAACTACTGTCTATGAGAATGCATCCAGTTCCATATCCAACCCAAAATCTGCACGCTAATTCCACAGGACTCCACCTTCTTTACATGTATTCTACTTGAGGATCTTCCTAAGTTCCTGTCAAACATCAGTTCAAGAAGTCCGGAACATAATGGGAACATCCTGGAAAAAGCTTAAACTGTCCTTAAAACGAAGGATGAAGGGTTGTAAACAAGATTATTGAAGACCTCAGCCAGAACAGTGAATGAACTAATCTTTTACCAAGCATCTTACAAATAAGCAAACTAGATCTACAGTAATTTATTGGTTATTACACACTGTTTCAAAAATGAACTAGAAAGAAGTGGTCCAATGTTCTGAAAGTTTCCAGTATGTCCATTTTTAAAGTAGCACACAGAATGATGACAGTAAATTACTCAACAAGTTTGATGACATTCCAAACAGGAGGCTGTCAAGTTATGGAGAATACATTTTTTATAGAAGCATCCATGAGGACACATAGAATATGTCCATTTATTGAAGGAAAATACAACAAAGTCTGCTCAAGATCTGTGAGAAGTGATTTTAAGACATTCAGCTGGCATCACTTTTACAGGGCAAAATGCCAGTTTGAACTATGCCCATTTTTGAAAAAGATCCAGAGGTCTGACCAAATGAGAGAAAAATACTCATGAACTATGTTTAAAATCTGATGAAAGCAGGTTCAAGTTTTTATTAAAATAATGATGTGTTAAATTAGGTTAGCTGTGGGAAATGGAAGCTTCCCACTTCAGGCATGCAGTGTCACAGCAAGCATTCCCTTGTTATTTACTGCACAGTTAAATGCAGTAAAGCTCCCTCCAGTCTGCCTCAATGCTTTGCTGTAGTGGCCCCAATCTCAACAGCACACCCCCACCGAACCAGTGTGACAGTTTCCACGCCAACAGTCCTTATAATCTCTGAATGAGTGTGCCAATTTAGGGCCTGAATTTAATGCCTACTTTGAGTTGGGGGCCCATACCCACAAAGAACAAGGCTGCGCCTGGCTTCACTCATTTCACATAGGATCCATGCTGTTGAACAGAAAGTCTTTTATCCTATCAATCTGAATTTAATTTTAACCCAGATCCCAGAGGTTAAAGGCCAGTGAGCTAACTCACAATGGCATTAGGTCCCCCAGGTTACAGTTTACCAAGAAGAACTGATCAGCATTTACATACAGATGGGTAGTGCCATAGTAAAAATCTGTATCCCCTTGTCTCTGTTCTCTATCATGAACTACATAGTCCAGATATTTCAGAATTACAAGGTTTTCAGTAATCATAGGTTTGAGCCCCACAATGACATTAGCCATATTTGCGATGTTCTCAGTTCTGATCTGGAATAATAACAGGCCTTATTTAAAGAGAAAATTAGTGCAGGCAGAGGACTGGTGTGACAATCATCTCTTTGGTTCAGTGTTAAATTCAACTCCTGCTGGGAAAGTGTGGCATGACATGTTATCTAGATTTTATTTTTGACAACTTTTAACTGTGGTGCAAGTATGCTTAATGAAAGAGTATCACTGTTTAAAAAATAATCTTGGATTGTGACATTTCAGCTTACCTGGTTTCAACCAGCATTTTGCCTGCTTTTCCGTAGGCATGGAAAGCTAAAAATTAAAAAGCAACTGATTAGAAAGCACAACAGTACCAAGCACTTGGATTAGATTTGAATTTATTTTTCATTACATTTCAGAATAAAATGCTTATAGAGTAATTGGGACTGAAGAAGTGAAAGAATTTTAAAACATATACAAATCCCTGAAGTGCAGGATCAAGCTTTGCGACATTTTCTATTAGAGTCAGCATCAGCTTTCTAAAATTGTCAAATTTTGGTATGAGACACTGAAGCACTAAATACCATTTAATGGAGAAGGTAATTCCACAAGGATGCATAATCGCTAACAGGTACTTACCCATAATAGTTGCTCCTGGTCTCAAGTAATTTTTTTTAATGTTTTTTTTTAAGTGTTTGCTTAAAATTATTATTCCAAGACCAAGATGAAGAACTCTATGGACAAATATCTATAAGCGATGGTACTTCCCCATGGAATTCCCTTCCCTTCAAAGAACAGTGCTTTAATAAATTCCAAAACATTGAAATACCCATTATGATTTGGAATTAGATATTAGACACAAGTCAGCAGAACTGCAGTAAAAATTCCCATTGCCAAGTCAGCCACCTTGAGTACAGTAACACAAGAGTGATAGCTTCTTTATGATATCAGGACACTTAATATGTTGGCAAAGTACTCACACATATTGTATTCAGCTGCAATGACACTTCCGGTTACATCGGGAACAGACTGACATAATGGTCAATTCATGAATTCAGAAGTTACTACTTTAAAAAAACAGCAGGGAGGGAGAGAAACTCGGTCTATCGGCCACACTTTGTGCTGAAAATTCTAACGTCCTCTCAAATACTCAACAAGAGATGCCACCTACTGTGGCATGATTTTTATATTAAAGGTGCAGTATCAGGAACAAGCCAACAGCAGACAGTTCAGTCAACATCACAAAAATCACCAGCAATATAACCTAAATGGTAAAATTCTCAATGGAGTGTAACAACAGAGAATCTAAGTGGTTAGTTGAAAGGAAATTATTACAATATCAAGAAGAACTCTATGGGTAAATATCTATCAGTGATGATATGGCCCTATGGAATTACCTTCCCTTAAAGAATATACACTGATCTTTAGAAGTAGGGCTGCAGTGGAAAAAGTCATAAAAATGACAAACAGGATTCTGGGTTTTATATACATGACCTGATGAAAAATCTGTACAAGACATTGGTTACGTTACAGTGGAGTGCATTCAATTTCCACCCCACCTGCCTCCTTTAAAGTCCTCATTTACTACTGTTTTCCCAAGCCCCATTGTGATTTCTTCACTAAGAACTATTTCCTATTCTCCTCCATTAACCTATGCAAGCAGCAACTTCTCATCCACGGTCATTTCACATGAACTTCCCCCACCTCATCTTCTCTAGCTTTGCTCATCACCCTCACTTAATTTCAACCTGCGCATAAACTCCCCAAGATCACGTCCTCAACCCTGCCAAGGCTTTGCCACCCCTGTGGTTCTGATCTTTGAAGAGGCCATCTCTGATCACCAGCTAACCCCAGCACCAGCACGATAATTGTTCTGTAACTTCTCCCCCATTTCCGCTCCTAGTTCCTTACCCGAGACCCAACTCCCACTCTCAACTTCCCTGCCCCCCCGCACCCCCACCCCCCCCCTTTCCAAATCCTGGCCTTTCCTTGTCCCAGTGCTCACCATCGTAAGTGGCTCTCTTTACACAGGCACCGTTTCCCACTCCCTTCAAAACAGTTGTCATCACCCCTTTGTCACAAACAATTATTGAACTCTTCATCCTTTCCAACAGCCATCCCATATCTAAACCCCATTTCCTCTTCAAGATCCTTGAATACATCATCTCCACCCAGCTTCATGGTCACCTCTCCAAAGTTTCCTCACTACTTCTCTTCCTGCCTTTAAAAGCTTCTTCAAAAACATTTTGACCATGCCTTCTTTCATTTCTCCTAACTCCTCAATTCCATCCCTGCACTCTCCTATGTGAAACGCCGTGGGACATTTTGTGTTAAAAGTGCCCTATAAATGCAAGCTACGATTTTATGTAGTTTGGTCACTTCATTATAGCAAGAATATGGAGCTATGGAGAAAGCAAATCTATGTTGCAACAAGACCATACCAGGGATGAGAGCATATAATTATGAAGAGGGAAAACTAGGACTAGAGCAGGGAATATTAAGGATGATGCAATAGAAGTGCAACACTTTGGACCACAAACAACCCAATGTCCATCAGGAACAAACATAACATCTTCTAGCAGTTGAATTCAAATGAGAGGCAATTCCAATACTTGAACTCATTAAACAGGTTATTAAAAGGCACAATACTGCCCGAGGTGTTCGGTTACCTGTTTTCTTAACTTTCGAAAGGTTAATATCAGAATAGAATTTTAAAATGGAAATAATTGCAGAAGCTTTCTTACCGCCCTCCCCCCACCCCCACTTGCAGTTATTAACCTGTACTGAGTCAGCTGATCTCAGTGTGGTTCAGTATCAGTGATCACTGAAGTTCATGTGAATGGGCATCAGCTGAAGATAGGATTGGACTCAGCTATGATACTACTTGTAGTAAAATGGGCGGCTGACACTCAGTTCCTGGGCACACAGGTGATAAATGGCCACTTGGGCAACATACAGGAGAGGAAGCAGTATTTGAAGTTGCTGTATTTTAGTACATGTGGTACAGTGATGCAAAGGTTTAATTTCTAGATTTAGAAACCGAGCCTCTTTTATTAGCACTAATGCAAAGTTTCTTACCAAGGCCCGGGTATGTCCTGCGCTTGCTGGTATTCGCTGCTTTCACCAGGAACATACAGGACTGGTGAGTCATCCAGGAACAGAAGAGGAGCAGGACAATACCCAATGCAATTCCACACTGCAGGGTAAAAAAAAAAAAAAATCAGGAAATAAGATATCCATTGTAATCTGGAAGAAGCACCAGCAAGGTTATGGACCACAAAAGAATTGATCCTACAGTATGTGCATTAGCAATTTTAAAGTACCCATCAATAATTCAGTCTAGTGAAACTATCTCTGGTGTGTGTCTTGTTCGGAAATGATTCTGAACCAGACCCAAACAATGTCAACCAATAGAATCAGTATTTGACGGAGCTATATTATAAGCCTCAGACTAGAATGTGAGAATTAAAAATGACTTTGAATTCAATTCACCAAGACTTTGATTTTAATTCCTGAAAAAAATGCATTTAAATCAAGATAATTGTACAATCCATTTAAGTTATTTTGGTCATTCCTTATTTACTACAATAAAAATGAATGCAGCTTTAAAGTCTAAGGGGCTGATTTTCCTGGCCTTTACGCCCAGGGAATGTCCATTCCTTGGGTGCAAATGTGAGAAAAAAAAGGAGGCGAAGATAAGTTACACCACATCTCCACCCCTTTATGTAGCTCCATGTTTTCCAGGGATTCCCTGGCAAGCTGGTGCACGGCACAAACCTCCAATGGGCACAGATCTAACGTAGTGATTCTGAAGAGGGCGTTCCTGACCACCTGGTTTTTTTCCCCCCCTGAACCTGCAGCCATGGGACACCAAGGGGCAGCCCCAAATACTGGGTTGGGCTTGCCCCAGGAGCTGCCACACAGTCCCTTGGGTCTGAGTAAGCCCAACAGCAAGCTAAAGAGCAGCCCACATTTTTAACTTGTTTTTGAACTTAGTCATTGGATCTTCCAAGTCTTGCATTCTACAACAGCAACCACAATACCTCAAGGCCAACACCCAGGAATGTAGCTGCAGGCCTCTCAGATTTGCATCTGCACTAGATTTCCTGCCCGAGCTTCGCAGGCCTGGCACAGCCAGGCTGCTGGCCTATGCCAAGGGTGCCCCAAGGCCTTGTTAATGGACCGAATTATGTTTGCACTCCTGGGCCTGGATGGGAAGGGCAAGTAGGAGGCGTGCAGGAAAAATCAG
The DNA here is from genome assembly GCA_030390025.1 of Squalus acanthias. Lineage (NCBI taxonomy): Eukaryota > Metazoa > Chordata > Chondrichthyes > Squaliformes > Squalidae > Squalus > Squalus acanthias. The sequence goes on along the minus strand of CM059447.1, from coordinate 16,351,343 downwards.
CCCCTGCAAATGTTCTTACACAACTACAAATGCAAGTGAATTATACTAAGCATCGTGCTGGCTTTTAGATTTGTGAAAATTCTGGGGAGAAGCTAAGGTCAAAGGATGGGGGTTGTGAGGGAGGTTGAAGTCCAGATTCGGCTGACTTGGCACGGCACAGCTATGCTGGCGTCTTCCAGTGTGGCAATCGGGAATTTAAAAGCGGGGCAAATTATTTGCAGTCAGTTTTGGCCGAGTCCTGACGTACAAGATCGGCTGGCCTCAAAGTAATCGGGAGATGGTCATGACCCTGCACCCCACCCCCTCCCCCTCCTCTAGTGAAATTGTAAAAATGTAAAAGCCACTATGACGCATCAAGCAATTTTTGACACCAATATAACTTTACCCAGCTGGACACAATCAAAAGTGACCATTGGTGCTAATGACCTTTCTGCTTATCCACAATTATAACGGAGCTATCTTGAAAACAGTCACTAAAATTCTGTATAGGGAAAATGTGTGCCGCACATGGGGCTAAACGTCGACTGGAAACTGTAGGTAGAAAGGATTATGGACAATCAAAATGTAATCCCTTTGAATATCGAGCATCAGATTGCTGCTTTTGAAATAGACGATGTATAACAAAATAGAAAATATGTTATTATGACACTTTTCAGTAGAACTGTCTTTTTTTTGGACACGAGAGAACATGGATTATTTTTCAGTAAAATGCCCTCTTTTTGTCATGTGAGCTGAAGCCAGATGGCAAGACAACAGCAACAATGTCTGCGATATACCAGTGGTAACAAAAAAAAATGCTGTCAGTCAGGTAAGATACAGCCCTAATGGCAACAAACCTGTATCCATTAAGAATATAAAAGATGGCTGTGTGTGATAGTGGACTGTAACATGATCTGAGCATATAAACTGAGAGAGCAGTTTATGTTATTAGAACGCTTTGATTATATTCCCAGAGAGCCTTTATTCTCAAAACAATACATACTACGCACAGAATTTCACTGATTATTAACTTTGGATTATTTCTTGATAAATCTGTGCTGGTGGGATCACATCTTTAATGCACTTTGTGATTATAGCCATCACATATGAAGACACACAGGACACTGACAGCTTGCAGCCACACTGGCAGCACAAAAGGGGAGATAAAGCATCAAATTGAAGCTGCATCTATGATAAACAATATGATACCAGGGAGTAGCTTCAAGTTCCAATCTAATTCAGGGATTCAGATGATGTCAAAATGTGAGAAAGAAGCCATTTATAACTATTGAACCCTCAGATTCCTTCCTTGATAAGCTGTTTCGAGTCTCTACACTTTCAATTTTATTACAGATAGCAAGGAGTGTTTGTAAGGCTGTAAGCTAATCTCCTGGTTAAGGTAAAGAAGGAACTTGCATTTATATAACACCTTATCGTGCCTCTCAAACGTCCCAAAGCACTTCACACACAATGAATTGTTTTGAAGTGCAGTCACTGTGTTATGTACATGAACACGGGACCCTTTTTTGTGCACAGCAATCTCCCGCAAAAAGCAATGAGATAAATAACCAGTGAATGTGGTGCTGGTAGAGGAGAGAATATCAGCCAGGACACCAGAGAACTTCCTGCTCTTCTTCAAATAGTGCCATGAGATCTTTAACATTCAAGTGAACCACTGAAACAGGCAGAGATTTGCCTCAGTTAAACATCTCATTTGAAGGATAGCACTTCCTACAATGCTGCACTCCCTCAGTACTACACTGAACTGTTTGCCTAGATTTTGTCATCAAATCCTGGAGTGGAGCTTGAACCCACAGCCATCTGACTCAGAGTAAAGAGTGCTACCAAGTGAACTAAATAGACCGTTAAAACTGCTCAAGATCATGAGATAAATATGAACGAGGAAGGCTTTTTAGCACATCTTAGTTGATCCAGGTAGAACAACCTACGCCTCCAGTATCTGAATTGTCTCTCAAGTGTTCCAAGGTTTTTGCCTTGACTTTCCTACCCAGAAGACCATTTGTTTGTTGATCACTCTGAAGAATGTCATCAGTGCAGTTTGACCCAGTAACCCCTTGCCCTATTGTTGTGTGTGCCTTTTCTATACTGTTTACTATCGTCTACCCTTTTAAGAGTTCCATCTCCCTTGCCTCCTTTCAAAGCTGAAGAGCCTAAAATGCTCCAATTTTTCCTCTTGCCTCAATCCTGACACAAGAGATTAGGTTTGTGGTCCTTCTCTGCACTGCCTCCAGAGCTCGTCGTACAGCCACCAAAACTGGGCAAAGTACTCAACTTACAGTCTGATCGGAGTGCTATACAGTTTCAAAACAACATGTTCGGACTTAAACTCGGCTGATTTAATAACGTTCAGAAATTCTATTTGTTTTGTTGATTGCTGCTCCACTGTGACTTGACAAGTTAAGTATAGAACTTACTCACACCCTCAATCTCTCACCTTCACCCTTTGCTCTTGCAGTTTTTGACCACTTAATTCTCCCAATTCATTTGCTGCCTTGTAATAACACCCAAGTAGAGTGCATTAAATTGTTACAGGATATACACATATTTAACAAAAATACTGCAGGTATAATTCTCTAATATAAAAAAGTTAACTAATTTTTGAAATGTATCCCTTCCCCCTCGTGCCTGGGTCACTTACTATCCTTGGATAAGATAACAAGCAGGCAATTAGCTCAGTTTTATGAGAATGCTATTAAGTTGGGCACAGGAAGTAGGCAAGGGCAGGCCTGAGTAATGTTAACTTAGAGTGACCCTCTTACCACACTGCACGATGGATAGACTGGCAACTTTTTAATCCACAGGTCTTCCCACTTGGCCCAGTTGAAACGCAAGGTTCAGTGAGCACTGGGATGTAAATCTCTGGTCATTAGAACCATATTGTTTTTACAAGTAGAAACTACCTACTTTCGTAATATAAAGAGATCCATCCGTAATGAAAGAACTAGGACTTCAATTATGTAATTTCAACAATTACACAGATTCAACAAATGTTTTAGTAATAAAGTTACAGTATTATAATCATGAAAGAAAAAGTTTTCTTGTTAGCTTTGCAAACTGGTAGCATTAATTACATATTCTACACAATTGAAAACAAGCCAACTTTCACACTTATCGTAAGTATCAATATTTATTAGAATAATTTCATATTCCACAACGTAATCAGGGAGTCGTTCATTAGCTATCAACTGTATGAAACACCTTTGTTATAACATTTTGATATGCTTCCTAGAGAAGATCATATGTGTTTTTCACTTTTAAGAATACACAGCACAACTGTTTATACTGTGCATAACTTTGTGCCAGCAACAGTAGTTATTTGTGGTTACTATATACACACACACACACACACACACACGTGTATTAGTGATCATATTCTGGGACAAAGAGAGCAAAGTGAAAGATAATTAGAAAGAATGTACTTGTATTTACAGAACACTTTTCATGTCCTCAGAATATTGCAAAACACTTCACAACCAATCAACTACTTTTGAAGTGGTTTTGGAAGTAAACGCAACAACCAATTTGCACACAGCAAGGTCCCACAAACAGCAAATGAGATAAAAGACCTGTTAGTCTGCTTTGGTGGTGATGGTTGAGGAATAAATATTGGCCAGGACACAAGAACGCCCTGTTCTTGTCTGGACAGTGCCATAGATTCTTTTACGCCCACTTGAACAGGCAGGTGGGGCTTTAGTCGAACAAATCGCAGCACCCTCGACAATGCATCACTCGGTCAGTATTGCACTGAGGTATCAATGTAGAAGATGTGCTTAACTCCCAGGAGTGGGACTTGAAACCATTGCCTTCTGACTCAAGGCACAACATGCCACCAGTGAGGCAAGCTGAAACGTATGTCACCATATTTAGTAAAAAAAATAAAGCTGATGCACTTTTACACTTGTAAAAAGATCTTCAAGGCATAACATGCTGCAGCAGAATAAATGATACACTTGCAACCTGGCACATCTTCACTCACCTGTTTAAAGCAGAACGGCATGGTGAGCACACTGACTCCCACAATACTGTTCACTACGTTCATGATGAAGCCCGAGTTTGAAGCAGTCATGTTTGATTAATTTTTGGGAAAATGTATCACAGAATCGGAAAAAAAATCTGACTTGCTGTGGATTACTTCTTTCCCGATGTTGACAGAATCAACAGTAATGAGCGTCAGTAAATGTCAAAAGGGAAATAGCTACCTATCAAGCCTTGTCCATATTTGAAAACTAAATGTGAAATTGTTTTTCTAAATTCCAGTTTGCAATTTCTGAACAGAAAACTAATTGTGCTAGTTTCAATCTGTTACTGCAACTTTCAAAAATTCTGTCGTGACTTAAAAAGAAAAATCTCCTGGTGTGCAAGGCAAATAATGGTATCCGACACAAAAAAAACCTCACCTAGGACAGAATCGTGTAACAAGTGGTCCTGCAGCGCAAGCCTATTGTATATATAAAGTTGACTGTCAAGGTGGAGAAAGCTAGATAACTGAAAGGGGATGTTGCTAGCAGGTGACAGTTAAAAAAATATCAAAAGAATCATCAAAAAAAAACTCAACGACGACACAAAATGAAATGTGCGGGAAACAAAAAAAAAAAAATTGGGAAAGAAAATCAAAGTGGCTTGTATAAAAATAAAAGTGAGAAGGCTGCAGGAAAGGGAAAAACAATGTAAAATAAATTCAAATAAGAAAAGCAGAATCAATGGGGAGTGGAGCGGCTGGGGACACCAGGAGCCGGCGGCACTTTCCGTGACGTGGCGAATCCTCAGTGCAAACTCAGGAGCCAAGTCGGCTTTCCCCTCAACTCTGGGCTTGTGTGTTTACAAACAGCCCGGGCTGCTGTCAGCGAGCGAGCTCCCTCACACCGACTGCTCCAGGCCCACCTGTCGCTTCCCCCACCTCTCCTCTCCTCTCCTCTCCAATCTTTGACCTGCTTCCTCCGTCTCCGTCCGCGCCCCCCCCCCCGCCCAAAAAAAAGGCACCGACAAGCGCTCAATAATAAAAAAAAATGTTGCCCAACTTATGATCCCGAGGAGCAAAGGACTCAACTCGGTGACGGCACTGCGGCGATCGCCAGCTCCGCCTCTTATTCCGCGAGGCTTTCCTCTCTTTCTTTTAACCCGCCGCCAGAAAGTTTCCGCTTATTCTAATACGCCCGAATTTCTCCACTTTCCTCCCTTCCCCCTCCCCCAACCCGCCACCTCCCGTCTCCAGGAAGTCCCGACTGAGGAGGAGTGTGCTGACGATGGATGGACCTCCTCCGGCCACGGTCCTCCCAGCCCAGCGCCTGCAGCGCCACCGGTGAGGTCGGGAGGACTCATCGCACCGACAGGTGCCGACGGCAGGGTTTTTCTGAAGTTACAAGCCCTCCCCCCCCAAAAAAGTGAACAACTCGGTTCTCTCCACAGATGCTACTTTTATGTCAGATTTGCAACTTTTCGATGTTTGCTTTTTTTTTTAATTTTAGCTGTTCAATTGTCAATAAATTCATGAATATTCCTCTCATTTTTTTTAAAAAAAGACTAAATTGCAGCTTCTCCAGATCATGAATGGAACATATGTGATTATTGTAAGTTTTGTTACGTGAGTTCCTGCTTCAGCATGAGGTAAAATTATTTTGCACCAAGCTTGATATTGTTGTACTAATCAGACCACAGGTTCCCAAACTGTGGGGCACGAGGAGGACACCGGGTCTGAACAAATGTAAATTGGGTGCATTTAATAAACGGCTGTACCCACAGTGAAGAGTGAACCTTGTTGCTGTTTTCTTGCAACTGGGGGCACGCTGCCAATGTAGGGTCCGACTCTGGTTCGACGTATTCCTGGAGTTTTCATTAGATGACCTCCCGCTCCCAACCGCCCCGCCCCGCCCCACACTCCCGTGCTTGGTCACCCGACACATCCATCCTCACGGCTCACCATCTTCCCACGTCAATTGGAAAGCGAACAGACTCTTCGGCCACAATTTTCCTTACCGTGGCGGGTCGAGGCCCCACTGTAGGCTCCATCCCGCTCTGTGAAATGACTTTCCATTGATAGGGCTTGTTAAGCCCGCCCAGCACGTTTCCCAGGCCAATTAGAGGAATCGGGTCTGGTGATGTCATTCATGATGCGTCATCAGCTGGTTTCCTTAAAGGGACCATGTCCAAGTTTATCTTGACATTTGTGCTGTCAGTGTTCTACATCATTGAGGTGCTGCAAACACTGACAATGACTGCACAGATGCACAGGGCTGCACCCAGGTTCTCTCATGACTCCTTCCATATGCTTATGGAGGGAGTCACAGCATGCAGCGAGGTCCTCTTCTCTACCGATGGGCAGAAGAGACCTCCCCAAGAGACCTAGACAGCCTGGTTGCACATTGCAGAGGAGGGCACAAGCAGGGATGTGGTCAGGAGGACCTGGGTGCAGTAGATCACGAAACGTGAGTACAAAGCCACATTCAACTTCATCCTGCTGTGCCTTTCATCACATCCCCATCACTCTGCCTTCCCTACCCTACTCCTGCACATCCTTACTCACACCAACTTACCTTGCACCTCCACCCATCCCTCACTATCTATATTATCACATCCACATCTCACTCGTCACTCTTCACACTCATCCTAGTGCAATCATACCAACTAACAACACACAAGGATAGCCACTTGGGAGTTTTATCCAATGTTCATGTAAAGTTTCTATTAATGTGCTGTCAAACATTGAAATCTTTATTTTCAACAATTTCCAGTCTTGGACAGATTTGTGTGCACCATTGGAAGTGGCTTAGTGAGTTGCAGTGAATGGTAACACATAACGGTACCCCACGCAATGGTGATGAGTGTGAAAGGAATGGCTTGGGCATTGTAGGGATGCTTTATGGTGTTGGTGTGGGGTGGTGCCAACCTGGCGCATCATGTGGCAGCCAGGGTGTACAGCGCCAAGTGAAGTAAATCTGGCCATGATGAGGCCATCCCTGGCCTCCCGGGCAGCAATGTGGTCAGGTGCTGATGCCCTCTGTCCTGTGCAGCATCAGGTGATTGCGGAGAAGGTTGGTGTTCTTGTTGGTGCTGCTGGTGCTGCTGGTGTTGGGGCTGATCGTGGTCGGATTCTGAAACCAAGATGAGAGAGTATAAAGGGCACCCATGTTGATGGAGTAGATGGCAGGTGAAGTAGAAGCATTCCGTCAGTGGTGAGAGAGTTCTTCCAATGAGGTGATACTGGATGGAGAGTGGAAAGCCTGCAGAATCTGTGCTGGAAATGGACTGAGAAACAGCTTGTGGCTGAGGAAAGTGAGGATCTGTCAGGTGGAGGCTTTTACTGTACATTTGAAGCTGTCAAGTAATCAGCAGGAGCAATGGCCACTGAACTCCCGCCTCAGGTTGATAGCCGTGGTCCCCGAACAGTGTGGTTCCTGTGGCCATGAAGTTAAAGTGAAAAGGTAAGTTAAAAAAGCCTGTTAATGATCTGTCAACTAGATGTTAATGAGATTAATTGGGTCCCCCGCCGCTGCCTGTCGGGGCTGCTTGGCGCTGACAGACCCGACATTGGGAAAGGCTCGTGGCGGCAGGTTGACAGCAGGGTCGTGACCCGCTGTGGAAAAAAAACACTTTCCTACCCGCCCCGCCACCAATCCCGCCCACTGACCTCCCCCCCCCCCCCCCCCCCCACCGGAAAATTCTGACCTTCGTCACCAGGTTGGAAGATTCTTGGGGCTAAAAATTGAGTAGCGCCCCATATGAGGCGCTAACTTCGCCGGCTTTTAGCACCCCAGGAAAATTAGCGCCCCCGCGCCAGAACTTGAGTGGTTGCACCCCAAGAGGGAAGCTGGGCACTACTGGAAGCGTCCCACATCCCTCTTGGGGCACTGCGAGTCAATATCGCGGTGCTACGTGCCGCGGTATTGTAGGCCTTCCTCCCCTTCTTAAAGGGGAGGGGGCCTTGCGCAGCACGACCCAGGGCCCAGCTGGGCCCCTGGGGATCGGGAATGCCGGCAAAAGAGCCCGGCACTCAAAAGAAGTGCCGGGCTCTTGGAGCGCAGCCGGCACTCCGCGGTGGGGGGGGGGGGCCATTCAGGAGGCCAGGGACGGGAGCGCAGGCAGGTGCTGGCAGGCGGCCAGCAACAAAAATGGCCGCCCCGCACCTCGCCTTTAAATTGCGCCTCCCCGGTGGCAGATAGGCCCCCCTGACCCCATCAGACATAGCGTTTGGCAGTAAGTCAGGGGGCGCTGCCGAAGATCGCGGCCGAGGTGCGAGCGGGGCGCTGCGCACGCTGATGACGTCATCGCTGCAGCGCCGCAGGGCGCAACCGGTTAGCGCCGCTCTAATCTCCCGCAGAATTTCACGGGAGGCGTGGGTGGCGCCGCGCCCGGGCGCTCTCAGGGCGCTAACGGGAGGCGCAAAGCAACCCAATTTCCCCCCCTGGTCTTTTCCTCCCATTTCCAATATCTTTACAGCAAATATACAAAAGTGTTCAAAGAAAATGATTAAAAAAGTCACAATTGTTTTTAATAATTTTTCTCCCATTTTGCGCAGCAGTGTCCTGGAGATTAGTCGTTAATTCCTGGAGACTCCAGGACAATCCTGGAGGGTTGGCTACCCTATGTCAGTGGGAGGGAGTTTCAGGATTTTGGCCCAGCGACGATGAAGAAACGTTGATATATTTCCAAGTCAGGATGGTGTGTGACTTGGAGGGGAACCTGGAGGTGGTGGTGTTCCCATGCGCCTGCTACCCTTGTCCTTTTAGGTGGTAGAGGTCGCGGGTTTGGGAGGTGCTGTCAAAGCAGCCTTGGCGAGTTGCTGCAGTGCATCTTGTAGATGCTACACACTGCAGCCACGGTACGCTGGCGGTGGAGGGAGTGAATGTTTAAGGTGGTGGATGGGTTGCCAATCAAGTGGGCTGCTTTGTCCTGGATGATGCCGAGCTTCTTGAGTGTTGTTGGAGCTACACTCATCCAGGCAAGTGGAGAGTATTCCATCACACTCCTGACTTGTGCCTTGTAGATGGTGGAAAGGCTTTGGGGAGTCAGGAGGTGAGTCACTTGCTGCAGAATACCTAGCCTCTGACCTGCTCTTGTAGCCACAGTATTTATGTGGCTGGTCCAGTTAAGTTTTCGGTCAATGGTGACTCCCAGGATGTTGATGATGGGTGATTCGACGATAATGCCATTGAATCTCAAGGGGAGGTGGTTAGACTTTCTTTTGTTGGAATTGGTCGTTGCTTGGCACTTGTGTGGAGTGAATGTTACTTGCCACTTATCAGCCCAAGCCTGAATATTGTCCAGGTCTTGCTGCATGCAGGCACAGACTGCTTCATTATCTGAGGAGTTGTGAATGGAACTGAACACTGTACAATCATCAGCGAACATCCCCACTTCTGACCTTATGATGGAGGGAAGGTCATTGATGAAGCAGCTGAAGATGGTACCAGGACACTGCCCTGAGGATCTCCTGCAGCAATGTCCTGGGGCTGAAATGATTGGCCTCCAACAACCACAACCCTCTTCCTTTGTGCTAGGTATGACTCTAGTGTGAAGTTTCAACTTGCACAGAGTGTAATAGAGCCACTGATGTATATAATAATAAAGCCACGTGCAGTACAGTTCTTGCTGGAAGCCATGTTATGCTGTTGTGTATATATGCTGTGTCTCAAGATATCACACAGAGCAAGATAATAATTAACCTTAGTGAATGTGTCGGGTACAGTTAAATCTAGGGCCTAAATTCTAAGCCAAGCCTTGGTGATTTTTATTGCAGGATGGGGTTATTTTCACCAATAATGCCCATTTTATTGTGCCATAATTGTCTTCCCACAAACCGAGACTTGACTGGTCTTCTGGTCATTCACCAGGTCCCAGTTTGACACTGGTACCATTATTACTGTATATGTTATGTTAGCCGAGGAAATTAAATCCTCTTGTTCAATGCAAAAATACTGGACGGAACATTCAACTTTGGTGGGGGCGCAAAACAGGTGATAGCGGATCGGCTGCCCGTTATACACCCCGCCCGAGGGTTTAGCGGGTAGCCGATCCGTTACCACCCATTTTACATTCCCTGAAGTTCAATCCGCTGTTTCTTCAAAAGAGGGGGGAGTACATGGGACATGGATTCTCTGAAGGGGATTCAGCAAAACAAAAGTTTGGGAACCTCTGGATCAAACATTTCAATGTATTTTAGACTTGATAAAGCTTTCTGTAGAAATGACTTGAGATAAAAATGCTTAATCAGTGTTGACTCGAATTGATTTAATTCCTAAAGAAGCCCCAGTCTTCATAAAAAGTAAATGGTATAATTTAATTTTTTTTACAATATTCTGCTCACAAAGGTAGGCCTTTCTGAGACCCAGGTAATAATTTCTGAAAAGCCCAGGAGAATGGTGAGTGGTTAGAAACTCAATATGTACTTTAACACAATGACTAAGTGCCCTCACTAATCAGCTTTTCCCAATTTTCTAGAATACACATAGATAAACTATAAAAAAAGACACTGATTATCTTTGTCTACTGAAGCTGTACAATAATTATAAGCAGAATGTATTGCAGTCAAACATATAATATGATAAGTATCTCCAATCATGAGGCTAAGTATAACCATACCATGACTTTGTCACACGAGTTAGCCGGTCAGCCTCACTAAGAAAGGTACTTGTCATATCGTGTGGCAGGCCACTGTATATCTTGTACCTTAATTCTTTTATGTGGTGGTGTCAGAAACGGTTGCAGTAACAGGAATTTGTCATTCTGCAGAATTCAAAGTGCCTCAGTTAGTATGTAAAATATTCACATCATTAAAGATTATCATAACAGCAATGTTTGTCTCCAATAATCAATAGGACGATTCGTTGCCTTTCTTGGAGTCTGGTTGTTTCCTGTAACAATTTACGACTGTAAATTCCTAAAAAAATATAATTATTTATTAAAAGATGTAAATATGTTATTTTTTGGACACCAGTGTTGACAGAAAATCCTAATTCTCACTTTCCCCTTTAGACTCATGTCATGTGTGTCACTCCATACTGGGGGTCTGAGAAACATGATAAAATGAGAAGCAACATAAATCGGCATCTGCAGTCCTGTCCTCAAATTATTTGTTACCTCATCAACACAACTGCCACCTTTCCTGAGCTCATCGTTCTTTATTCCAAGAACGTCACCACAATCCTTCACAAGGATGCCAGCATTTTCATCCCCAAGGCCACCATTACCTACCACAGCTCTCCCATGTAGAAATGAAATGCTTAAAACATCTGTTGTGCAGTTGCCAATTATTTTTTTTTTAATGGTTGGAAGATAATAAGGCCAAAAGTTTCAAGATAGATTTAAACAGGCTGTGGGCTTTTAAAATAAACACAGGGAAATCTTTTACTCTTTTGTAAACTGTAACAATCCTGATATTTAAATTTTTAAAAACTAATCATCTTCATTGATTTGTTGGTGCACATTATTGGTATTTTTGAAGGCAATATTTACTATAGTGTATATGTAAGTTCGTGTGTGTGTAAGTTAGTGTATATGTAATTTAATATACATGTAAGTGTATGTTTAAAAACCAGTCCAGATCAAAGCTCCAGCCCTAGGGGCATAAGGTGCCGCACGACACTGAGAATTTCACCAAGCACTCAATCAACGCAGACATAACAAATTCCCTCCAGGGTCTCCTCAGTGCGCTCCACGTGGCCCTGAACATGAATACATTCCTGGGCTCCTTTCTAACTGCAGGCAGATGATATATCTTGCTGAGGTAACAAAGGAGTCAATGTGGGTTGAGGCACTTAGGAAATAAGAGCTCAGAGAAAATCATGTATTCACTTAGGCTAAACTAGGTGATATATAAAAAAAAAATCTTAGTCTTCTCACAGTGACTGGCCAGTGCATCAGCAACATCCCCTACATAGCTTTGGTACCATGCAAGGGGTACACACCTCACCCACCTGAATATAATAACTACTAAAGCCCCCCCTGATACAACCGAAACTCATCGGGCGGTAAATTTATGGGCAAGCACAGAAGTGCACTGAACAATACCACCACACCCTAGATTTAGTCCCCAGGGTCATCTACAAAGGAGGGCAGGTGGGATTTCAGACAAAGGAAAAGGCCTACTCCTGTTCCTATGTTCCTAGACTCTATTTCATGCCTCCCTACTGTGGTGTCTGCCCATTTGACATCACCCTCAATTTCCACACACCCTGGCCCCTCTCCCCATACAACTTTCGCAAAGTCAGAAAATTGTAACTTTCATTCTTGAGCTTTGCAAAAAGGTTCCAACATTTTTATCCCTGCCGGAAGCACGTAAATTATTAAAACGTAAGCTGATCTCACTGCATCCAGCAAGGTCAGCTTGTCATGCCAGTTGTGTGAGTGCGATCTTGCTTACAATGATCCCGCAACCATTTTCTCCGGGATTGTGAAACAAGCCTCTATATAAAGTAACATGAAAAGAAAATACTGAACAGACTTCTATTCCCACCTATGTTGCTGATCAAATAAAGGACACAGCTGCAGGATCTTCGTAAGATGAATAGACGAAGATCCCACAATGAATGATTTCAAAGTTATGTTTATTTTAAAGTTGCTTTTTAATTAACCTGTCTGAAGCCCTATTTAGTATTACTAAATCCACAACTAATAAAGCAGCCAGGACCTGAACTGCTGCTGTGCTTACTGGATTCTCCATCCTTGTTTGTTTGCTTGCTTGCAACAGAGAAAAAAAATAGATGATGCTGGAACTGCTAAATCTAAAGTACTTGGCGTTCGTTCCGGCCAGTCTGTTCAAACATTATAAAAGAATTTCATTTAGTAAGCTGTTAAATTGATAAGATAATAGAAGGACACTGGGCTGCAGTGACATAATGGTTGAGAAATGGAAAATGGGCAACCTGGGACTGAATGTAAAAACTGTACAGCCAACTTAAGGATTATGATCCGAGGAGGTCACTATTATTCAAATAATCTTTATCACTACAGTGAAAATCTGCTCTTTATGTCAATTCTTTTTTTAAAGCTTTCTAAATTTGTACATTTTCTAAAGCATTTTGTTATTCTAAAATACAAAATAGTGCTCTGGTAAGCATTTCACTATTTAGCATGGCATGCTGTAAAATGGAAAGTCACCATTTTTTGGAATCTTTAAAGCAAAGCTTGCCCTCATGAATGAAAACAATAAATGTCTTTTCAGCTAGTTTGTTAACCTACAGTTTCCCTCTTCCCAGGGTATGAAGCATTTGTGTTTTTTATTGAATTTTCAGAAACGTCCACTCACATTTATATTTTATGAAGAAAATGGACATTTTGATTGTACAGTGCTCGTGGGAGGAGTGCACTGATACATTCAGGTTTCTTGACATAACTGCTTGGACTGGGAGCAATATGAGTCAAGGGGTTTGGCTTGTCTTGAATTCTCGGGATTAGTTTGACCTGGGCACAGGGGAGGGTGTGTACTAGTGGCCGTGTCATGTGGGGATGGTCTCAGTGGGAAGGGGGGAGATTGCGATGCCTGGGCAGGGGTGGGGTGGGGTGGGGGGAGGAGTAGTTTGAACTGAATGAGCTTCCAAGAAAGGACCTTGGGTGTTTGATATTTCCCCAGTTCCAGCCAGAGGTCAGACGTCACTTATTCTGACTGGAATATAATCCTCATGTGTTTCAGCCACATGTTTGTCGTAAGAAGGGCTGCAATTCACCAAAGAAAAAAGATACACAACTCTCACTTCGAGCTGCAAGAAAAAGAATCAGTTTTAGTCAACCACGAAGAGATCGCACCACACAATGTACAAGAATCAAATCACTGGGGAGCTGCAATCTGATGATTAACCTGTTCCTTTTAACTTTGGAAGTGTTTAAAACATTGTTGCCTTCATTCATTCACAGATGTAGAATGTCTTTCTGCGACAAAGCGGCCCATTAGTGGAACAGGTCACCACGCAGCAGAATTATGTGCTGCATTTATCAGGACATTAAAATGAAAGCAGATTGGTAATATCCTACAATTAATTCTTATCTCCACCAAAAAAGAATCTGTTAGTTCAACTCTTTGCCCTCTCCCTTCATTAAAAAAATTGCAGCTGTATTCCGACCTAACATGTTGTACTTAACACAACTGGTTTGCTACACAGACATGGTCCCATTTCCTCATCAAGGAGCAAAGTACTGTACCTCAACAACAACAACTTGGATTTGTAGCACCTTTAACGTAGTAAAACATCTCAAAGCACTTCATTATCAAACAAAATTTGATACTGAGCTACATAAGGAGATATTAGGGCAGATGACCAAAAGCTTGGTCAAAGAGGTAGGTTTTAAGGAGTGTCTTAAAGGAGGAAAGTGAGGTAGAGAGGCAGCGATGTTTAGGGAGGGAATTCCAGAGCTTAGGGCCTAGGCAGCAGAAGGCACAGCTGCCAATGGTGGAGCAATTAAAATCGGGGAAGCGCAAGAGGCCAGAATTGGAGGAGCGCAGAGATCTCGAAGGGTTGTAGGGCTGGAGGAGGTTCCGGAGATAGGGAGGGATGAGACCAGGGAGGGATTTGAAAACAAGGAATGAGGATTTTAAAATTGAGGTGTTGCCGGACCGGGAGCCATTGTAGGTCAGTGAGCAGAGAGGTAATAGGTGAACGGAACTTGGTGCGGGTTAGGATACGGGCAGCAGAGTTTCGGATGAGCTGAAGTTTATGTAGGGTGAAGGATGGGAAGCCAGCAAGGAGAGTTTTGGAATAGTCAAGTCTAGAGGTAACAAAGGCATGGATGAGGGTTTCAGCAGCAGATGAGCTGAGGCGGGACGGAGTCGGGTGATGTTACGGAGGTGGAAGTAGGCGGTCTTGGTGATGGAGCGGATATGTGGTCGGAACCTCATCTCGCAGTCAAATACAACACCAAGGTTGCGAATGGTTTGGCTCAGTCTCAGACAGTTGCCAGGAAGTGGCTAGGGAACAGAGATCTGGCGGGGGCCGAAGACAATGGCTTCAGTCTTCCCAATATTTAGTTGGAGGAAATTTCTGCTCATCCAGTACTAGATGTCGGACAAGCCCAGTATGACAAATCAGAGACAGTGGAGGAGTCTAGAGAGGTGGTGGTGAGGTAGAGCTGGGTGTCATTCAGCGTACATGTGGAACCTGATGTGTTTTCGGATGATGTCGGCGAGGGGCAGCCTGCAGATGAGAAATAGGAGGGGGCCAAGGATAGGTGCTTGGGGACTCCAGAGGTAACGGTACGGGAGTGGGAAGAGAAGCCATTGCAAGTGATTCTCTGGCTACGACTGGGCAAGGGCAGTCCCACCCAGCTGGACGACGGAGGAGAGGCCTAGGAGGAGGATGGTATGGTCAACCGTGTGAAAGGCTGCAGATAGGTCAAGAAGGATGAGGAGGGATAGTTTACTATGGTCACAGTCAAGACACTTTATTCATAAAGTGCAGCACTAAAGAAAAACATGAATGTACTTTTTAAACAATTAATGAATACCAATGACACAAGTAAAAGCACAACGTGCTTACAATGCACCGAAAATGTTGGCTTGTCGTTCTCCTTCAGTTGTTGACTTCTGGAACTTACTGTTTTTATTTCAGATTTTTTACAATCACCCTTTTCCTTTTTAGCTCACTAATACATATAAATTGATTATTATTCTAATAAATTATAATTCTGAAGCAGGCTTTAAATAGCAAAGCTTGATGGCATAATCCACTTTTTTGTTTTATTTCACTGTCTGTTATCCTGCTGAAATCCCAACAGCTTTCTGACTAAGCTAAGGTCCTGAGATCGTGGCTGTGCCAAAAATCCATTCATTGTGGAATTTTAACATAAATCGAATTGTACTATTTTTACTATTTAGTCATGAGCCAAAGTTAAAAGCTAGCAGATTTTGGTGGGTTTTCTGGAACATTTTACTTAATCCCAAATGACAGCCTTGGAAGTTAAAACAGCAAAATGACAGTGAAGTTAAAATCTTGAACATAACCTTTTTGATTTCCCATGGTTTTGCTCCTTTCTCAGTAAAAATGTAATCCTTATATATAGATCATACATTGCAATGAAGGCCCCTGTTGTTCTGTCGGAATGGGGTTTACACTGATGATTGTGATACTTCAGACTACCGTCCTTTCAAATCATAAAATGTAATAAAAAAAACTTAATTGCTATAGACAATGAAAATTTATTTTAAGATATACTAGGTTTGTAACATGAGGCCCTGTTTCAATGACATGGAACATAGAAACATGAGTATGTAATTTGGCCCATGAGGTCAAGGTCATGGAACATTGAAGATCTGGCTTTATTTTTTACTTTTTAAAGGGGTCCCCTTTGTAAGGGGCCCATGGGAGCACCTATATGCTTCTTCTGGGGTATTGACCCAACCCGCTCCCCCCCCAGCCCCTCCCCATCCCAATACAAGACTCTTTGGCTGGACTTTTTGGCTTCTTTAGTTGTGGTAGATGAGCCCTTAGCACAGCAAAGGCATATAAATCGTGGGAACTCCCTCTTACTCCATGAACTTTGTTGGGGGTCAGCAGCGGAGGCCAAGGGCGGATTCGTCTCAGTAATTATGCTGAGATGCATTACCCCGTGGATCGTCGGAGCCAGTATATTTACAGTAATAACAAACTGCTCCTTGAAATGTCAAAACAACAAAGATTCTTCTCCTGTGCAAACCCTCAACGTAAAATGGATCCTTAAAATGCAGTTGCTTACTTCTTACATGGCTGATCATTACCATGGAGCATTCTGATTAAACCTGGCACTACTGGCTTCAGACTGACTGGTGGGCTAAATATAGGTGGAGACAGTTGGAACCTCCTGGCTACAGAACTGTCTGTCACTGGGACTACAAAGAATTGTAGCCCTGTCACCTCATGGATCTGACTCAGTCTTCACCTCTGCTGTAGCTGTCAATTAAACCTATTAGCTTAAAAGATCCACAGGATGTCAATTGCATAGGATATTTGAATTGAATGGATGACCCCTTTCTGAGAAACCTATTGATCTGTTCCAACCCTTTGATCAACCTGTGATTACAAGAAATTAACATGTGTCCAGATAGCAAGGACACTGCTGAACAGAATTGATACTAATGGCTCTGGACTCAACATACAATGGCATATTTAACTATCCTTTGTCCCACAGGAATAATCTACATATGCATAATAAGGTCTTTGGCATACCACACCATAATGTATATTCTCTGCAGCAAGCAGAAACAGTCGGCAGTGTGTGCTTTGGTCAGCAAGAAAGAATCCAATAAATAATATAGAACGCTTCCGTTTTGTCTCACCTTGTCAAGCCCCTTCATTAGTTTAAATACTTGAATCATCCTGGTAGATTGTTGCTCAACTCCCTCCAAGGCCAGTATATCCTTCCTGAGATGGACACCTAACGTTCAAAATGAGTTCTGATCAGTGCTTTGTATAACAGCAGTAAGCCTTACTTGCTTTCATATTTTATGTCTCTTGTGATGAAGCCCATTAAGCTATTAGCTTTAGTGATTGCTTTTTGCACCTGTGAGCTAGCTTTTAATGACTTATGTACCGAGACCCCTAGGTCCCCCAGTTGCTTCCCTATTTAGACTGTATTCCCATCTGCCATTCTTACATCCAAAGTGTACCATAACTTTGTTACATTAAAATGCATCTGCCAGACTACTATCTACTTACTTAATCTATCTATGTCCTTTGGCAATTTTCTGCTCATTTTACAATGCACTGTGAGGCTCATAATGCAGTTCCATTATCAGCCCCTGCACCACTTAGCGATTATCATCTATAAATTTGAATATATGCCCCTTATTCCTGAACCCACCTAATTTATATATAGAGTAAAAAGTTGGGGCGCACCACCAATCGCTGGAGAATGGTACACTCTTGGTCAATAAGTGAATGTCCTTTTTATATCTGCTCTCCATCACCTAACCAAGTTCCTATCCAGTCATTAGGTGATGTCCAATTCCATCGGACTGATTTTTACTGCTCCCGCCAGGTGGGAACGGGTCAGAAGTGTTCCGAAAATCATGGGGCTGAACTTGCTGACCCATTCCCGCTCCTAATCTGCCAGCCACCATTTCGTTTGGGACCTTCACAAGGGCGGCCCCCACGCATGCCTGTTTCAGAAAGGAGCCTTATTGCAGTATCCAAATTGGGATCCTGTGATGTCAATAGGACCCCGAAGCAATTTTAAGACACCAATGGGCAGAGGGGGCACCGTGCACATTGCACCCATTGGTACTAGGCCACTCAGAAAAACAGCAAACGTGTGTTTTTAAAAAGATTATTATGTTTCAAGGAGGAGCAAAAATACTTCTCCTGGACCCACAAAAATCTTCCCAACCACTTCCCCCATCCCACGATGCCTCTGCTCCTTTAAGTTGTTACTTCCAGCTCAGCTCTGCATAGGAACTGAATGGTTCAGTGCTTGAGGCTTGCTGTACATATTGAAATGTGGTCCAACCATTAAAATGGCTCGGGCCTCTCACTAAGGACATCAGGTCCGTCCGCCCAGTGTCCGACCAAAATGAAAATCGGTCATTGTGTATTTTAATTTCAGCTAGGAATCTATCATGCAGAACCTTATTAAATGTCTTCTATAATCCATGTAGGTTATATCCATTTGTCTCTTCTATCCAACACCTCCATGACTCTATCAAAGAACTCTGTTAGATTCAAGAAGGAGATAGATATATTTCTTAAGGCTAAAGGGATCAAGGAATATGGGGAGAAAGCAGGGACAGGGTACTGAATTTGGATGATCAGCCATGATCTCATTGAATGGTGGAGCAGGCTCGAGGGGCCAAATGGCCTACTCCTGCTCCTATCTTCTATGCTTCTATGTTAGACATGACGTCCCTTTCACAAAACCACTTTGACTGTCCTTAATCATTCAAGATTAAATTGAATAGACGAATGAAGGAAAAGACATTGAAGTGATACGGGAACACTTCTGCCCCGTTCCTGCCTGGCAGGAGCAGTAGAAATCAGTCTGATGGTGGGTAGATGTGGTTAGAATTATTTGCTCCCATGGAGGGTAAATGTCACTGGTTTGTGCCAATAGGCCTGTTTCTGTTTTGTAACCTCGATGTAATCTATGGCCGCGCTTTCGCTGACCGAGGCGGGTCCGGGGCGGCCGGGGTCGGTGTCACGGTCCCAGCCCGCTGCCTACTGCAGCCCGCACTCTCCAAGTGATTTTACGTTGATTGGGCTTGTTAAGCCCGCCCTGCGAGGTTCCCGGCCAATTAAAAGGAAGCGGGTCTGATGACATCATTTGCTGACACGTCATCAGCCGGTTTCCTTAAAGGGGCCATGTCCAAACACTGACAAGCACTGCACAAAGGTGCATGGCTGCACCCAGGCTCTCCCATGACTCCCTCCATATGCTTATGGAGGGAGACACAGCATGCAGGGAGGTTCTCTTTCCTTCCAATGGGTGGAAGACACCTCCCCAGGAGACCAACGCAGCCTGGTTGCACATTGCACAGGAGGGCAAAAGCAGGGATGTCATCAGGAGGACCAGGCTGCAGTGGTGCAAACCTTTCAATGATCTCAGTAGATCATGAAAGGTTACAGCCAAGCCACACTCAACCTCATCCTGCTGTGCCACTCATCACATCCCCATCACTCTGCCTTCCCTACCCTACTCCTGCACATCTTTACTCACACCAACTTACCTTGCACCTCCACCCATCCCTCTCTATCTACATTATCACTTCCCCATTTCACTAGCCACCCCTCACACTCACCCTCATCCTACTGCAAGCATACCAACTAACAACACACAAAGGTAGGCACTTGGGTGGTTTAGCAAATGTTCATATGAAGTTTCTGGTAATGTGTTGTGAAACATTGAAACCTTTATTTTCAACACTTTGGGCTCGATTTTGCCAGGCCCGAGGAGGCGGGAATGGAGGCGTGTGGGGTGTTAAAATTGCAAAAAATGGCGGGTGGGCCCAACCCTGCCTCCATCCCGCCTCCGAGCAATTTTCCCAAATGCGTGGTTTCTGATCCCGTCTCCGTCCCGCCTCCAAGAGGCGGGATAGGCCCTTAACAACCACTTAATTGCCTCTATAATCCCATTTTGAGAGGCCTTTCTGATTTTAACACTTTTCCAACGTGATGCATGCCTCCTCTGAAACACGACAGTGAAACCTGGTGGTAGCACACTTGGATTGCTGACTATCAGCTGCAGCTCCACCATTAAGAAGGAGATTTGATCAATCATCATTCTGGGGGAACTTTTAGGAGTCATAACCATTGTTGTGGAAGTTTGGAGCCTGGAGCCGCGTCGTTGTCGTGGTGGTGGTGGTGGTGGTGACAACAAATTCTGGGAGCAGACTTAGGTCTCCTGCTGCTCATTTTGCCTCCAGGTCCCTCACAGCAAAGGCCAAAAGCTTTGCAGTCTTTGCAGACCCTAAATGCAGCAGCAATGATGACATCATCAGAGGCGACTTTCAGACTGAAAACACTAATTGGGTCATGGGTTTCCACATGCTGGAACTCAATTGCCCAATTAGGGGAAAATTGAATAATTCTCCCACATCCAATTGGAGTCGGGTGGCTAACATGAAAAGTGGATGACACGACCCCAGCCCGCCCCAATGACAAAATCAAGCCCTTTGCGTTCTTGGACAGATTTGTGTGCACCTTTGGAAGTGGCTTAGTGAGTTGCAGTGAATGGTGAGACACAACGGTACCCCCTTGCGATGATCATGAGTGTGAAAGGAATGGCTTGGGCATTGTAGGGATGCTTTATGGTGTTGGTGTGGGGTGGTGCCAACCTGGCGCAACATGTGGTAGCCAGGGTGTACAGCGTCAAGTGAAGTTAATCTGGCTATTGTGAGGCCATCGCTGGCGTCCCGGGCAGCAATGTGGTCGGGTGATGATGCCCTGTGTCCTGTGCAGCATCAGTTGATTGCGGAGAAGGTTGGTGTTGATGTTGGTGCTGCTGGTGATGCTGGTGTTGGGGCTGATCGTGGTGGGATTCTGAGGACCAAGTTGAGATTTTTTCAAGGGATGCTGATGGAATAGATGGCAGGTAAGGTTGAGATGACAGAAGCGATCTGTCAATGGTGAGAGAGGTTGTTCCGATGAGGTGACACTGGATCGAGAGTTTGCTCCAAACACTTGCAACCTGCATAAAGCTCAATCTGTCTTCCAAATGCAGTGAGCAAGAGCTTCGAACCTTGGAAAGTAAAGACCTATGAAATCGGAGCATTCATAGACCATTTGCAACTGTCAAGTTAGTAAATCATCCCATGCTGACACAACACCCGACCTCCTTACCTGACGTGAACCCCGAGCGCTGTGACCCACGAGAAAAAGGTGTATAAATAGTAAGTACCTGGTAAAATTGTGTTTAACAACCTTTGAAATAGCTTTTAATGAGCTTAATTGCCTGACCCGCCGCTTGGTGTTGGGTCTGTTCAGCGCTGACAGATCCGACACTTGGGAGACTAGCGTGGGGGCGGGTTGACAGCTGACCCGCCTCCGATCTGGCCCTCTCAAAGCTGGCAAAATTCCGGCCTATGTATTTCAATGTCTGTTATACTTTTCCAAGCCCTCACTTATTCTGTTCATGATGCTAAACTCACAAGCTTGTAGTTGCTTGGGCCCCGATTTTGACTAGGGCGGGTTTTGTGAGCGGGAGGGAGGAGATTTGTTCAGGAAGTCCGGAGGGGAAGGGGGTCCGATCCTGGGGTGGAGGGGTCTGATCGCGGGGGGAGGGGTGTTGGTCGCCGATCTGGGGTCTGATCTCCGATCCCGGGAGGTCCGATCGCAGGGGTGTCTTTGAATCCAGGGGGCGGGGCGGCGTGGTGGGGGTCCGATGTTTGTCAGGGAAGCAGGTTAGCTTGGGCAGCCAAGGGGAAGCACTCCTGCTCCTCGTAGCCCAGAAGCAATGCTGCAAAGGTACTTATCTGTTCCACGAAGCAGTCCTCGCCTTCCTTTAGCTGCCAACCCGACCGGCCAAGGTTAAACCTGGAAGATAGATTAAATATGAGGCACGCAGCCTCATTATAATATTTAAATGGCCAACCTGCTTCCTGGAAGCGGGTTGGTTGACCCCCCCCAACCCCATCCCACCTCCGTTAAAACCGGAAGTGGGTGGGTTGGGGGAGGGTTTTAGATTTTTAAAATTTTAAAATCCCACCTGTTTTTTGTGGTTAAAATTATCCTGTTGGTTTCCCATTCTTCCCTTTGTGAATAATCGTATAACATTTGCTGTCTTGAAATTCTCCATTATTATCTTTGAATCCCTAGAACTTTGGAAGAATATAACTAATCGCCCACAGTTTACTATTTCTTTTAATACCCTCGTGGCAATTGTCTGGGCCTGGAGATTTATCTGGCTTCACTCCTTTATTAATTTATCCATTAAAATTTTTCCGTTCACACTAATCACTATAAGCTTCACTAATCTCTTGTCTTCTCTATATCTTCGGTATTTTATTCTCTTTTTTCATTGTGAAGACTAGAACAAAAGCAAATCATTCATTTAACAATTATGCCATGTCCTTATTCTTTAGAATTGTCACACCAAATCTGATTTTAATGGTCCCACCTCCTCTCTTGACACTGTCTTTTTCTTAAAGCACTTACAAACAAAATTTGCTGTTACCCTTGATACAATCTGCAATTTTTTATTTGTATTCCTTCTTTGCCTTCATTATTTTCCTGGTCTATTTTGTTGCTATCTATAATCCTCCCAGTCCTCACTCTTGCCATTTTTCATTGCTCATGATTGCAGAAGGGTCCACACCCAAAACAATAACCTGTCTTTTTCGCTTTACAGCTGCTGACTAATCTTCTGTGTATTTCCAGCATTTTCTGTTTTTATTTTTAGATTACCAGCATTTGCAATTTCATTTTATTTGTGTGTGTTCAAAGCCACAGTTCTGTCTGCTGCGTCTTACTGCACATTCATGCTGGAAAACCACCTTCTGACTCATTTTTCAAATATCGGCTTCCAGTCCGGTTGCTGTAGAAACCAACCCACTTCTACATCACCAGGGATACCTTTAGAACAATAGATACCATCCCTAATGGCTCAGAAATACTGTATTAGAAAACTAGTGTTGCCAGTGTAGATTATGTTCTTCAGCCACTCAGTCTACCAATGACCAGATTCTGTTTTGTTGCTTCTGCCCTTGACAGTGTGCTGCTGAAGATGAGTCAGCCCTGGCAATAAAGTTGTGTCTGAAAACCACCTAACTTGGCAGCATATGCTAACTCCACAAATGTTTAAATTAGGGGTTTACTGTTCACGGCAACAGCACAGGCAGCGATTAATTCCTAATATAAATGAGTATGAAAGATACCAGGACTACTTCTTGGAAACACAAGTTGGTGAACCCATGTAGCACACTACCCAGTAACATCTCAAAGATAGAACGTGCTGGAAACGCACAACGGATCAGCCAGCAGCAGAAACGAGAACAGAAAGGTTCTTCTTCTTAGGCAGTCCCTCGGAACTGAGGATGACTTGCTTCCACATTAAAAATGAGTTCTCAGGTGACTGATGAGTCCAATGCGGGACCTACAGTCTCTGTCACAGGTGGGGCAGATGGTGGTTGAAGGGGCGGGTGGGTGGGGTGCTTGGGTTGACGTGCGCTCCTTGCGCTGCCTGCGCTTGGCTTCCGCTTGCTCCCGGCGAAGAGACTCGAGGTGTTTGGTGCCTTCCCGGATGCTTCTCCTCCACTTTGTGCGGTCTTGGGCCAGGGATTCCCAGGTGTTGGTGAGGATGTTGCACTTTTTCAAGGAGGCTTTGAGGGTGTCCTTGAAGCGTTTCCTCTGCCCACCTGGGGCTCTCTTGCCGTGTCGGAGCTCCTAGTAGAGCGCTTGCTTTGGGAGTCTCGTATTGGGCATGCGGACAATGTGACCTGTCCATCGGAGCTGATCGAGCGTGGTCAAAGCTTCGATGCTGGTGATGTTGGCCTGAGCGAGAACACTGATGTTGGTGCGCCTATCCTGCCAATGGATTTGCAGGATCTTGCGGAGGCAGCGTTGGTGGTACCTCTCCAGTGCTTTGAGGTGCCTGCTGTACATGGTCCATGTCTCTGAGGCATACAGGAGGGCGGGTATCACTACTGCTCTGTAGACCATGAGCTTGGTGCCGGGTTTGAGGTCCTGATCGTCAAACACTCTCTTCCTCAGGCGACCGAAGGCTGCACTGGCACGCTGAAGGCGGTGTTGGACTTCGTCATCGACGTCTGCCCTTGTTGACAGTAGGCTCCTGAGGTATGGAAAGTGGTCCACGTTGTCCAAGGTTAACGTTTCAGGCATAACCCTTTGTCAGAATTGAAAACTGAAAGGTAAGCAAGCAGATGCAGGAAGACTGATCTGAAAGTCTTGGAAACACACATTAAGCCCGCTTATTAGGACTGAGAAAAGGGCGAGGGCAGAAACAGCAAATAATCCAGTCACACAGAAGGCGTTCGTGGGTTGAACGACCTGCAAACTGATTACAGAAGTCACAGAAAACTGTTAGATAATGTAAAATATCATAGCAGTGAGACAATAGAAAGACATTAGTGGAAGTAATTTCCATGAGGGCTTTCCTGATCTCCCAAGGTGGCTTCAGTGGAAGCGACGGAGAAACAGCTCAAACATGCATTTCTCCGGGGTTTCTGCTGATCTTCCGTCGAAGTTATGGTGTGAAATCGGGAAACACGTGTGGAAATTCTACCCCTAAAAGAACAAAAGAATGTGCAAATAACAACAACGATCAAAAGATATGGAAAAGGTCCACAGAAGGAAAAAGGCAAGAAGATGCCATAAACCAGAAGAAGAAAAATCTGCAGATGCAGGAAGTGTGAAATGAAAAGAGAAGCTGTTGGAAGCACTAACTGGGGGTAATTTTCACCATCACCGCTTGGGTAGTAAGCTGACGGAGCGCATCACCCGTCTGTTGTAGAACCCTGGCCAATTTTATTTCCATTTAAATCAACGACCAACTCTCCTGATTTACTAATCAAGTGATGAAGGTGAAAATCATTACCAGTAGGTCTGCTAATGCCAAATCGACTCAATACCCAAGGAACAGACACCCCTCCCAGAACTACATTCTGATGAAGGGTCTACATCCAAAAGGTCAACCTGCCTCCACTCCCTACAGAGGCTATCAGACCCATTCGCATCCCTAGCAACCCCTGCTGTAAAGAAAATGAGAGATTTAGATGAGGTCTGAAATTACTGGTCAATGTTCAGACCAGAGGTGGTCCAGTGTATCCAGGAGAAAGGTTAGGTACTGTTCCTGAAGCTTGTGTTGAGTCTCATTGGAACAGAGTAGAAGCCAAAGATGGAGAGGTCAGAGAGGGAATTGGAGAGGGAGTGAAGAGCCACAAGGAGGTCAGGATCAGACTTGCAGAGATAACAGAGATCTTTGGCAAAGTGGTCTCCTAATCTGCCTTTGGTCTCCCCAATGCACAGGGGGATTGCACTGTAAGCAGCAAATACAATATACAGTACTAGATTAACTGCCCTGATATAACATGAAGTTTCTATCAGAATTCCACCAGAAACTGTAACTGAAAGAGCATCTACCTCGCCTCTTGAAATCTCAGCAAGAAAGACAAAGCAAGATTCTACAAAAGAAAAAACTATAAAGACTTGTAACTGTGCCAGGAATATTAGCCACACATACAATTCTGCAAGCACAAGAGTTACGAGCCAGTGGATATGGGGGTAGTGTGGGATATGGGGAACCAAGGGATATGGGGATAGAGCAGGAAGGGGGAGTTGAGGCAAAAGATCAGCCATGATCTTATTGAATGGCGGAGCAGGCTCGAAGGGCCGAATGGTCTACTCCTGCCCCTATTTCTTATGTTATTATGAGAAATAGGAGGGGACTAAGGACAGATCCTCGGGGGACTCCAGAGGTAACGGTGCGGGAGCGGGAAGAGAAGCCATTGCAGGTGATTCCCCGGCTATGACTGGATAGATAGATAAGAATGAAACCAGGCGAGGGTAGTCCCACCCAGCTGGACGACAGAGGAGAGGCGTTGGAGGATGGTGTGGTCAACTGTTGCAGACAGGTCCAGAAGGATGAGGAGGGATAGTTTACCCCGGTCACAGTCAAGTCACTTTATTCATTGGGCAAACCTGGAGGCGGACTGATCGCACTTCACCACTAAATGGATCCTGCCCTCTGGTTTAAAAGATTGTATGTTGATACTTGGAAAAAAAACATTTCTAACTTTATTTCCCCCAAAACTTTCTCCTGGTTGGAGAAGCGCCATACTAGTAAGAACAAACAAAACCAACGCGTGACCAGTATGTGGAGTGGGAGAAGTTTGGCCAGTCAGGCTGGTGGCGAGCGTGCTTCTTGGCCACCTTTTTGCTGATAAAGTCTACCTCTGTATGAGCACAGCAACGTTTTTATGAGAAGGTCCGGATGCTCTGATAGCATTGAACTGGTTTCATGGCTTTGATACAAATATATGCTGCACAGTTCTGTAGGTCGCAAGCCATCTATGTCACAAGCTTCACTATTTGAAGCATAAACGTGCAATCCCAATCAGCGTTCATGCAACGAAGCTAACTGAGGAAAAACTTCTCCATCTCCATCTCTGGGGATAGGTTATTGACTAACATTCACTACAAGCCCACCGACTCCCACAGCTACCTGGACTACACTTCCTCCCACCCCGCCTCCTGTAAGGACTCTATTCCATTCTCCCAGTTTCTCCGTCTCCGCCGCATCTGCTCTGATGATGCCACCTTCCATACCAGTGCTTCCGACATGTCTTCCTTTTTCCTCAACCGAGGATTCCCCTCTACCGTGGTCGACACGGCCCTCGACCGTGTCCTTTCTATCTCCCGCACATCTGCCCTCACCCCTGCCCCTCCCTCCCGGAACCACGATAGGGTTCCCCTTGTCCTCACCTTTCATCCCACCAGCCTCCACATTCAACGGATCATCCTCCGCCATTTCCGCCACCTCCAGCGTGATCCCACCACCAAACACATCTTCCCCTCACCTCCCCTTTCAGCATTCCGCAGGGACCGCTCCCTCCGCGACACCCTAGTCCACTCCTCTACCACCCCCAGCACCCCTTCCCCTTCGCCCGGCACCTTCCCGTGCACGCGCAGGAGATGCAACACATGCCCTTATACCTCCCCTCTTCCCACTGTCCAGGGCCCCAAACACCCCTTCCAGGTGAAACAGCGATTTACTTGTACTTCCTGCAATTTAGTATACTGTATTCGCTGCTCACGATGTGGACTCCTCTACATTGGGGAGACCAAACGCAGATTGGGTGACCGCTTTGCGGAACACCTCCGTTCAGTCCGTAAGGGGGACCCCGAGCTCCCGGTGGCCTGTCACTTTAATTCACCGCTTCACTCCCACTCTGACCTCACCGTCCTCGGCCTAATACACTGTTCCACGGAAGCTCAGCGTAAGCTCGAGGAACAGCACCTCATCTTTCGTTTAGGCACGCTACAGCCCTCTGGACTCAATATCGAGTTCAACAATTTTAGATCATAACCTCAGCTCCAATCACATTTATATTTTATTTTATCCACCCTTTTATTTGTCCCCCCCACCTTTTTTTTCCTCCTAGAAGCTGGCAGCTGTCCTTCATTCTGCCAGTAGATTTCACACTTCATTCAGCCTTAATCTGTCACATTAACACCACCTCTAGCCTTGCATATCTCTTAATGTCTCTTAATGTCTCTTCATCTCCTCCTTTGTTCCTTTATCCCCTCCCCCTTTTCCCAGCTTTACCCTGGCCTTAAATCTATTTGATTTCCAGCTCTTCCCAGTTCTGATGAAAGGTCATCGACCTGAAACGTCAACTCTCTTTCTCTCTCCACGGATGCTGCCTGGCCTGCTGAGTTTTTCCAGCGTTTTCTGTTGTTATTTGAGGAAAAATAACGTCAGTTTAAATAAATCTGTAGAGCTTTCACAAATTCTGCTAATTGTTTTCAAAACATTTTTGGCACAGAAGTTAAGCAATCTGCACAGCATCATTTCTGTGTTCTCACTATTTACAGGAGATAGGTGAAAATTTATACAATTACTGGTTTCATTAATTGGTAGAAGATATACAAATGATATATTTGGCACAATTTCAAACCAAATGCATCATTTAGATTTGTTTTGTAAATGCACAAAAAGTTTAACTTGAATACCAGTTCTAAAGATGAAAAGAGCTGGGTTCAAACTCTCCAACCACATTAGAATATTTTGAAAAGGAATTATGCCACAATATTATGTTTTTTTTTTAATGCTTTTGTAATGTTCTCATAAAACGTAACACATTGGGAATGAGTCTCCAAGTGTTTGGTCCTCTAATGGACTTATTTAGCATATGGTGCAAAGAAAGAATGAATATGTGGGAACAGATGACTGATTATCACAGTTTAGAACCTTTATATCCACAAAATATGTCTCTTGAGTCCTATAAGAAATAAACTGTTCGCTAATATGGATGCATTGATCGAATACTTCAGAGCTACAGCAGAGAAATTTACAAGCAATCCAGACTGAACTCATGCTGAAGTCAAGAACAAAGTAGTGGTGGTTCTGTCAGTGGGCTTGGCATGTGCTGTGCCCTAGAGGGCGATTTTCCCATTGGAGGCGGGTTGGGAGCGGGTTTGGGGGCGGGCAGGTACCGAACCCGCCTCCACTGTCAGGTGGGAAAAAGTTGCGATTTTCCCCTAATTGCCTAATTAATTCCAGGCGTGTGGGTCCCCCATGGGCCAATTACTCTTTCTGGACTGAAATTCGTCTCTGCTGACGCCACTTATGCAGCTTAATTTAAGGGCTGCTTGTTGCCTTGGCTCATTTCACTGCTGTTTTGCGGCTGCTGAACACTTTAGCGCTGAGAAGAGATGGCCAACTCCAGAGCCAAGGCCTCCCCGAGGTTTTCCGATGAGTCTCTGAGTATTCTGGTTGAGGGGGAGAGAGCGAGCAAGGAGTTGCTCTTCCCCTCATCTGGGAGGAAGAAGCCTCCCAAACAAACCAAGGCTGTCTGGGTGCAGCTGGCTCGGGATGTGACCTCCAGATCTGTGTGCAGCAAAACATGGCTGCAGTGCCGCAAGAGGTTCACTGACCTTGTAAGATCATGATGCGGAGATGCCGGTGTTGGACTGGGGTGGACAAAATTGAGAGGTCGCACAACACCAGGTTATAGTCCAACAGTTTTATTTGAAATCACAAGCTTTCGGAGCTATCACTCCTTCCTCAGGTGAAGTAAATTGGATACAGAATCGCCAGAGCATATATAGATGGAAAAAAAAGCATGTGTACTTTACAATTGCAGACCAATAAATTAAATCATCCTGACTATCTGCCGAGGTGTGATAAAGTTAATTAAGTCAGCCAGGAAGGTACCACATCAAAAGACATAGCAAGATACAACTGAGACAATGAGGTGTAGTCGCAGGGGTTCCAACGTGTCAAAAGCTGCCGTCTGTATGTAAAACGAAAAGCTTTAAAAAAAAATTTACTTTTTTACTGGGAAAATTTTTACTTTTTTACTGGGAATCACATCTGTGAACAAGCTAACGACGACTCGAGTCCGGATCACGTCATGTATCGTGACATAAACCCAAGATCCCGATTGAGACCGTCTTCATGAGTTCGGAACTTGGCTATCAGTTTCTGCTCGATGATTTTGCGTTGTCGTGTGTTTCTAAGGTTGCCTTGGAGAACGCTTACCCGCAGATCCGAGGCTGAATGTCCTTGACTGCTGAAGTGTTCCCCGACTGGGAGGTAACAATCCTGCCTGGCGATTGTTGCGCGGTGCTCGTTCATACGTTGTCTCAGTGTCTGCATGGTCTCGCCGATGTACCATGCCGCGGTGCATTCTTTCCTGCAACGTATGAGGTAGACAACGTTGGCCGAGTCACATGAGTATGTACCATGTACCTGGTGGGTAGTGTCCTCACGTGTGATGGTGGTATCTGTGTTGATGATCTGGCATGTCTTGCAGAGTTTGCCATGGCAGGGTTGTGTGGTGTCGTGGTCGCTGTTATCCTGAAAGCTGGGTAATTTGCTGCGAACGATGGTACTTCTGAGGTTAGGCGGCTGTTTGAAGGCAAGTAGTGGAGGCGTGGGGATGGCCTTAGCGAGGTGTTTGTCGTCATCGATGACATGTTGAAGGCTGCGAAGAACATGTCGTAGTTTCTCCGCTCCGGGGAAGTACTGGACGACGTAGGGTACCCTGTTGGTTGTGTCCCGTGTTTGCCTTCTGAGGAGGTCTATGCGATTTTTCGCTGTGGCCCGTCGGAACTGTCGATCGATGAGTCGAGCGTCATATCCCGTTCTTACGAGGGCGTTTTTCAGCGTCCGTAGGTGTCCATCGCGTTCCTCCTCGTCTGAGCAGATCCTGTGTATTCGCAGGGCTTGTCCATAGGGGATGGCTTCTTTAACATGGTTAGGGTGGAAGCTGGAGAAGTGGAGCATCGTGAGGTTGTCCGTGGGCTTGCGGTAGAGTGAAGTGCTGAGGTGTCCGTCTTTGATGGAGATTCGTGTGTCCAGGAATGAGACCGATTCTGAGGAGTAGTCCATGGTGAGTTTGATGGTGGGATGGAACTTGTTTATGTTATCGTGTAGTCTTTTCAGTGATCCTTCGCCATGGGTCCAAAGGAAGAAAATGTCGTCGATGTATCTGGTGTACAGCGTTGGCTGGAGGTCCTGTGCAGCGAAGAAGTCTTGCTCGAACTTGTGCATGAAGATGTTGGCGTATTGGGGTGCGAATTTGGTCCCCATGGCTGTTCCGTGTGTTTGGGTAAAAAAATGGTTGTCGAAGGTGAAGACATTGTGGTCAAGGATGAAGCGGATGAGTTGTAGGATGGCATCTGGAGATTGGCTGTTGTTGATGTTGAGTACTGAGGCTGTTGCAGCGATGCCGTCATCGTGGGGGATACTGGTGTAGAGTGCCGATACGTCCATCGTGGCAAGGAGTGTTCCTGGTTCAACTGGTCCGTGGGTGCTGAGTTTCTGTAAGAAGTCTGTAGTGTCGCGACAGAAGCTGGGGGTTCCCTGTACGATGGGTTTCAGAATGCCCTCGACGTATCCAGAGAGGTTCTCACACAGGGTTCCATTGCCTGATACGATAGGACGTCCGGGTGTGTTGGCTTTGTGTATCTTTGGGAGGCAGTAGAAGTCTCCCACGCGGGGAGTACATGGGATGAGAGCGCGTAGGATGTTTTGAAGGTCTGGATCGAAGGTCTTGATCAGTCTATTGAGTTGGCGGGTGTGTTCTTTGGTCGGATCTGCGGGTAGCTGTCTGTAGTGTTCCTGGTTGTCCAGTTGTCGGTATGCTTCTTTACAATAGTCCGTTCTGTTCTGTATGACGATGGCTCCTCCTTTGTCACAGATGTGATTCCCAGTAAAAAAGTAAAAATTTTCCCAGTAAAAAAGTAAATTTTTTTTTAAAGCTTTTCGTTTTACATACAGACGGCAGCTTTTGACACGTTGGAACCCCTGCGACTACACCTCATTGTCTCAGTTGTATCTTGCTATGTCTTTTGATGTGGTACCTTCCTGGCTGACTTAATTAACTTTATCACACCTCGGCAGATAGTCAGGATGATTTAATTTATTGGTCTGCAATTGTAAAGTACACATGCTTTTTTTTCCATCTATATATGCTCTGGCGATTCTGTATCCAATTTACTTCACCTGAGGAAGGAGTGATAGCTCCGAAAGCTTGTGATTTCAAATAAAACTGTTGGACTATAACCTGGTGTTGTGCGACCTTGTAAGATCAGCCAGAGTGAGTATACCTTCAGCTTGACCCTCCTTCTGCTCCCCTTCTCCTCTCACCACCAGCACTCTGCATTGTCAACCTCCTCCGACACATCCCACTTCACCCTTACAACCCTTGCACCCTTAACCATCCCTCTCACTCTATGAACATAATGGGGAAAAAATTTGGTTGCTTTGCGCCTCCCATTAGTGCCCTAAGAGGGCGCTAACGGGGCGCAAAGCAACTAGTGCCCGGGCGTGGCACCGTCAATGCCTCCCGTGAAATTTAGTGGGAGGTTAGCGGTGGCAGTAACCGTTAGTGCCCTGCGGCGCTGCGCCGCCAGTGATGTTATCGGCGTGCGCAGTGCCCCGCTCGCGCCCCGGCCGCGATCTTCGGTAGCGCCCCCTGATTTACCGGCAGACGCTATGTCCGACGGGGTCAGGGGGGCCTACCTGCGGCCGGGGCGGCGCTAATTAAAGGCGAGTTGCCGGGCGACCATTTTTGTTGCTAGCCGCCTGCCAGCACCTGCCTCTGTTGCCGTCCCCGGCCTCCTGAGCAGCCCCCCCTCCCCCCCCCCCCCCCCTCGTGGAGTGCCAGCTGCGCTCCGTGAGCCCAGCACTCCTCTTGAGTGCCGGGCTCTTTTGCCGGTACTCCGATCCCTGGTGGCCCAGCTGGGTCCCTGATCGCACTGCGCTAGGCCCCTCTCCTTTAAGAAGGGGAGGAAGGCCTGCAGTACTGCGGTGCGATGTGCCGCAGCGCCGCGATATTCCCTCACAGTGCCCCAAGAGGGAGGCGGGGTGCTTCCAGTATTGAATTTTGGCCGCGGGGTGCTAATTTTTTCGGGGCGCTACTTTTAGCACCCCGGCGAAGTTAGCACCCCAATGGGGGCGCGACTCAATTTTTCCCCCATCACTTCACTATTCAACTATGCTGCCCTCACACTCCCTATCAATGTTATGCAATGACAACAACTAACAACACACAGGGAGGGCCCTTGGAAATGGAACCTCACTCCACCTTTGTCACCTTCTAAGCATCTATGCTCTGGACTCTCTACACTCACTCCAGCATTCTCACTCAAACTCCACTTGTTCCCTCATTGCAGGAAAAGGTAGCCCACAATAAAAGGGAAAGGGCAAAGACTGGAGGAGGGCCACCTTCCCTCACCCATTTGACCAATGCTGAAGAGGCGGCCCTGGAAATCATTGGCGCTGAGGTGGAGGTGGAAGTGGGGGACGGACAGACGGGCGCAGCAGAGCAAGCTGGTGACAGAATAGTTTTGCATCTCTCTCTTTTACATTGCAGAAGTCACTAGAATGGCTGCGAATGTACATTTCTAGAATGGCAATTGATCATCTGCGCTATTGCATGTGCATGCCACACTACCGTAACATCTCTAACTCATTCCTTTACTCCCCCACAGGACCATCGACAGCCCCCCTCCCCACTGTCCAGGAGGAAGAGCCTGAAATGGAAGACTCCTCAGAGGAACCTGCAACCTCTGAGGGCGCAGCGTCAGCAGATGTAAATGCACCCAGCACCAGCATAGATACATACACCTCAGTGGGACCTTCGGGAGATAGAGTAGAGTTGTCACCTGGTGTATCACAGCTCACAAGTGAGCATCAGCAGGTGGTGGAGACGGGGACAGCAGTGGAGAGTCCTCGTCGGAGGTTACAGGACTCTCCGAGCTCTGCTCAGCTGCATGTGGACTCTGTAACTCTGGGTCGATCCAGAAGGAGAGTGATGCTGGAACTCCAGGAGCAGGTGCAGGAGTCTCTGGCAGGTTTTGTCTCCAGGGTCACTGCGTGTGTGGAGAGGATGGAGGAGTCCAACTCGAATATGAGCAGAGCCTTTGTGGAGTCATTGGCATATAAGCGCATCTCCTCGGAAAGGTTGGCTACCTCCGTGGAAGCGATGTCTACCTCCGTGGTATCGATGGCTGCCTCTCTGCAGATGATGGCCAGGGCCATGGAGGAGATAAGTCGCCAGAGTGTTGAAAACATGGTCAATGTTCAGAATAGACTGACATCTCTGGAGGAGCGATGGCCAGCTATTGATCAGAGAGACCAGAGCTTCATGGAAGTCCTCAGCAGTAGGACTGCCAGTGCAGACACAGGTCATCATGGCCCCCGTGATGTGCAGCAAGGTGCTGTCAAGCCACTTGCTAGCACTGAGGTGGGGTTTACCCATGAGAGGGATGTTGGTGGCAGAGAACAAGCGCTCACACTTCCATGCCACTGCGTTGCCCTCGGTCAGAGCCCCACCAGAGTCCTCATCCAACTGAGATGGGCGTCTCAGCCCCTGCACAGCCGCAGGAGAAGCAGACTTTTGGCGAGGCCTCACAGGCTCGCAAACCCAGAGGACGCCCGCCAAAGGTGTTGAAGCAGGAGCAGCATGAAAGTGAGCAAAGGGGCCTCCACATCTGCTGAAGCCACAGGGGAAGCACCACGTAGGAGCACGCGTAAGAGGAAGATAAAGCACAATTAATCACACGGGCAGTCACTTGGGTGTTTTTTTGTGTTTAATAATTAAATGTCATCCCTTTGTGAATGTATTAAACTCTGGTGATGGCAAACTGTTGATGTTATGGCCTCTGTGATTTGGGTTTTGGAAGTTCCACATCGCAGCATCAGCGAGACTTGCTTGGTCAGGTTGGTGGTCAGAGTGAGAGGAAGCCAGAGAGTCATGTCCATTGTGTATCTTGTGCTAAGAAGGAGCCAAGCACATGTGCTAGAATGGGCAGCCTAAGCAAATCTGGCCAAGATGAGTGCATCCCTTGCATTCCGGCCAGCACTGTGCTCGCGTGCTGCTGCTGCTGCTGGTTGATGCGCCTCCGCTCGGTCATCATTCTCCTCCTCTCCTCCTCTTCATCTGAGGAGCCTATATACTGAGCCACTTGCTCCTCAGGAAGCTGCAAGCCACGATGCTGTGCGATGTTGTGCAGCTCACAGCAGACCACGACCATTCTGGAGACCCTGGCTGCTGAGTACTGCAGGGCTCCACCTGATCGGTCAAGGCATCTGAATCGCATGTTCAGCAAGCCGATGGTTTGTTCGATGATGGACCTGGTCGAAATGTGGCTGGCGCTGTAGCGCTCCTCAGCTTCGTTCGCTGGCCTCCTGATCGGCGCCATTAGCCACGTCTTCAGGGGGTAGCCCTTGTCTCCAAGGAGCCACCCGGAAAGTTGGTTTGGCGGCTTGAAGAGCGAAGGCACACTAGACTGCCGCAGGATGAACGAGTCATGGCAACTGCCACAGTACTTGTCGCAAACATGCAAAATCTCCTTCTTGTGGTTACACAACAGCTGTACATTGAGGGAGTGGAAGCCCTTGCAGTTGACAAAAATAGCTGGGTTGTGATGGGCGCCCTCAGGGCCACATGTGTGCAGTCTATGACGCCCTGCACCATTGGCAAGCCTGCCATATTTGCGAATCCAACCGCACGCGCGGTTATACTTGCTTGATCAGTTGAAAAGTTGATGTAATTGTGTGCCTTTGTGAAAAGGGCATCGGTAAACTGGGTGATGCAACTGTGGGCGGCTGACTGGGAGATGCCGCTGATGTCTGCTGATGATCCCTGGAAGGAGCCTAAAGCAAAAAAGTTGAGTGCAGTGGTGACTTTGACAGCCACTGGTAAGGGGTGTCCACCCGCTCCTCTGGGCTCCAGGTGTTGGTGCAGCAGTGCGCAGATGTCTCCGACAACCTCTCGCGAAAGTCTCAGCCTCCTTTGGCACTGCTGCTCACTCATGTTGAGGAGGCTCATCCTCTGTCTGTAAACCCTGAGAGGAGGGTATCTCCTGCGGCGATGTACTGCCATGCGCTGGCGCCTTCTGCCCTGTGCAGCATCAGGTGGGTGAGCAGCAGGTTGGCGCTCCTGCTGCTGTTGCTGCGGTTCTGCCTGGTTCTGCTGCTGCCGTGGATAATCCTCGTCCGAATCTGAGGTCCATGATGAAAGGAAATAAATGTTTCCCATGCTGCTGGTAGATACCTCCGTTGGGGAAGCGCTCAGTCCAAGTGGGGAGAGGGTTTTCCCAGGAGGTCCCAAAGCTGCACCACCTCCGACTTCAGTAGGCCTGGAAAAAGTGCTCAAAGACCTGTGCAACAAAAGTTCTGCCACCTGCAACTCATCCCTGTTGAAAGCTCCGTTTTTATGGTGGCGCTGCAGCTGTGAGGAGGGCCAGCCACTTGTCAACCCGCC
The DNA here is from genome assembly GCA_030390025.1 of Squalus acanthias. Classification (NCBI taxonomy): domain Eukaryota; kingdom Metazoa; phylum Chordata; class Chondrichthyes; order Squaliformes; family Squalidae; genus Squalus; species Squalus acanthias. Next base: position 16,315,498 of record CM059447.1, on the reverse strand, counting down.
AGGATTAGCTGGTGTGGTTTAGGACTGGCGTGCAACACGCTGTAAATGTGGGAAAATAACAAAGGCCTGGCAAAATAGGATTATAGAGGCTCTTAAGCGCTTGTTAAGGGTCTTAACTGCCTATCACGCCTCTTGGAGGCGGGACCGAATCGCACTCCTGAAGCCCGCCTCCAGCAAAGTTGTGCGGAGGCGGGTTGGAGGCGGGTTGGAGGCGGGTTCCGAACCCGCACTCAATTTTTGCAATTTTACCAACTGTCCCGCCTCCAAACCCGCCTCCTCAGGGTTGGGAAAATCGCCCCCTAGATTTTAGATGGCTGATGAAATTTAATGCAAGTGCTGCAGTCCTACACATAGGAAGGAAAATAGATGGCACATACACTCCATCACTGGTGTTGGAATAGCCAAAGATGAAGCTGAAAACGACCTAGGAGTCTTAGTAGATTTGACACTAAACATGTCCAACCATTACAGAACAGCAATCAACAAAGCTAAGAGGATAAAAACAGAAAATGCTGGAAACACTCAGCAGGCCAGGCAGCATCTGTGGAGAGAGAAACAGAGTTAAAAGTTTCAGGTCGATGACCTTTCATCAGATGCTAATAGGATGTTGAACTACATAGCTAAAGCAATAGAATATAAGTCACGTATTTGAAGCTTTTAAAGTAAATAAAGGTCAGATGCATCAAATAGCCTTTTCTTGTTTCATATATTCTTACATTCCTATGTTCTTAATCATGATATAACAAGGAGATATGGATGTCTATAAATCCTCATCTCTCAGTTATTCCCTTCTATTACACATGCAAAATAGGGTAGGCAGATAGAAATCTGTGATAAGATTAAAAAATTAATGCGCTGAAGGGTGGACATCTCGGAGACAGGAAGAAACTAGAGGGAGGGAATCAATCTAAAAGAGATGGAAGGGGAAGAGAGAGAAATGGAGACAATGCAAAATAGAAATTGGATAGAGAAGGAATAAAGAAAGAGTGAAATGGGAAGTGTGAGAAGGGACAGATAGCAGAAAGAGCGAGAGTAAAAGAGATAAAGATGATATGTGAAAGAACGATGCTACAGATGGTGATGTGGAGAAAATACTACAGTCTTGAAGTAGGATTGGTTGGGGTTTTTTTTCTTCCCTCTTTTTTCACTCCTGGGGGTAGATCTTGACTGTGCGATGGTGTAAAATGAGTGATAGAGAGTCTCTCGCCCCATTTTGATTTCCATTGACCAAGAGGCTGCCGACTCGCTATCACTCGCTTTACACTGTCGCACAAACTCTAGATCTACCCCCAGCTGAAGCTTTCTTTCATTAAACACCTTTCTTAGGAAGGGAATGGGCTGGACGTCTGTTCCAGGCTTCCAACAACACAGCTGTTTAACCAACGACTTGGAGGTCTCATTTTCACTCCTTGCTTGTAGAGAAGATTTACTGAACAGTAATATTGTTTAGATCGGGAACTCAGTGTGGGGGTGAAAACAATGTCCTAACATTTTAGGTCTATAATGCGTTGAATAAGGAAATGCTGCAGGGTGTTGCTCCACTCTTCATTTCATCTGACCAAACCTAACTTTAGCAATGCCAAAACAAACTCACGTTTAGAATTTACTGATGACTGTTTTCTTCCGGCTCCCAAAGTAGATTTGCAGTATTTGCTCAAAATCTGAATATTGTTTGTTTTTTTAGCTCCAGGAGTGGCCTTCAAGTTATCCTTGGTTATGATCTGCTGTACGCAGTGCTGTCTAAGCAATTAACTGGAATTAACTGAAATGCAGCAGAGATGCAGAACAAATTCAGTGTTGGTCACAGGAGAAGGATGAAAACTACAACTGTATTCTCCCCGACAGAATTTGTTAAAAGAAGATTATACATCGCCAGCATCAAGGCCCAAACAGGATTCAAAGCCCCAGATACCATGTAGAGGGGTAGGCCCATGTGGGAAAACCTATTGCAGGTAGTTTTTAAATTAAGTGATTCATTTTATGGGTGCATTTGTGATTTGTTTTCAGACTTGTGTCATTTTATATGCTGGAAATGTTAGGGCTGAGAATCAGTTGCTCTTCCACTGTGTGACATAACTCCGGTGGAAATGTGTCGTAAGGGCCTAACTTTAGGCCGGGATGCAGATAAGCTGGGTCCCAGATTTGTGTGAGAGTTCCTGATCGGCCTTGTGGGGCGTTACCTCTGCCTGCCCCCACACCCACCCCACCCCACCCCCATCCCCACCCCCCAACAAGGCCAGTGGGCGGTGTATCAGGGGACGGGGACTCCCAATGCTGGGAGTTATCATGTCCCTGCATCTCGTTCAATGGGGCCAGGATCAACTGCTGGTGAGACCAGGCCGCAGCCCATAAGCGAAAGTTAGTTACATTTTTTTAGCATTTAAATGAGGCCCCCTTACAAAAATGGCTGCTGGGGGCACATTGTGGTTCTTTCTGGGGACCAATCCCGAGACCTCCCAATAGCTGCACACCTCCACTGAAAATTACGGCCTCTGAGGGAAGGTGGGCCCTTGAGCTGCTCCTCTTTGGCAGGGCGCATGCCGGAGGCCCCGGACTGGTGCATCTTGGTGGTTGCCTCATGATGCGCCCCCCCTTTCCCTCTCCACATGCATTTTCAGCCCCATTATTTTTAACAGTATACTGTATATTGAGGAAGAAAAATGATAGTGAAAGCACTTTGAAGAAATTATTTGAGCAATTCGATTGGTAGGTTCTCTGGTCCTGATTGATAGTCCCGACTGGTGTCCACAGCTTGCCCGTATTATGTAGCTGAAGCCTGAGGCCCATTTACAAACGAGCCTCGGGGCCTCCATCTTTGGGCACGTGTTCCAGACACACCATCTTCTTTGTGCCAGTTTTCAACACAAGACCAATTTCCTGGCCAGAATACAGTTTACTAAAAATAGCCCCCTCAATTGATTTTCTCAACAAATGCTTGTCCAATCCTTCTTAAAATAACTGACATTGTCAGCCTTGATTACCTCCCATACAATCAACACCCTCTGTGTGAAGTAGTTATTTTTGATCTGTCAATGAACCTTGCCTCTTATAAGGAATCTTCTGATAACCTTTTGTTACCGTTATGGGGGCCACAGTAAGCAGTTTCTCAAGGTTCAACTGGGCAATACCCTGAAGGATCTTGAATACCTCAGTACGATCCCCTCTCAGTCTTCTCTAGTGCAAACAAACATCTTCTGTAGTTTCTCCTTGTAACTCAGGTGTCTGGTGCCAAATATCATGCAGATAGCCCTTCATTGCACCTTCTCTAGTTCCTTGATGCCATTCTTGTTGAATGGCAATTGCAATAAAATTATTGTGTAATGATTGCACTAGTTGGAACTTTATGTTTCAGCTTATAAATATCAGACTTTAAACATCCCTGGATTAGGAGAGGCACAGGAAGGATTATTGAAATATTAAATTCTACAACGTAGAAATGTCTCCTGTAAATCCTTTAGACTTTCAGCTGCAACCTGAGGTCCTCTCTGAGATTTTATATTGCAACCAGACTTTCAGTTACAAACTGAGCTGCAGAAGATTCCAGGGAGCCAAAAGCAAAGCCATCAGAAATCTGCAGGAATAGATTTTCTTCCAAAAAAAAATGGATTTTTCAACTCTTTGCATCTTTCCAAGCATTTAAAAAAAAAATCAACAAAAATCTAACTGATTATGGTTGGGACATGAAACACCAATTTTTTTTCTCCATTGTTCCTGGTGCTATTAGTATCTTTAATTTGACACTTTAATTACATTTGACTGTATACGTCAATTAGAAGTGAAGGTGGATGGCTGAGTGTGTTCTGCAGACTACAGAAAAGCAGTGAGCTCAATACTGAGTCTGTCTGTAGCTCTGCTCCGTTGCTAGTTAATTGGTTACCGTTACGATTTTGTGGTTTTACGCTAGATATTTTTTCATGTTCAGTGACTCCTGTCGGTGTGTCCTCACTCCCTACAAACCAGAGTGTGTTCTGTCCAATTTATAGCAAGCCCAGGTTCAAACAAAAAACCCTTTGTCACTGTATTTTGGCTACTGGTTATATCGTGTGCCCTCACATGATCTTCCTCGCCTTTGAAAGGTGCAGGAATAAACATTCTACCAGACCATGGCACAGGCTACAAGCTGCCAAACAAACGTGTTAAACAGCAAGTGCACAAGTGAACAGTACACTGGCACTGTAAATTTACAGTAACTATTGGACTAGCTATCCCTTCTTGGAAGACAAAATTTAACAAACAGTCATGTCTACTGTGATAAACTTAAATGAGAATTGGATCTGGCACAAACCACTGAAATTCAACATTAGATGTTGATTCGCTGATGACTTTCAGTGGAGTCTCTCTGGCCTATCTCTATCTCTCATTGGCTTCACACTACTCAAATGGAGCAAGAGAGGTTCAGCTATATTCTCAAAATTAAACATGTATCTCTCAAACTCCAATAGAGCAGAAAATCAAACAAATATTCTAACAAAGTCCAAAGGATGCTTGTATTTGAATTGAAAGGATTGACCCTTCTCTCGGATACCTGTTGTAAACCTAATAGGCAAGATTTTCTGGGCCCTGAAGTGGCAGAATTCCAATGGAATGGTGGTGAAGTTGGGGGGGGGCAGACTTTTGGGCTGAAGCTGGATCTGCCAGGTTGCACCCTAGTTACACTAAGATTTGAAATTCTGACTGGGTGGGAACATTTCTTCTGCCTGCGTTCCCATCTGCGCTGTAAGCACTTTGGAGGTTTGTCTGGGAGAGATTCAAGCTATCCTGGGAATGCTACCTAGCTCACCCTGTTAGTTGTGGGTTCAGTTGTGGGTTTATTAAAGGACCCAAAGCTGTAAAGGAACAAAGGTAATTGATCGTATCTTACTGCTGCCATACTATTCCCTGCGTGGAATCTTTGCTTATACTTATACTTACATCTTTGGCCCGATAATGGCTCTGTGGTTCCCTCCTCGGAGCCACACTGGAGTAGCAGGGTGACGCTCTGAGCTTATGCTGGTAAAGTGAGGGGGGGCACCTCTATTGTGCCTTTACAGGTTCAAGATATTCAAGGCCCAAATATTTAAACGACCAATTCCTGGGATTTGGGACGGGGGTCACGGTGAGGACAATACTGTGGTCTAAAGTCCTGCACCACCACATTTCTGCCACCCTGAAAGTGTTTGCTGATCTTCTAGGTTAATCTCTGTTCAGGAGTTTCATGCATCAAAACCAGTGGGCCATTTTCTTTGCGTGAACTTGATCTTTAACCCTATATATATCATGACAGAGAGAAAGAAATTAATAACTTGATAATTATAGACAGTAACGCTTCATTTTTCTCAGTTACTTCCAGTTAATTTTTTTAAAATCATTCTCGAGATATGGGCATCACCTACAAATCTAGCATTTATTGCCCATCCGTTGTTGCCCTTGAGAAGGTGGTGGTGGGCCTTCTTCTTGAACTGCTGCAATCCTTGTGGTGAAGGTACTCCCTCGGTGCTGTTAGGTAGGGAGCTCCAGGATTTTGACCCAGCGACAATGAAGGATTGGTGATATATGTCCAAGTCAGGATGGTGTGTGACTTGTAGTGAAACTTGAATGTGATGGCGTTCCAATCTGCTGCCTTTGAACTTACTCCGGCCTGCTGTATGACACAAGCTGGATAACACTAGACAGCTCTTGATACTGCAGTTAAACAAACACCTGTAGTAAAACAACTGCTGCTCTTTTCTAGAATTGCTTGAACCTACATTTGTGGAAAATGCAATGTGATAGAAGTCATTGATGGCCATGTTAGCTGATGTGTTCACATGATATTCCTTTATTTTAATGAAGAAATAATTATCATCCCTGTTTTCAAATCCCTCCATGGCCTCGCCCCTCCCTAGCTCTGTAACCTCCTCCAGCCCTACAACCCTGTGAGATATCTGCGCTCCTCCAATTCTGGCCTTTTGAGCTTCCCTGATTATAATTGCTCCACCATTGGCGGTCGTGCCTTCAGATGCCAAAGTCCTAAGCTCAGGAATTCCCTCCCTTAACCTCTCTGCCTCTCTACCTCTCTTTCCTCCTTAAAACCTACCTCTTTCTGCCCTAATATCTCTATATGTGGCTCGGTGTCAAATTTTGTTTGATAACTCTCCTATGAAGAGCCTCGGGACGTTTTACTACGTTAATGACGCTATTTAAATACAGGTTGTTGTTGTATCATCGTAATTTCAAGCTTGCAGTAAAACTATCTGTACTTCAGTTGAACATTTCTGCATTTCATTTCTGTAGCTCCAAAGGTTTTGGCAGATTTTGGGCCAAAGATTTTGTGGATTTTGACATTCAGATAATTGATTCAAAGACCATTCCAACAGGCTCCTGGAAGAGTAATATGAACTCACACATATCAAGGAATGTAAAGGAACAAGCAACAGAAAGATAAACCAGTGGCAAAAGTCTCTGGCAGCACCATCCTGAGAGAAAGGAGTGTTTCTTCTGAAGTATGCACTCACTTTTTCTTCAAATTGCTGAAGCAATAAACAAGTTGAAACACCGTGTTCTGTAGTACGTCCTTTACCTGCTGCTACAAGCTTTCTTTATTTTCAGTAACAAAATTGGATAATTGAGAACCATTAAGGTCTTGGTTTGACTTTAATATGTCGTATTTAAAACACATGATTAATTACACCAGAAACGTACCACGAGAAAAATAGTTGTCTTAAAAAAAAATCATTTTATCTTTCCTGATTTTAGACAACTTTCTGCTCATCAGTTTTTCATTGCAAGCCACATCAAAACACATTTCTTTTAATTGTCCTATATTCTAAAGCTTCCCAAGTGCCAATCGTCTGCAGCCACTTCTGAGGAGCAGCTGTCTGCGTCCTTTTCTTTTTCATAATCTGACTCTTTTTCTTCTGCCTCTGGCCACCAGCTTCAAACTCCTTCTAAAACCAGAGAAACCACATTCTGTTGAAGCAAATCGGTAAACACAGCATCCTAAAGAAAAGCAGGACTTGTAAATTTGCAGCAACTGTGCTTGCTGACCACAAGAACGCACACAACAAAAGCTTTGATGTCGTTTGACCGTTGTGTCTAATTTCCCCCAGGTGCCACCTAAATGTTTCAGTCAAACGTCGCTGCTCAGATTTGCTTTTATGATCCTGAGCTCGGCATCTGTCTTCTGACTCATTTGTTCACCCTAAGCATGCCCAAAACTTGAAGGTGGAGTAATCAGCCTGCTTCTCTTGTGTGCTGTGTAAGTGCACTACAAAATTATATATTTCAACAACAATAGGGCTGTTAGTGATTAAACTGTAACTAAACCAAGCAGTGGTAAAAGTTTAATCTCAGGCAATGGCCACAGTCAACACATGGAGAAAATCCTTCCCTGGGAAGCCTGCCAGTTATGGAATGATTTTATTGGCTAAAATTTTCAGTGGAAGGTGCAACCCATGTGACTGGTCCATCTCGAAGTTCCTGATTTTTTTTCTCTGGGATTGCCCATGGTTGGTAAACAACATTTTACTGCAGAGCTAATACGTTTCTTAATGATATGCATGGCACGCCACAGTCGTGTAAAATGAAGACAATCTGTAAAAACATATAATAAAGAGGAAATTCTAGTCTATCTGGTGCTTTGCATATGTTGTCATGCAGAGGAATCACTAACACAATGTTGAACTATCTCGTACTGCATTGCAGGCTAATAGTAAGGATTTGTAAACATAACCAAAGGGACAGTTTTCTGATAATAGTACTGAGCCAGGATTTATTTCCCCCTCCCTCCCAAGTAACAGAAGATAAGTCAGAAAGTGGGCAGGATCAGCTCGCCACTTCAACATGAGACACAGTGCCAGTGGTTGCAGATCCATCTCCAATCTCAGTACTGGAAGATATAGAGCCATCTCCAATCTCAGTACTGGGAGATATAGAGCCATCTCCAATCTCAGTACTGGGAGATATAGAGCCATCTCCAATCTCAGTACTGGGAGATATAGAGCCATCTCCAATCTCAGTACTGGGAGATATAGAGCCATCTCCAATCTCAGTACTGGAAGATATAGAGCCATCTCCAATCTCAGTACTAGAAGATACAGGGCCATCTTCAATCTCAGTACTGGGAGATATAGGGCCATCTTCAATCTCAGCAATAGAAGATATAGAGCCATCTCCAATCCAGTACTGGAAGAATAGGGCCATCTCCAATCTCAGTACTGGAAGAGATAGGACCATCTCCAATCTCAGCACTAGAAGATATAGAGCCATCTCCAATCTCAGTACTGGAAGAATAGGGCCATCTCCAATCTCAGTACTGGAAGAGATAGGGCCATCTCCAATCTCAGTACTGGAAGATTTAAGACTAGCTCAATCTCAAGAGCCTTTCATTGATAACTAGCAGCCAGTCACTCACTTACTCCTACCACTGGGGAACCACACAGGAAGAGCACAAGACTAGCACGTGGAGCACAGGCACTATAATAAGGTGAAGCACATTAGCCATATATGTTAATCATATTTCAGGAATTAAATTTGGCTGTACTTTTTGGGGGAAATTATTGTAACCGTGGAGAGCATTTGATGAATGTGGCAATTTAACTGGCGTAAATCAATTTTACACGGATTTAGTTGGAAAAGCCGATGTAACTCCGCTCTTACTCCAAAACCATCCAGGAAATTCTGGACCAATAACACTAACTTGAGAAACAACTTAACTTTGGTCTGCAACAGCAAAATCAAAGCAGAAAAGCTTCATAAAGCACTCTCTGTTTGTGCGAGTATCAGTAAAAAAAATTCCGACCAGTTTTTCTTTAGAACCAAGCTCCTCCAAGGGACGACAGAAATACATAACTAACCTGCAGCTACCCTCCTTCCTGAAGAGAATCAACATTCCGTGGCCTTTGCTGGCTTCATGGACAACAATATGGCAGTGTTGAAAAGCTTACAATTTGATGACCTCTATCCAGATAGATTTCTGTCTCACTCCGTTAGAGTTGCGCAACTGTGTGATAAAATCATGTTGGGATCCAAATTATATCATCGCACCCCAACTTTTGAATATTTGTGAGGTCCTCGCCTGCCTATGAGTGCCTCACATGCCTCCCAAAACCTGGAAGTGACATTAATGGTGGGCGGGAATACAATGCAAACAGGGAGGTAATACTCTGGCCAAATTTTAACCTCCACGCACACCCTGTTCTCGTCGGAAATTATAGAAGTTTGCTGAAAATGTGTAGCATTTAGTCTCTTTTCAGTTCTTACACTGTATGATTGCTCCTAAATTGAACTTGTTATTTATTAATGAGCTGCCTCTACATCAGATAAATTGACAGACGGAAACAAAAGAAAAAACAGATATAATTATAAACTTGTATTTTGTATTCCTTCTCATTAAGGCATTCAGCAGCACCAATTAAATGCTCCAAATAGTCAGCAGCTGAGCCATTCACATCTGGAACATCTCAGGTTCAATTTATAGGGGCAATTTTAACCTTATGTGCCTGGCTGAAACAGGGAGGGTGAGCAATTAAAATCGTCCATGTTGCTTACCTGCCGGAATGCTACCAGGAACAAAACGTTCTGAATTTTAACCTGCGGCAAGAACGTCCACCCAAAGCCAACATGGTCCTTCTTTACATATCCATGTTGGGTCCCGTTGATGTCATCAGGACCCGACAGCAATTTTAACTGCTGGCCGAGAAGGGATGTCGCTGTGTCTTTCCCGCCAGGTGAAGACAGTGGGAAGAGGAGCCGGGGCCAGAAGCTGCCCAGACAGATAAGAGTTTTTTTACTTTCCTTGCGGGCCAGTCTCGGGCCCAACAAGGAAAGCTTAGGTCTCCCCTGCCACAGACTCCCCCCACCCCGCCACCCCTTCCTGAATAAGAGAGCCACTTACCTCGTGTCAGCAGGTGGCCTCCAGGCTACGTGAGTTTCCGTCACTTCCCACTGACTTGCTGCCCATTCCGAGTGGGATTCCAGCCGGCAGGATTTAACGAGGCCCAAAAGTTAAAATAATCCAGGCCTCATTTCTGGAGCATCGGGTGCGTTTCCAATCCACCTCGCTACTCACCCGCCCAGAGATAAAATCAGAGCCCTAGTTTGTGCGTATTTAGCCGATTTCAGCCAAGGCACCGCAAGTGACATCAGTCTCCCTGGATTAGGCAACGGAAAATCAGACAGGATTCTCCTTTCTGATCAAGATCCAACAATTCCTGCTGGATGTGCGCGTGTATGGATTTCATGTGACGCCATGATCAGCCTTGTTTGAGCTATCGTTGTGGTCAAATAATCTGTTGACACTGTCAAAGCTCGAATGAATAATGACTGCTTGGGCAAGGTAGAGGAGGGTGACTGATGCCAGAAAAACTGTAACTGTAATTTAAGTACTTATGTGCTGTATCAGTCAGTCAAAGGACCGTTGCCCAAGATATTTTTATATGTTTTATTTTTAAATGAACAAAATGCAGTGAAATTTCATTACTATAATAATTGCTAACCCTCAAATTCGACCTCCATGTTCATGACAGGAAAGCAAGTTGCAGCTCAACAATCTTCATTGATAAAATGCAATTTCAGGCCAGCCACGGGAATCCCAGTTCGAACGCGGGCTGTGCCCATATCATCGCCTTTGTGCCCGAATCTGGGCAGCGATGAATTTCCACCCCCTTGTGTTTCATACAGTATTTGATCGCCCGTGCCATTAACTGCTCTTAGAAGATTCAATTCCATTCCGATCCAGAAAGTTATCTGACTCTTTTTTTAAAGAAGCTAATCGGCACAGACTTAATTGCTTTTGACAGGAGTCTACTCCACATATCTACCCCAAGGGAATTTTTCTAATCGCTAGTCTTCCTTGAGGTTTGCTAATTTTGTCTTTTAGTTCTGAGATATATTTGCATTATCCATGCCTAGGGCAAATGATTTATTGCTCGAATCCACTTAGAAACCAGTATTTTCACCTTCTCCAGGACCTTTTATGCAAAATTGCAGTACTCAGGCAGCAAATTGCACTACATGCAGTTAGTGTAAAAATTCATAGAATTTGTCACCAGATGTTACCCTCTGTCAAATAATCTGCCCTATCCACCTGTCTCAGCACTTCAAACATTTGTATCCTATCCCTTTCTTTCCTGAAATGAAAAAAAGGTTCATTTTTTTGCGTCTACCTCAGTAACTCAGTTAAGCATCCTTGCCTCTCCCCTGTACATTAGTGCTATTTTAGGCAATGTGCCTAAAACTGCACACAATATTCTAAATGTGGAATTGCCAATTAAGTTTTACAGCGTTAAAATCACTTACTCAACTCATAATCAGATGTTCTGAAGATGCAACCCAATTTCTAATTAGCATTGTTGATAACAGCTTCACACTTTCTTCATAATTACTAAACGTTTCTCGTTCTCAAGCCAGACCTTTGTATTTATGCCTAGAACACATGAGCTACTTGCAGCGACATCTCAGAACTCTGCACCAATCCAGAGGTCCACATGGAATACCAGAGGTGACATTTCGCACACCAATTATCCTGTTTTTAAACTATCCCTCAAACACTTTAGGCAGCTGGAATATTTCCGCTATATGGAAAAGCTCAAATGCAGAGCTAATTATCGCTTCCAGGTCCAAGGTCTGATCAAAGTATCTGGTAAGGTGTGGTGAACCTGTGCCTGTTGTTTCTCCAGTACAATGTCTTCCAGTTTTGCCACGTGTGCAATGATGGCCAGGGCCAAACTTGTAAGATAGCTCCTGTTTACAATTGCCCCCAGCTGCATCTTGTTGTTATTTTAGCCTAATGTATCAGAAAAGTACTCCCAGTTGTTACGATGAACAAAAGACCAAAGCCTAGAAACATACTGAACGAGCAGAAAATACTTTCACATAAATGCACTAAGTGGTTGTACAGTAATAAAGCTTAGTGTAATCTCTGGGCTAACATGTTGCTTTTCAGTGCGAGAGCAGGTCAGAGGTGCGTGAGAACACCATCACCTCCAATTTCCCCTCCTAGTCATCACCATCCTGACTTGGACATATATCGCCATTCCTTCATCCTCATTGCTCAATCCTGGAACTCCCTACCTAATAGCATTGTGGGACGACCTTCACCACATGGAGTGCAGCGGTTCAAGAAGAAAGCCCGCCGCCACCTACCCAAGGACAACTGGGGATGGGCAATAAATGCAGGCCTTGCCAGTGATGCCCATATCTCGAGAATGAATTAAAAAATGGCACTAATCTTAATTTTTGCTATTGCAAGTTGCCAAGTAGGAACTTGCAGGAAAAAAAATGAAAGATCATTCAGGGGTGCACTTTTGTATAATTATACTTGGAAAATCTGGTCCTCAAAAGAGATGAACCTTGCCTTTATTGTGCATAATTGCATCATACAAATCCCTGGTTTATACAATGTTCATACAAATTATCTTCAATTACCTTCATCCTTTTATAGAAATCTGCACCAGGAGCCCCACCCTCCTTTCACCACAGCATTTAACTGTCTCTTGAACGATTCCAGAGTTTTGCCTCCACTACTTTATCGTTCTTTGTATAAATTTTGCATAAACTAGGGATTTGTATGATGCAATTGTGTATACAAATTCTGAAGCGATTCAGTTCAAAAAAATCATTCTCTAGTTGCTGGCAAGACGGCATTCATTTCCCTGCGAAGATGGTGGTGGGCCTTCTTCTGCTTTTGATACAACTTGGTGGCTTGCTAGACAACTTCAGAAAGAAGTTAAGAATCAATCACTTTGGAGTGGGGCCTGAATCACAGCTAACTATACAGCCATTCGCCAGTACTACTCCCTCACCTAGAGTAGCACTTAATATTAGAGTACATCCATAACCAAGATAGAGAACTTTGTGTCACACAACACTTTCATGGCACAACTGAACAAAATTAATTCACTTTTACTATGTAGAAAATAATGCGTCAACTGACCAAATAAACAGAATACCTGACTTCTATAATGTCCCCTGCGAATGCCTAGAGGGAACCTGTGCATTAAAAGTTAGGAGCATTGGTGAGCTTCACTGCTACTGATAGTTCACTGCAGAAGGTTGACTATCCCTGCACGTGTTGTTGACCAACAGGCATATAGAATCTTAGTCACAGCCTTCCAGGTCAGGATAAATCTATTTACGCATTGCTTTCTTGTTATACCATGGTATAATACACCATACTGCTATGATACACCCACTGTCTGAGGTAGTGCCTACTGCAAGTCCCCCTCTGCCCTCCCATATTATCTTCTCCCTCTCTTCTTGCTCCACTCCAATATACCCACCAGTGGCCACTACATCCATTCTAATGAACGGAAACCTCAAAGATCACAAAGATAAGTACAGCTGAGAGATGCCATGTGGCCCAATTATCTTCATCCTTCTATAGAAATCTGCACCATCAGCCCCACCCACCTTTCATCACAGCATTTAACTATCTCTTGAATGATTCCAGAGGTTTTGCCTCCACTACTTTATCTGTAAGATAAAGATATCAATCGTTCTTTGTATCAAGAGGGGCCTCTTAACCAATTCATACCTATGTCCCTTTGTCTTGCAGTTATAGTTCAACTTAAATTAGTGCTCCAAATTTACCTTTTCTATTTAATTTAATATCATATATATCTTTATAAGGACCGCTCTCGTTGACTTTTCAAGACTGAAGAGTCTGAGGCTCTCTAGCCTATCCTCTTAACTCAGTCGTCTAACAATGCCTTCAGGGCTTCTATATTATTCACATCTTTCACTAATCTGCCGATACTTCAAAAGCTCCCTCTTTGCTAAATTCACTAAACTGGCCTGACCTGACTTTGAGTAAAATACGAATTTCTTTGGTTTGACTGCAGCTGTGGAATGTGAGTTCATCATTGACAATCTTTTAACAAGATATTAAATAGTAAAAATTGGACTGTGTTTCATTTTTTCACTACCTTTTTACTCCTTTTTCTGGAAGGGTATGAGTGCTCCAGATTAGTGCTAAACACAGACGACTCACATGTTGCCGCTTTCTCCTGACATTGCACCACTTCTTCCTCTTTTGTCTACTTTTTTTGCTAAGATTAGTGAAGAGGGGAACGTCAATCCTTTTGTTTCTTTCCTCTTGTCCATGGGTAGAATGTTTTAAAACAAAGGACAGCAGATTTGTTTCAAACATTTGTCAAGAGCTACTATTTTTGTAAATAAAGTAATTGGTAATAGTTTCTGGCAATGCTCATCCCATAGCCTCAAGCTACCTTGCTTCAAGTTGCTTGTCTGCCACAGCCATTGCAAACCTTTTTTTTTGTGTGAAGGTAAGTCACAAAGGCACAAGAACCTTCCATCACCATTAACAGGCAAACAAAACAATATGGTAACGTGAATCAGAGTTCAAAACTTGTGACAGATTTGACAGAATTTAAAAGAAACCTGATTACTAGCAGTAAAAAACATCCTTGTCATCACTTGCACTGTTGCAAATTACGAGCAGAAAGAAAGTCAGACAGTTTGCAGTGTACAGTGTCTGTGTTTTTGTCTAATGAGGCAATATACCCACCAGGAATGTGAGCTTGCAGGATGTTCAAGTTTCTCAGATACTTTGAACACTTCCAGTAACAGGGTGATTTCTCTTGTATGTCCAACATAGGTATATCTCAGAATCGTCCGTTGTCTGCATTCTGACAATTTCCAGGTAGGATTCTCACAAAATGTCCCTTTCAATCTTATAAGATAGCCCTGAAAGCATCAATTATTTTAATTTAAATTAATTGAGCAGTTTCACGTGACTGTCTTATTAGAGCATGTTCCAATTGCTCAGGTATTTGTAAGTTTGATTTCCTGGTTGTCTGTCACTCTCAGTATTGTTTGTCTCAGCCAGGTGAATTTCATCAGCCCTCAACTATGCAGCAATACGCAACACTACATAGAAGTAGCAAGGTTCTATCCATGAACAGGCAAAAACTGTGCTTACTTATTCACCAGTAGAATCACATGTCCTGCTCACTAATCACGTACTGGGATTTGACAGCGATTGCGACTATGTCTGCAGTCCAGTCAGGGGGATGCTCCAGCACCATACTTGATGCTGAGATCTCACGAATCCTCTCCTCTCTTTCTTTGCAATTTTATATCGGTTTTTAATTTATTAATTATATTTCCTAACTTCAAAACTGAAACGTTTGCAAAATGGTTTCAAAAATTTCATCTACATGTACAAATTGGCCAATATGATACATTTTGTTTCAACTGTACTTCCAGGAGCATAGAATGGTACATTGGCACACTGAGTTGCTGAAACATGCAGTGAGTTTCCAGGTGTAGTTGCACATACTCTGCTACTATTACACCTTGGGAAGAGTTATGACAGATTGCTGACCAATTCCAAGAGGGAGAGGGTCAGACGGGGAGTCCTTTCTGTATTATCTTGCTGCAAGTGCCTGAAATCTGGTTGGAAGTTGTTGCTTATTCACCTCCATTTTCTCTTCCTTCCCTGAGTGCGTTGGTGTGGTCAAGGGCGCGGCCTTATCGGCTTCTGAGAAGTTGGCCCAGACTGAGTTCTGGACGAGGACCCACATCACCTGTAATAACTCTACATATATGATAAAAGATCTGCTCTTTCTCATGTTACAATTGCTTCACAATGTTGTGAATTCAAACAGAGTGGAAGAAGGTAAGAGTCCTCAATATCTCAACCCATCTGTTGCTGAAACCCTCATCCATGCTTTTGTTATCTCCAGACTCGAATATTCTAATGCTCTCCTGGCTGACCTCCCATCTTCCACCCTCTATAAAGCTGAGCTCACCCAAAACTCTGCTGCCTGTATCCTAACTCACACCAAGTCTCGCTCACCCATCACCCCTTTACTCGCTGATCTACATTGGCTCCTGGTCCACTAATGCCTTGATTTTAAAATTCTCATCCTCATGTTCAAATTCCTACATGGCCTCGACGCCTCCCTATCTCTGTAACCTCCTCCAGCCCTAAAACCCTCCTCCAACTTGGTGTTCCGCCAACTCTGGCTGCTTGTGAATACCCCACTTACTTCGCCCCACCATTGGCGGCTGTGACTTCTGCCATCTAGGCCCTAAGCTCTGGAATTCCCTCCCTAAACCTCTCTGCTACTTCACCTCTCTCTCCTCCTTTAAGACACCCCTTAAAACTTATCTCTTAATCAAGCTTTTAGTCACCTGTCCTAATGTCTCCTTCTTTGGTTCTGTGCCAATTTTTGCCTGATTTGACTGTGAAGTGCCTTGGGACATTTTTATTATGTTAAAGCTGCTATATAAAAGCAAGTTGTTGTTGTCTGTTGCCATTGTTACTGAACAGGATTCTTTACAAATAGCCAAGTTCTTAATTCTGAATGTCTGAAAACAGGGTTTTCTCATTTAGATAAAGAAAGATCTTGCGGTTGAAACTATTTAAAATGAGCTATATTGTCAAAATGAAAACAGGCTCACTGTCTTCCATTGTCACTCCAACTCTCAAGCAGCAAGGACCTAACGTATGCAAAGTTATAACAGGTTTTAAGGCAGTCAAACTATAACAAGAAATAATCATCCTCGTGGTACACTAAAACATCTGGGCTTTCTAAATTACCGATGAAGAAAAGAGAAGAGTAATTTCTCCTCAAATCGTTAAAATCACATTCAAGCCAGTAATTACTGTGGTGATTAGATACTTTTCATACTGCTGGAGTTAAAAACAAAAGTCAAATAGTCTGATTTTATCTTATTGGATAAGTATAGAAAGAGTCCCATTCATTCAGGGACCAGATTAGGCCTGAGACTGACTCAAATGAGGCCCCCATGTGTCATCTCTGAAAATGATTCCTTCACAAAATCTTCTTTTATCTTTTGGGAGTTACAGTCTCTCTTTCGGTTAACTGAAAAGTCTGGAAGGCACATGTAGCCTGATGATAAATGTTAAAAGGAAGCTGAAGCAGTTTGAAGGTATCTGTCCCAGAGATATATTCACCATGGGAATAAGACAGGGACAATTTTCTTTGAAGTCACCCAGCTGTCCAGCATAGAGCTGCACACAGTAGATAACAAAATGGATGGAGGACAGGACTAAATTGAGACAGCAGTGTTAGTTTTACTGTAGGTTGCTCCATTTAAATTCTCTGCTTAAACCATGGCTGTAAATTCACCTTTGTTTTAAATTTGCATTAGTTTGCTTCAAAAGAAAGAACTTGCATTTATATAGCGCCATTTACAACCTCAGGACATCCCAAAGCGCTTTATAGCCATGAAGTACTTTTGAAGTGTAATCACTATTGTAATGTAGGAAACGCAGCAGCCAATTTGCACATAGCAAGCTCCCACATACAGCCATGTGATAATGACCAGTTAATCAGATGGGCCCTCGGTTTAACATCCTCATCCAAAGACGGCACGTCCCGAAGGTGCAGGTCTGCACTGGAGCGTCAGCTAGATTTTGTGCTCAAGAATCTGGAGTGGACAACCAGTGTGAGGAGCTCGTGGACCTCTTTGTCTCTAAGATTGAGACCATCCGTTCAGCTGCCTCTGCCACTTCCCTTCCTTCCCTAGCCCACCGAGGACAAACTTCCTCTAAGGTTCCCCCCTGCCTTAGCCCTGAACTCACATCTTTCTCCAGTTTCTCTCTGATGTCCCCTCATGACCTCTCCGCGCTCATCTTGTCCATGAGACCCTATTCCCACCAAACTGCTGACCACCTAACTTCCTTTTCTGGCTCCCATGTTAGCTGACATTGTTAACGGTTCTCTCTCCTCAGGTACTGACCCCTCTCCCTCAAAGCTGCCGTCATCACGCCTCTCCTCAAAAAACCAACCCTTGAGCCCTCCGTCCTTGCAAACTACCTCCCCATCTCCAACCTCCCTTTCCTCTCCAAAGTCCTTAAATATGTTGTCGCCTTCCCAAATCCGTGCCCATCTTTCCCGCAACGCCATGTTTGAATCCCTCCAATCAGGTTTCCGCCCTGCCACAGTACCGAAAAGGCTCTCATCAAAGTCTCAAATGACATCGTTTGTGACTGTGACAAAGGTAAACTATCCCTCATTGTCCTTCTTGACTTGACTGCAGCCTTTGACACGGTTGACCACTCCATCCTTCTCCAATGCCTCTCCACCGTCGTCCAGCTGGGTGGGACTGCACTCGCCTGGTTCCATTCTTATCTATCTAATCATAGCCAGAGAATCACCTGCAACGGCTTCTCTTCCTGCTCCCGCATCGTTACCTCTGGTGTCCCCCAAGGATCTATCCTTGGCCCCCTCCTATTTCTCATCTACATGCTGCCCCTTGGCGACATCATCCGAAAACACAGCGTCAGTTTCCACATGTACGCTGATGGCCCCCAGCTCTACCTCACCACCACTTCTCTCGACCCCTCCACGGTCTCTAAATTGTCAGACTGCTTGTCCGACATCCAGTTCTGGATGAGCAGAAATGTTCTCCAACTAAATATTGGGAAGACCAAAGCCATTGTTTTCGGTCCCTGCCACAAACTCTGTTCCCTAGCCACTGACTCCATCCCTCTCGGTCATCCAAAACTCGGCTACCCGTGTCCTAATTCGCACCAAGTCCCGTTCACCCATCACCCCTGTGTTCACTGACCTACTTTGGCTCCCGGTTAAGCAACGCCTCAAAATTCTCATCCTTGTTTTCAAATCCCTCCATGGCCGCACCCCTCCCTATCTCTGTAATCTCCTTCAGCCCCACAATCCCCTGAGATATCTACGCTCCTCTAATTCTGCCCTCTTGAGCATCCCTGATTATAATCGTTCAACCATCGGTGGCTGTGCCTTCTGTTGCCTCGGCCCTAAGCTCTGGAATTCCCTGCCTAAACCTCTCTGCCTCACTATCTCTCTTTCCTCCTTTAAGACGCTCCTTAAAACCTACCTCTTTGACCAAGCTTTTGGTCACCTGCCCTAATTTCTCCTTATGTGGCTCGGTGTCAAATTTTTTGTCTTATAATACTCCTGTGAAGCGCCTTGGGACGTTTTACTATGTTAAAGGCGCTATATAAATACAAGTTGTTGTTGTTGTGGACCCTGAACCTTCTGACTCAGAGGCGAGAGTGCTATCAGTGTGAATGTCCTTGGTTATTGATTCCAAAAACTGGAGCAAATGCTGGGTTAAGACTGCCTTAAAAGCAAATAGATTACAATCAGACCAGTGTAGACAGTCTACTTACAGCATTGGATAGCATAACCTAATACTGTATCATCCAACCCATTGGTTCAGGGCATAGGTGCAAATATATGTAGCCTAACAATATTTATATTAAGTTCTAATGGCAGAATTTGGGCTGTAAATGCAAATGCATGTATGCAGAGTGAGTAGGCCGGTCTTGTTTATACTCCTGGCAATATGCCACATCAGACACTGTGGGGCTGATTTTCATATAGAGCGCACATCGGGCAAGCGGTGGCCGTAGCGATCGCGCTGCCTACCTGATGGCACGAGTCTTTTCATCGTCAGGCTCCATTGGAATGGAAATGCAGAGCTGCCGGCACTCAATGAGCACTGGCAGGCAGTTCGCCAATTGAGAGGGGGAGGGTAAAATCGAGGCTGGGGGGGGGGGGAATGTTTAAGGGCGGGGGAGGCAATCCCAGGGAGCACTGAGCAACCAGCAGTGGGTGGGAAGATTTTTGCAGGCCAGCAGGTGCGTCATGCTCCTACTGACCACACATAAATCAGTGCCAAAGTTTTTGTTTTGGGTGCTTGAGAGTGGGTTCCAGTGGCACGCACTCCACCCATTTGTACCTGAAAATTGTTTTGGGGTCCAACAACCAGCGTAGGACCCCAATTTAAATATATTAATAAGACTCTGGCCTGTTTTGGGCGGGAACGCCGGCTGCCTATATTGAGGCCCGTTCAGAAATTGAGTCTGACAGGCCTGAGGCAGCCAGTGAATGGTAGGGTTTTAAAAAAAAAGTGGTCAGTTTTAACTCCCCATTTTTTTACGTGACTAGCACTGGCAGTAGGCAAATTTAAATCGCCCCCTGTACATTTCCACATGTTGAACACTCCAAGGACATGGGCAGTCAAATTTACTAATCCTTTCTGATAGATGGCAACCAATGGAGAGTAGAGACTGTGGGCGAAGCAAAGCAGTAACTTACAGCAAATGCTCCAGTAAGCAAAGTAAGGGTTAGCTAATAGGAACAAGTAAAATTATGAAAGTATGGTTAAGGATTAATATATGCAATCAACATGACACTATTTGTACTAGAACCCAGACTTCCACTGATGCATTAGGAGTAGACTGGAGAACTCGGAGCTCATGACTGAAAATATGTCTCAACACCCAACCTTGCACCTTTCGTAGATGCTTTGGGCTTTTCTACAGCAACTTTATTCTGGAATGGAAATAGGATATGGTACTGAGTCCAATTTTTGATAAAGTAAGGGCTGCATGAAACAGAGTTCCTGTTATTGAATGGATTGATGATGGGGTTAGGCTTTGTGGTATGCAGGGGGAATTAATCATGTTCAACTCTCAGGTGCATGAGAGCTACTCCCATATTGCAACCATAATCAATAGTTATTGGCGCAACAAACGCAAAACAATATAAGAGTGGCGATCAGTTCGATCCTGATCACTGATCCTGTTCCAGTATGGTTAGATTTGGCTCTAGGGAGTGGGAGGAAACAAACTCCAGAAAGAGTAGGAAAAACAAATGATTCTACAGAGTTTGTGGAATATGGGAGGCCATCCATCTGATATCAAGAGTATAATTATTTTATGCCTAACCTCTGCTGAAGTCTATGCAAAGAGATTAAAGTATTAAAAACTTTAAAAAAAAATGTCTGAAGCCCTGCAAAAAAAAGTGTGAAGTAAAAATAAATAATTAGTGCGAGAATAGATAATAAATGTCAAATTGAAATATATCTTCAAAAGTATGAAGTGACTTACTCTGAGCAGAGAAGCTGTCAGTACACTCCATCAGCAAGGAGAAGCCCAGTAGGCTGGTTCTGAATAATTAAACTAAGTTGGGAAGTACCTGTGGAAAGAAGCAAGAGATGCTGTTAGTCAGAATACACTTCTTACCTCTTTCCCTTCTGCAAGGAAACTTGAAACAGAACTCCGTGCCAAAATCTGGAGATTGCTGAAGCAACAGTTGATACAAGAGTTCTGTAGTAAAGCAACAATGGCCAAACATGATTAGTTACGTGGGGTTTAGGAAAGAACTTGGGATCAGGTTCAACTGAATAACACTGTGGGAAAGCTACCTTGTGCTGGCTTGGAGATGTAAAAACATTTACCACATGACTCACTGCCCAAAATAATGTAACAGGTCATGGAATACAGAAGAAGGTCATGCAAATTTACTCACAGATAATGGCAAAGAAAAAATAACTGGGAAGGAGTGAGAATTTGGAAGTAATAGAAAGAATGTGAAACTAAAAACAGGAAGTTGCATGTCTGGCCTCTATAAAAGCTCTGCTAGCTCAAATAAAACAGACTAAATGTTTGGCTTTGCTTCCCAAAGTTTACACTAATCCATCCTCTCTGCCCCGCATGTAACGGTGGACCAAGATAACTATTATATTCTAAACGCTTGGGCAGAGTAGAATACATATTTTGAATTTTAAATACTGCAATTTTAGAAAAGAAAAACATAAATATCACCACTCTCTCACAATGAGTAAAGGCATCATTGTATTGGTGGTGTGTGCTAGTTAATGTGGGGGAAATCACAGCTGAATTGCATTAAAAAACCACCCACATGCACTGTATGGCCAATTACCTTCTGATTCCTTCCATAACAATTTTGGAACACATCATTACAAATGACACAGCTAGCATTTTTCAGTTAATTCAAACAAGCAGCTCTAAAGCAACTGGCCTGGTTGAGGTTCCAATTAAAAATGCGTTAAAAACAAATGAATTAAGAAATCGCCAGAAATATAAATCTGGTGCACTTAAGTGTATATTTTGAAATGCGCGTAATATTAGAAAACTGAGGAATTCTTGTTCACCTTTTTACAGTTAAAATAACTTATATCCCCTATTTCATTTATTATTTTTCTTCTGATCGGTGCTTTAAGGATTCATTAGTGTTGGAACTTTGGATTACATCTTTAAGATACCTTGTCCTGTGCCAGTCCTTTCATTTCGGATTTGCTTTCTTTTCCTTCAACTTCCCTCTGATTTTTTTTGCCTTCCCTTCCTCTCCTGAAGCCTGTACTGTGAGGATTAGTTAATAGTGGTGGTCATCCTAGCCGAACCTAATTCTGTCTTCATCCAATATCTGCATATGACCCCTTCCAGTAGGAGATCATCAACTGGCGACAAAAGCAGGTACCCCAGCAGATGTTCCAACTGTACAGTGCACCATTACTCAGGATCAGGCTTAACTGTAATGCTCCATGGAGACAAAAGTTGCCTCCCTTGGTCCTGGTTCATGACACCATTAAGGCAGCCATGAAGATCAGCAGAGCTCAGCTACTATGAGCTCCATGCAGCCACCAAGATCATTTTCAAACACGCAATAGGCACCTGAAAGCAACACTTCAAATGGCTGGGATGATCAGGGGACGACTTACAATAGAGGATGGCTTCGGTCTTCCTAATGTTGAGGTAGAGGGATTTGTGACTCATCCAGGATTTTATGTCAGAGAAGCAGTCTGACAGTGTGGAGGTAGTCAAGGGGTTAAGAGAAGTGGTACAAAGGTGCAGCTATGAAAGCTATCCCTGTGTTTGGTGATGTTACTGCCCAGGGGCAGCATGTAGAAAAGGAAGTGGAGGGTGAGAAAGACAGGTCCATGGGGGACTCTGGAGGTGATGGATCCAGGAAATGAAGAAAATCCATTGTTGGAGATTTACTGGCTGCATTTGGATTGATAGAATGGAACCACCTAAAGGTAGTACCACAGACTGGTTGGTGGAGGA
Source organism: Squalus acanthias (assembly GCA_030390025.1). NCBI lineage: Eukaryota > Metazoa > Chordata > Chondrichthyes > Squaliformes > Squalidae > Squalus > Squalus acanthias. Next base: position 16,292,691 of record CM059447.1, on the reverse strand, counting down.
TGGTGCATTCAAGTATATTGAACTTTGTAGAAAGGTCAAGGATAGATAATGCACTACAGTCTACATCATTCAAGACTTCGGCTAGGATTGTTTCTATGCTATGAGATGTGCAGAAGTTGGACTGGAGGGATTTGAGCAGAGTTTCAGGCAAAATGGGCATGAAGCTGGGTGGCGATGCCATGGCCAAGGACTTTAGAGAGGAAAGGAAGGTTGGAGATTGGATGGTAGTTGGAGGGGACACATGGGCTGAGGATGGGTGGTTTTTTAGGCTGTTGATAGCAGTTTAAAAAAAGAAAGGGATGGTCCCTGGGAAAGAGGAGCATCGATGACATCAGCTGCATAGGAGCCAGGAAGGAGAGTTGAATCGTCAAGAGTTGGGTGGGGAGGGGATCTAGTGAGTAGGAGATGCATTTCATGAATGAAATGAATGTAGAGAGGGCAGGGTGCTGGACAAGAGAGTGTAAAAACTTTAGAGATCCTGGGCCAGAATGGGTGGGACACCGGGGAAAAGCCACAATGACTTCCCCACTCAGGCCATCAGTTTAAACTACAGTCGGGTCCTAATGACATCATCGGTCCTCGATCTTCCTATTTAAAGAAGGACCTTGCAGGCAGGTGTCCTTGCAGCCTGCTCAAAAGGGCAGGTTAAAATAGAAGACAGCGGGAATGGTGCTGGACATCGGTGGATAAGTCTCCCGGCCAATTTTAACTCCCCACCAACACCCACACCAACCCCCCCCCCCCCACCCCATCTTGTTTCCACCAAGTGGGTAGGGTTAAAATCACCCTTAGGTGTCAGAGATGACAAATAATTTGCGACACATTGCACCAAACAATTCATCCACGACTCTTAAAACTATTAAATGCTACAGAGAAAGTGAGTTGAACTGGGCCACGTGTCGCTCACAGTGTATTTGCACAACATTCGTGCTGTTTTGAAAGGTGGCTTCAACTCACTAGATCTGTAGGAGCTTAGAAGTTGTTGGGAGATATAGGAATACTGAGAATCTATACTGAATGTGCTTTCAAAATAGTGTCAGAAATAAATCAACTCAAATAAATTATTTTCCATTTCAATGAGTTCAGCATGTGCAATTTGTTAGGTTTCCATTGTCAAGTTCATGTTGTGGTGTATTCCATACTGCATTCAATCTGGGTAGGGACTTGGCAGTTTAAGGTGCTCCATACAAATCAAGAAGATCCATGGTTTAATCTTCGGTCTGTGCTGAGTTAGTTTATCTCAGCTGATGCAGTGACTTCGGTGTCTCTGAACTAAGGACGGGGAAATTGACCAACGGTCCTACTGCTGCCATCCATCGACCCCTGCTAGATGTGTGCGCGTGTGGACCTCAGGCTTGGCCTCCATGTTTGAATAACCCGCTAAACACTTAGTGCGAGAAATGTTCTCCCTGAGGCAGCATTCTAGTGTGGTTGGGGCAGGTGGGCTTACAATTTGGGGCAGATCCTGGATCAGCCTGCTTTCTGACCCGTTTCAGCTGCCCAGGAAATCCTGATCCAGACTAAGTGGGTGCTCCCTATGTCCTGACAGCCATTGGAGGAGCATCTGGGGATATTCCCAGGCTTCCCCAGGAATTCCACCCAGCGTTTTCCTGATAGACCCACCTGGATCTAGATCTGCTGAGAGGATGATGTAGGTTTTGTTCTAGGCCTAGTGAAAACCCTAAGAAACAGCAGTAGAATGGTAAGCAATCCCAGACCCCAACACCTGTGGAATTACACCGCACAAAGGAGTCAAGGCCTTCAGGAGACGCGATGGGGAGGGGGAAATTAGAGGTTTTTTTAAGTAGATAAAGGTATTAAATGGACTTTGAGGACAGAGAATGTAGAAAATGGAAATATCACACTGGTCCATCAGTAAGGTAAAGTCATGGCCTTCTGATATTGGGATTCAGTGATCCTAACTCGAGATTGCTTCTCATTTGAAAAAAATGGGAAAAATTGTTCATGCTCTGGTACAATATGTTTGGTTATCAGAATGTTTGTTCAAGAATCACATTTACTCAGGCACTGATTCATTTCCCATAAGATAATGGCTAAAATACATCAGGCTAAATACATCAGGCTAAGAGTTGACTACTGTATTCTGACCTTGTCTAGCTGGCTAACACAGCCTATTGTTCCAGCTCGTGCAGACTGCAGCTTAGCGCAAAATTAACTATTGTCTTCTAAGGAGGAAACAAGATAACAGATGTTAGCAAAACTGAGAACTCTGCAAGGACGACTGTTAACCTCTTTAACCTCCAGGCAGACAGCTGCCTCGTAAAAAGGAAACCTGTGATACCCTCGGCAACTAAGATATAAAAGGGTCAGCATAGCTATGAGTAGAAGGACATCTCGGAGCTACCGGACCGCTCAGCAGGAATACCTAAGAGCCCTGGGTCCGATCAATGCTTGATATAAGATAGAAGTGCCAGGTTGTATATCTGCTTGCTTTCTAAGGTATAACTGCTTGATAATCTGTACCATACTATAAAGTACAATTGGCTACTGATTTGTGCCATGTTGGAGTATCAATAAACTCTCATGCCCCAAAAGGAAACTCGTTGTCCGAATCTGTAAATCTGCAACACCTATGCATATTAAAAAATGTTGGCCTGCAGGAACAGTTTAGAATGAAGCTGCCACTTCGGACATAGAGCTTTATTTTCCCTTGACGATGAATGCAAAACACAGAAGCAAAAGTGTGCACAGAATAACGATGAACTCCACAGTATAAATATGTGTGCCAACACAAAATAGTGAGAAAAATTGGGTACAGCAAAGACAGAATACACGAGAAGCTCTCGTTGGCAGTCAAGTGAACTTTTTGATGAGGGCTTATCCTCAAACTGGGTGGATCTAAAATTGAACATCTTCATCCTCAAGGCATTGTAGGAAGTGGGAAAAAATAAATCTAAAATCTGAAGTTAGAGATTGGAGTGCTGCTCCAAGAAACTTGACCCAATGACAAATTGACCAAGATTCAGAAAATTAATCAAAACCACAGGAGGATGTCCAAACACCGAAAAGGAGGCAGTTGTCATATTCTTTGTGTTAGAAGCAGTAATTGGTTTTAATGGGCTAAAGTTTGGTTTTGAGCATTGTACATCTTTGAAAAATGTGATTTCTGAGAATGTGATTGTATTAGCAGATCATTAATTACAGAGAGAATCTTCTGTTTTTGTTAAAAGAGGAAATTTAAATTTACACTGTTCCAATGAAGCTCAATGTAAGCTCAAGGAACCACACCTCATCTTTCTATTAGGCACTTTACAGCCTTCCAGACTCAACATCGATTTCAGATTATAACCTCGGGACAGTAGCTGTTGCTGATGATTCTGATATTCCCATTTACACCTCCTCTAGACCCATCTTTTGTTTCTTTATTTGTCCCATTACCAACTCCTTTTTCCTTGCACCATCATCCCTTTTGTCATTTAATCTCTCTTGCCTTCCACCCTATCACAGACCTTCCCTTTTGTTCTTTCCTCTCCTTCCCCTCCCCTCCCCCCTTTCCCTGCCCCTGCACTTGCTTAAAACCTGTTACATCTCTCACTTTTTCCAGTTCTGACGAAAGGTCATCGCCTGAAACGCTAACTCTGTTTCTATCTCCACAGATGCTGCCTGACCTGCTGAGTATTTCCAGCATTTTTTGTTTCTTTTTCCGATTTCCAGCATCCGCAGTATTTTGTTTTTGTAAATTTACATTGGGGTAGCATCTGGCTCCGTGAAACCCATGCAACCCATGCATCAGAAATCAACGTGTTAATGCCCTTCTAAGGCCCGTGTAAAAGCAGCTCTAGTGGTAGTCTGCAGTGTCACTACAGACCGCTTTTCAATGCACACACAAAGCCCTCCTCAGGATATGAAAACCACATTTCCTTATTTGTCACTAGCCGACATTATACCTCCCATTATAGCAGCCCTGAATTGATAAACAAAAAAAAAACGCAATAAAATTATAGGGGGAATCATTTTACATTTTGTTTAACCAGCATCCTTATCAGGTCAATGACATGACCTGAATAATTTGACTTTCTTTTATTTTATGTGTGAATAAAAGGGAGAGACAGTAGAATGGAGTGATAGAGTCCCTTGTTTTACCTAGCTTAGCTTCACAATCACGAGTAAAATCACAAACTAATTACACTTAAAATGGCTGCTTCCAACCCAGAAGAAAGGTTGTTTCTGAGCATGGAAAAAGATTGGTCTTGTATTTCAGACATTGGTGGTCTTTGATTTTACATCTAGAATAACAGAGGATTGAATATAAGCTTTAGCAATATGCATTTGGAGGTTTATTTTGGAGTTGCTCTTGTGGTAGTTTGTTTAAGCACTGACCCATCACCAACGCAAGTATGAATTTAAGCCATATTATTGTAATCCAGCATGAAAGATAAACACATTCCAAACATTCCAAAGGGAATATATATATATATTCATATATATAAAAAGCTGCGGGCCAGCCATGATACATAGTTAACAGCTTGTGGGGCACAGAGTGCCTGTGTCTACTGTCTGAAAGGGGTCTACAATTCCACCACCAATGAATGCTGTGCATCACAAAACAGGCCACAGAAATGTGGCAGGCCTTCTGAGAAATATATTGCAACAAACTACCTGACCTATTAGGACAACTAAACAATATCTGTAAATTAAAATAAATCTCACTTCGTTGTTCTAATTTTCAATATCCAGAATGGGGCAAACTTGCATAGTATCAAGAGAGAGACTGGCCTTCATTGGAACTATCTACAAATTATGGTTCAGGTAATATTTTAAAGCTATTATATATAGTTTTTTTTTTAAATGATGTAGCATCTTGGTGCTGTATTGAATACACTGAGTAGTGGATGCAAGCCTGAGGCTAGCTACTGAGAAGTTATGTTTCAGCACTTCAAGTCTGCCCAGCATGAGAAACAGTGGGACAACAGTGACTTCATTCATGGGGTCCTGAAGGGATTATTGCATTTTTAAATTTAATTGATTTTCTACAAAGCAGTAAAACATTTACAGAAGATTGATGAGATGATGTTTTTAGAAGAAATTCACTCCGATAAGACCACTTATCATGAAGTATTTCTTTAAAGCCACATCAATTAAAGGTGTATAAAAGTAAGATGAGTAAGTTTAAGGCAAAGGGACCAGAGGTGGTGATATCTAGTTTGCTTCCTGTATTCTATGAACCAGCAGGATTATTTGACTTCAATAAGTGCTTAGTAAAGTGATGTGTACAGGGCAGAATTGACTTTGTAGCTAATTTGTCAGATAGATTAAAACACTCAAACAAAATAGCAACCCCGCCCCCCCCCCCCTCCCGTGCCCCCGCCCCCCCAAACAAACATTTGCTCGTTGCTCATTTCTGTAAATGACTCACTTAGCATTTAGTTGAGAGGAGGCCTCCTAAATACCATCCTGGAAAATATTCATTCCACGTGTAAATAGACTGTCATAAGTGCATAAAAAGTTGAATGGTTGCCTTGATGGCTCAGCTGATTAAAAAATTGAGCAACTGAGCCATACAGGCCAGAAGGGTTCCAGGGTGGATATATGGTCAATGCTGGCTAACCCTAACCCGATGGTGATCAGTTCGCAACAACTGGCCTCAGTGCCCCCGAGTTATGAAGGGCAAAATTGGGCACGCTCCTGCTCCAGATCACTTTCCAGAAACCAGGGCGTGTGTGGAAGTTAAGTGAGGACAGGATTGGGTTTTGCTGTAATGTCTCCCATGGATGATTAGTTGGCTAATACTTATGGTCTAGTCTCACAGATGAAGAATAGTCACTGGGGTGAGGTATTGGAAGGTGCTCGCCAACCATTAAGAAAGACACACCTGTGGCACAATATTCCTTTTGGTGGCAGCTGGGAGCAGTTTTACTGTCAGTGGCAATGTGATTCTCCCCATGGTGATAGTGGCAAACCAGAACAACCAGCTTAATTTATACTGGCACTGCTGATAAGAAGCTACTACTGGGGATTAGGGAAGAGCTGGGTAGGCTATAATGGAGCACAGTGACAATATTACTGATCTACTAGCCAATTTTCCCAGTAAACTATTAGTGCTACATGGAGACAGAATAAAGACCAGTTTAAGGATGGTCCTACTCCCACCACAATGGTTCACTGCACTATCCTGAGTGCAGTTTTCACAGTAATAGCATACTGTTCTTGGAGAGAAAGTACTCCAACCATACAGTCTTATGGTTCATTGCACACTAAAAGAAGGGACTTGCATTTTTATAGCGCCTTTCACAACCTCAGTACGTCCCAAAATGCTTTACAACTAATGAAGTACTTTTGAAGTGTAGTCACTGTTGTAATGTAAGAAACGCGGCAGACAATTTGCGCACAGCAAGCTCCCACAAACAGCAATGTGATAATGTCCCAATAATCTGTATTAATGATGTTGGTTGCGGTATAAATATTGGCCAGGACACCGGGGAGAACTCCTCTGCTGTTCTTCAAAATAGTGCCACGGGATCTTTTACGTCCACCTGAAAGAGCAGACGGGGGTCTCGGTCTAACGTCTCATCCGAAAGACGGCACCTCCGACAGTGCCACAATCCCTCGGTGCTGCACTGGAGTGTCAGCCTAGCTTTATGTGCTCAAGTCTCTGGAGTGGGATTTGAACCCACAACCTTCTGACTCAGAGGCAAAAGTGCTACCCACTGAGCCACAGCTGACTTACTAGTCATAATACATAATATTTTGAAAGTAAAAGATGGAACTAATATTTAGCAGATGCCCTGTTCATCCATTTCAAGCCCGCAGCTGTATAAAATGTTAACTGCAATACTTAAAGTCTACTCTGAGGACATGCAAATATTTTAAGTAGCATTGCCACAAGCAGAAAATAACAAATCTCTGGATGTTACACCCAAAGTGCCAGCGGAAAAAAACATTATTGTATGCCCTGGGGAATAGCGTGGCCATTAGGATTTTATAGCTGTTATGTAGAAGCAACTAACATTGCATCAAAGTCCCTCCCCCTCGCTCCTATTAATACAATCAGCCAGAACTCAATGTAATAACTGATTTTAAATACAGGGCATTCGAGGGAGCTACCTAATAAATTACTTGGATATGACTAAAATAATGTTGATAAGTTCATAGATAAGAGTAATCTCCTTATTTTATTCTTTGACTCTATAAACTACACAAAGGTTCAGTTATGTTCAAAGCTCATTCATTCTGACATTCGTTAAACATTCTATTTACACTAGTACCTGGAGCTGATCTGACTTACTGCTCCAGATACCAGTGATAAGAACCGCAGCCCTTTTGTTTATGATTTGGCACGCTATGCTAAAAATTGCCAAGTCTGGTAGTATGAGCGTGTGTGCAGTAAATCACAGTGCTGAGATTTACACCACCTACCAGAATGCAAAAATTCATTAACGTCTTGGAAGTGATAGAGGAGTCACATTGGCAGAAGCTTCAAGCCTTGTTTACATTGCAGATAGCACATAGCTACCCGAGAAGTTTTTATATATTAGTTTTACAAATGAATACATTGGCCGGAATCTTCCCAGCCCTGCGAGTGTGGGTTTGGAGGCGGGCCGGCTGTCAAAATGACCCTGATTGACAGCGGGGCGGAAGTTCGCTCTGAACCCGCCCCCGTGTAAGTTTCTCAACTGTCGGGTGTGACTGTATATCGCAGACCCGACACCAAGCGGCGGGCCAGTTAATTAAGGTACTTAACATAGTTTAAAGCTATTTAAGAGGAATAAAAGCAGGCACTTACAATTTTACCAACTGTTTGACGAGTTTCCCGTCCCTCGGGGAACACGCCAGGTAAGGGGAGTCGGGTTCTCAATGACTCTCCATTGCTTTCAATAGGTGGCACAGCTGCAAAAGTGGTATAAAAGCTACCATTTTACAGCTGTTCACTTTCCAATGTCAGAAGTTGTAGCCTTCAGTGTTGGGAAGAATCTTTTCAGCCTCATAACTTTGGAATTGTTTGTAGTGAACTCTATATTCACTGTAACCTTCTTTGAAGAAAATTTCTGACCAGATTGCTTCTGTCAACTCAACTGGATCTGGCATAGCAACAATCAAAATGGGCATGATTTATGCTCTCTCATCTTGGTCCTCCGAGTCTGATGAGGAACAGCTGCAGGAGCAGCAGAACCAGCCACACCAGCAGCAGCAACAACAAGAGTGCCAACCTTCTCCTCAAACCACCTCATGTTGCACAGGGCGGAGGGCATCAGCGCAGTGATGCACTGCGCCGGAGGCATTACCCCCAGCACAGGGTCTATAGGCAGAGGATGAGCTACCTAAACATGACGGAGCAGCAGAGCTGAATGAGACTCAGGCTATCGCGCCAGGTGGTCACCAACCTTTGCGCATTGCTGGAGGAAGACCTGCAGCCCAGAGGAAGGGGTGAACAGCCATTACCAGTGGCTGTCAAAATCACCCATGCCCTCAACGCCTTCGCCTCAGGCTCCTTCCAGGCATCTTCGCCACTCTGGCTGGCTTCCCACGGGTGCAGGGAGTGATTGACTGCACACATGTGGCGATCAGGGCACCCCATCACAATCCGAGAGCTTTTGTGAACCACAAAGGTTTCCACTCCCTAAACGTTCAGCTGGTGTGCAACCACAATAAACTCATTAAACATGTGTGCGCCAAGTTCCCTGGCAGCTGCCATGATTCGTACATCCTGCGTCATTCCACCGTCCATCAGCTGTTCGAACCACCAACCAGTCTTTCAGGTTGGCTGCTTGGGGACAAGGGCTATCCCCTCAAGGCATGGCTGATGACACCTTTGAGGAGGCCAGCGAACGAGGCTGATGGAAGGTACAATCAGAGCCTCATCTCCACGAGAACTATCATCGAGCAAACTATAGGGTTGCTTAAAATGCGGTTCAGATGCCTGGACAAATCTGGAGGGGCCCTTCAGTGTGCACCAGCAAGGGTATCCAGAATAGTCGTGGTCTGCTGCGTCCTTCACAACATCACTCAGCAGCGAGGACTGGCGCTAGATGATGAAGACGGCGCGGAGCGAAGAGCCTCATCGGAGGAGGAGGAGGAGCAACATGAGGTTGGCAACGCCGATGAGGAAGACCTGAGGACCCGGTACAGCCATTAAGACCAGTGCGTGAGAACGTTGCTGGTCGTAATGCCAGGGACGTCCTCATAAATGCCAGGTTCCAGTAACTTTGTGGATGTCACACATTTGCCTGGCACAGGCATCCACGTGTTGGCATCATCCCACACCAGCAACATAAACCTCCCGCATTCCACCCTGCGTAAACTTGAGGTCATCCAAAACTCGGCTGCCCGTGTCCTAACTCGCACCAAGTCCCGTTTGCCCATCGCCCCTGTGCTCGCTGACCTACATTGGCTCCCGGTTAAGCAATGCCTCGATTTCAAAATGCTCATCCTTGTTTTCAAATCCCTCCATGGTCTCGCCCCTTCCTATCTCTGTAATCTCCTTCAGCCCCACAACCCCCCGAGATATCTGTGCTCCTCTAATTCTGCCCTCTTGAGGATCCCTGATTATAATCGCTCAACCTTTGATGGCTGCGCCTTCTGTTGCCTAGGCCCTAAACTCTGGAATTCCCTCCCTAAACCTCACCACCTCTCTACCTCACTTTCCTCCTTTAAGATGCTCCTTAAAACCTACCTCTTTGACCCTCACCTGCCTAATTTATTCTTATGTCGATTGGTGTCAAATTTTTTGTCTTAAAATACTCCTGTGCAGCGCCTTGGGATGTTTTACTACATTAAAGGCGCTATATAAATACAAGTTGTTGTTGTTGTTGTTGTTGTAGTAAACCATTCAAGCAATGACTACTTCCTTCTTTTCATCATCAGCACCATTGCTGCATGTCCAATCAGCCTTGACAATACACTCTGCCACCTCCATTCTATCCCATACATCTGGCTGCGAGGGAAATAAATGATTTAATTATATAGCTCCATATTTTTACAACCATCATAATGATACTGATAAACACACCCGAGTGAAAACCTTTGTGACTATTTGTGTGGGATCTTTCTTTTCCGGATGCTTCTACGTGGTGCTGCCCCTGTGGCTTCAGCCTCCTCACCTTCCTGCTGCAACTGCTTAGACGCCTTTGGCAGTCGTCCTCTGGGTTTTGGGGCCTGTGAGGGCCCCACCAAAGTCTGCTCCTCCTGCGACTGTGCAGGAGCACTCAGCCATCACTCTCCGGGGAGGCATCTGCGGTTCTGACCGAGGGGCTGGCAAGGGAGTGGATGTTGGAGCGCTTGGAGCGCTTGGAGCGCTTGGAGCAGAGCCTCCACTTACATGTCCCCTCCCACCATCATCCCTCTCATGGGACACCCACACTTCCCTGCTAGCAAGAAGCTGGAGAGCACCTTGCGGACATTAGGGCCCACGTCTATACTGACATCCCTCCTAGAAAGGACATCTATGATCCTTTGGTTTCTCTCCTCCATAGATAACCATCTACTTAGAAGAGAAACCATGTTGTCATTACACTGGTGCTGTGGTTCCTCCATGCAGGTGGTCATCCGATCCATCGAGGAAACTATAGATGCCAGTGACTGCGCCACAATGCTGCTCATGTTGGAGATGGACTCCTCCTTTCTCTGCACTCTTGTAATCAGCGCAGTCGCAAAACCAGTCAGAGCCTCCTGCACTTGTTCCTGCAGCTCCAGGATCGCCCTCTTTCTGGATGGCCTCCGAGGCTCAGCTTCTGCATGCAGCCGAGCTGGGAGCATCCTGCGCCCTCCGACGAGGAGTTTCCACTGCTGTCACTGTCTCCACCATCTGCTCTTGCTCACTTGTGATCTGTGAGACACCAGGTGACAACGCTACTCTATCTCGCGACGGCCCCACCAAGGCGTGCGTATCTGCGCTGGTGCTGGTTTGTGTTCTGTGAGGTGACGCTGCGCCCTCAGAAGCAGAACGCTCCTCTGAGGAGTCTTGTTCCTCTTGCTCTTGGACTGTTGGGGGGGTGGGGGGGAGGGTCTCCTGATGGACCTGTTGAGGAGTAAAGACATGATTTAAATATATGACATCTTAAGTGCAGACACATACCATTATACACATCATCACCATTAATTTTCTGATCACATAACACCCCATATGAGTGACTGATGAAAGGCATGCAACTGTATGGATAATAATTCTGTCACCAGCTTCTTCTATTGAGCCCCTCTCTCCGTCCCCCACTTCCAGAACCTCCACCACACCAGCAATATCGAGTGCTGCCTCCTCTGCGCTTAACAAATGAAAGATGGACTGAGGGCCTTCTCCTGTTCTCTCCCTCTCCCTCTTATTATGGGCAATCTTTTCCTGCAAGGGGGCAAAGAAGAGAAGGTTTAAAGAGACTGATGGAATGACTGTCATTAATGGAATGGCATACTGTTTCACAGGGAGACTTTGATGGAGTGGCTTGGCGATACCAAGTTGCCGCCTTTTGTGCTGTTACGTGCTTTCATTGCATAATGATGATGCTGAGTGTGAGGGGTGGAAATTAAGGTGGGGACCTTATAATGTAAATAGAGAGAGACGGATGGATGAAGGTCTAAGGGATCTTGGGCTGAGTCACTTTGTGCAGGAGGATGGTTGGCAATGCACAGTGGTGGGGATGTGATGACAGGCACAGCATCATCAAGGTAAGTCTAGGCTTATACTTTTTTTTCCTGATCTTAGAAGATCATTAAACCTATTTCTGCACTGTACCCAGGTGCGACGCACCACTGAATTCGCCGTTATCTCTTCGGCTATATTAAGCCACGCTGATTTAGTCTGTTGGGGAGGCCTCTTCCTGCCATCCGCAGGGAAGAGGACCTCCCTACATGCCCTCACTCCCTCAACAAGATGCTGGAGGGACTCATCATTGAAGCGAGGCGCAGATCTCTGCCTTTCAGACGTCATGGTACAGATCTCCACTCACTAACACAAGCTTCAAGAAAGAAAATCCAACTGTCAGCAAACAGGGCCATGGCCCCTTTAAATATACCGGCAAGAAGCGCATCATCCGGTGACGTCGCTGGACCCGCTCCCATTCATTGGAACGGGAAACGCGCAGGGCGGGCCGAACAAGGCCCTTAATGGTAAGATCTTATTTTTGGCGGTTTTTGCCGCAGGAGCGGGTTCGTCACCATCACCCGCCTTCACCCCGCCCAGGTAGGGGAAATGGCGGCCATTGTGACTGAGAATCTGTACACCAGTCAGTTTCAAAATGATACTGTGTTTATCCCACAACAAAGCCACCAATAAAATCAACTTTTTTGAATTTTAATTTTCCCTTGTTTACAGCACAAAGCTAACAGATTTAGTTGGGCTGGGACTTATGTGGGCGTCAAATATGTGATACTCTGCAGATAGTTTGGATGATTAGAGTTCTCCAAAATGAAACACCATTAATTATATCCAGTCCTAGTTTTCATGTGTTTTCCACACAAATCCATAATTAAATTCTGGTAAATTTTTAAGCATATAAAAATTTGACATGACATGTTTGGAGGGACCTCTCCCACTCACACATCCGACTCTTTCATTCGCACTCCGCCCTACAGTAAAATACAATATAAAATTCTATTACAGTTTGAATATTCCAAAAACCACAAGGAAGTGGCACCATTTGGGATTTTCCGTTACACGTCATTTTATCATTTTTGTCTTTTTCTATCCCACTGATGCTAGACCTCTCCCTCAACCCAGATGATGGACTAGCGGCTGCTGGGAATCTGCCAAAGGCAATCTATGGTAGGCCACTAAGAAGTGCATTAGAGCAGCCTGAGAGAACTGGCTGTCCAATTTTACTTTCCTCCTTCCTTTCCTCCCTTCCTGTGGGGACACCTTATCTCCACTCAATGCTTCGCTATAATTTTATTTGGTGCCATGGCTCATATCAGTGATTCAACTAATGGGGACTCACAGACACAATCCCGTGTCTTGTCACTCTATGGAGCTACAACATGCGGTGACACCATGCTGCCCCCTGCAGCTTGCAACTTTAATGTGTTGCCCTCTACAAACTTCTACAGAGTGCAGTAACCATGGGTATTGACCATGTGAATACACTGCAACTGAAAAAGGAATTGGTCTGAGAATTTTGAGCTTAGTTTTCTCACTATGCCTAGACGTACCATTGGAAGCCACATCCTAGCAAAACTGATAATAGGATGACTTGAATAACAACAGAAAACGCTGGAAAAACTCAGCAGGCCAGGCAGCATCCGTGGAGAGAGAAAGAGAGTTGACGTTTCAGGTCGATGACCTTTCATCAGACTGATGAAAGGTCATCGACCTGAAACGTCAACTCTCTTTCTCTCTCCACGGATGCTGCCTGGCCTGCTGAGTTTTTCCAGCGTTTTCTGTTGTTATTTCGGATTTCCAGCATCTGCAGTATTTTGCTATCGTATAGGATGACTTGATACTGATTCCAAAACTGGTTGCTTGTAGTGCCATTCAGTATTCTGATAAGGTAGCCATTTTGAAATTGGGTAGGAGTGGGTTTTACATTGAAACCTGTACGTACAATGGTATTGTTAAGTATCTTTGTTGTACACAGAAAGGTTTACTATGATTCACCTAAGACTATGTTTGTTTCCAGACAGTTTAAGGTTTTCTATATGTTAGTTTACATTTCTTGCTAATCCAATTGTTGTATCCGTTGAAGAAGAATTGTATTGTTTCGAGCTACCCGGTCTATCTGACCAATACTTCAAAAGTAAGAAATATTTTCATGTGTTCAATATTTTCTCGGGAAATTGCAAGAGTTGTTAAAAAATTTACTCTTAGGAACATAGGACATAGGAACATAGAACAGGAGTAGGCCATTTAGCCCCTCGAGCCTGTTCGGCCATTCAATTAGATCACGGCTGATCTGTGACCTAACTCCATATACCCGCCTTTGCCCCATAACCCTTAATACCTTTGGTTAACAGAAATCTATCAATCTCAGATTTAAAATTAACAATTGATCTAGCATCAACTGCTGTTTGCGGAAGAGAGTTCCAAACTTCTACCACCCTTTGTGTGTAGAAGTGTTTCCTAACTTCACTCCTGAAAGGCCTGGCTCTAATTTTTAGGCGATGTCCTTTAGTCCGAGATTCCCCAACCAGCGGAAATAGTTTCTCTCTCTATCTATCCGAGCAGTTCCCCTTAATATCTTGAAAACTTCCATAAAATCACCCCTTAATCTTCTAAATTCCAGGGAACACAACCCTAGTTTGTGTAATCTCTCCTCGTAATTTAACCCTTGGAGTCCTGGTATCAATCTACACTGCACTCCCTCCAAGGTCAATATTTCTTTCCTAAGGTGTGGTGCCCAGACTGAACACAGTACTCCAGGTGTGGTCTAACCAGGGTTTTGTATAGCTGGAGCATGACTTCGAACTCCTGTCTAGTTCTCTAGATATAAAGGCCAGCATTCCATTAGCCTTTTTGATTATCTTTTGTACCTGTCCATGACATTTTAATGATCTATGTACATGGATCCCTATGTCTCTTTGGACCTCCACTGTTTTTAGCTTTTCACCATTTGTAAAGTACCCTGTTCTATCCTTTTTAGATCCAAAGTGGATGACCTCACACTTGCCTATATTGAAATCCATTTCCCACAGTTCTGCTCATTCGCTTAATCTATTAATATCTTTGTAATTTTATGCTTCCGTCTACACTGCTTATAATGCCGCCTATCTCTGTGTCATCGGCAAACTTGGATATGTGGCTCTCTATCTCGTCATTTAAATTGTTAATAAATACAGTGAATAGTTGAAGCCCGAACACAGATCCTTGTGGGACGCCACTAGTCACATCCTACCAATTTGAGTACCCGCCCATTATGCCTACTCTCTGTCTCCTGCCGCTCAACCAATCTCATAACCAGGTCAATAATTTGCCCTCAATTCTGTGAGCTCCAACTTTAGCTAACAGTCTCTTATGAGGGACTTTATCGAATGCCTTCTGGAAGTCCATATAAATAACATCCACAGACCACTACTTTAGTCACAGCTTCAAAAAATTCAATCAGGTTCATCAGGCATGACCTACCCTTTACAAATCCATGCTGGCTCTCTCTGATCAGCTGAAAATTTTCAAGCTGTTCAGTCACTCCATCCTTAATTATAGACTCTAGTAATTTCCCGACAACAGATGTTAGGCTAACTGGTCTATAATTCCTTGGTTTCCCTCTCTCACCTTTCTTAAATAGTGAAGTGGCATGCGCAATTTTCCAATCGAAAGGAACTTTTTTTTCGAAACAGTCTTTTATCAGTTTTCTTCCCTTTTCTCTTCCTGAACCCCTCCCATAAATAAAAGCCTGCTGCCTCTTGCTGCGGTATGGCTCCATGGATGCCAACAGCCCTTTGGTATCTCAACCAAGCAACCATCACGAGTGGGCTTAGACAATGAGGGGTCGACTTTAACATTCACCACCAGGCAGAAAACTAGCGCTAGCAGATTGGCCGCTCGTACTACACCCCGCAGGATTTTCCTTTCTATTGAAGTCAATGGTGACCGATCCGGTGCCGTCTGTATTGAGACCCACCTAAGTTGAATCACTCCCAGTTAGTTTCCCGCCCGCCTGCCCACGGCTGTATGAGGCCACGGGAATGCCAACCGCTGAGTTTCATTAACTGTTGGTCCACTTCCCGCCCAAAATGGCTACCGGCCTCCGGCAAATTGGGCAGCAAAGGGCTGCTCGCCACCACTCAGATAAGTGCGGGGAAGGGGGTTCCAGGGGTTGGGGGTGGGACGGGGT
Organism: Squalus acanthias; assembly: GCA_030390025.1. Lineage (NCBI taxonomy): Eukaryota > Metazoa > Chordata > Chondrichthyes > Squaliformes > Squalidae > Squalus > Squalus acanthias. The sequence goes on along the minus strand of CM059447.1, from coordinate 16,276,981 downwards.
CTCACAGTAGGGAGTGTCAGCCATGGCTCAGTGGGTAGCACTCTCGCCTCTCAGTCAGAAGGTCATGGGCTCACGTCCCACTCCAGAGGCTAAGCACAAAATCTAGGCTGACACTCCAGTGCAGTGCTGAGGGAGAGCTGCACTGTCAGAGGTGCCGTCTTTCAGATGAGACGTTAAACCGAGGCCACGTTTGCTCTCTCAGGTGGACGTTAAAGATCCCATGGCACTATTTTTAAGAGCAGGGGAGTTATCCCCGGTGTCCTGGACAATATTTATCCCTCAATCAACTTCACTAAAACAGATTATCTGGTCATTATCACGTTGCTGTTTGTGGGAGCTTGCTGTGCGCAAATTGGCTGCCGTGTTTCCTACATTACAACATTACAGTGCCTACACTTCAAAAGTACTTCATTGGCTGTAAAGTGTTTTGGGATATCCTGAAGTCGTGAAAGGTGCGATATAAATGTAAGTCTTTCTTTCTGTGAGGCGGTGGGGAATCTGGAGCAGAAGAGGCCTAAACTTTCCTGCTCCTACCGACCCCACGAAGGAAAGTGAAACCATTACCCAGAGAGCCTCTTCAGCTTCCCGATCCTTCTCAATCTGGGGTAGGGGTGGCAACAAAATCTTCCTGTATTTTGTCTCAAATCTCGTATGAGAAGAGATTGAGTAAACTAGGCCTGTATTCTCTTGAATTCAGAAGAATGAGAGGGGATCTCATTGAAGCATACAAAATTATTACAGGGCTTGATAGGCTGGATGCTGGGAGAATGTTTCCCTTGGCTGGGGAGTCTAGAACCAGGGGTCACAGCCTCAGGATAAAGGGTAGGCCATTCAGGACTGAGATGAGAAGAAATTTCTTCACACAGAGGATGGTGAATCTTTGGAATTCTCTACCCCAGAGGGCTGTGGAGGCTCAGTCATTGGGTATATTCAAAACAGAAGTCGATAGATTTCTGACTAGTAAGGGCATCAAGGGATATGGCGATAGGGCTGGTGAATGGAGTTGAGGCAGAAGGTCAGCCATGATCTCATTGAATGGCGGAGCAGGCTCGAAGGGCCGAATGGCCTACTCCTGCTCCTATTTCTTATGTTCTTATGTTCTTATTCCTTCTCCTGGCCCCACAAGGGAAGCAGAATAAAGGAAAAATGCTTACCTTTTTATGCCTCGTCTGGCCCCGTCTCCTTTTCCTGCTAGGTTGGCCTGGAGGTGTCTGTCTCGCTTGTTCAGAAGAGTAGGTTACGCTTGAAGCCCGTGAGAAGACAGTGGGTCCTCGGCGGGAAAGTCCCACGGGCAGTTTTCCCTTGTGTTTCTAGTTCTAGTCTGTGACATGGAGTAACCTGAAGGAAAGGGGAATCATCTGCACAGGAAAACTGGACAAGGTTGGGATGGTTTTGCATTTTGATTGAGTTAAACACTCCCTTCTGGCATCGCTCTGTCTCAGCCCACACAAAAGATATCCTTCAAAGTTTCTGGGGAGAGGGGAATAGTTGTGGTACAGCTATCCCTTCTCCAGCCTGCTTTGATGTGTCAGGTGTGGCCCTGTTTGCCCCAAAGTTTATCACACCACATAAACAGGGACAAGAGATTTATTCATTGAAAGGATATGCTTTAGAAAGTCACACTATTGGCATAACATGACAGGAATTCCGCAGTCACTCTGCAGGCTCTTAGAAACAATACTGGAAGCTGTAGACTTTAATGTGTGCAAGGAACACGACCCAACCCCACTGAACCAATATTGCCAAATTTCCATAGCCATGCTATGCCTCTCACAGATGGAGATGAACAAATAATTCCTTGATAGGAGCTTCAGTGGACTGGGTGATGAGTAGTACATGTAAATAGCTTGGCAAATTGTATCCTTTTGATGGAAGCAATAAATTAATTACCTCGCTGAATTGCAGAGGGCTTTGGTAAACTTGAAAGCTCTTCCCTGCTGTGTTTTAAAACGGTCCTGTGGGTTGCAGCATGTAATTTTGGTTGTAACGTCCTATCCCTTGGGATTTCAACCTTCTGTTTTGAACAAAACCATGAAAGGTCAGCTGACGTGATTTTCAATTTTCTTTGCACATTTCTATCCCGATATCTCCATCATACTTTCCAATATTGCAGAAGGATTTTTCGTGGTTTCTTGCTGACTGGCCGTACCCTGTGAGCTGAAACTTAACAACACACACACTGAATCTGCACAATTCCAAAAGTGCCAAGAATATCAGAGTCACCCTGGTCGTGGAGAATACATATTCCTGGACTATTTACTTACTACTGAACCAAAGATGATGTCAAAGAATGTTTTACAAAGTGGAGCTCGGGGCTTTTAAGCCAACGGAGCATTCAGTAAAAATAGAACTACCTCTTTGACCAAGCTTTTGGTCACCTGCCCTAATTTCTCCTTATGTGGCTCGGTGTCAAATTTTTTGTCTTATAATACTCCTGTGAAGCGCCTTGGGACGTTTTACTACGTTAAAGGCGCTATATAAATACAAGTTGTTGTTGTTGTTATTTAAAGAAAATTCAATCTTTTTGACCATATCCCACTTTGTTTTCCTGCCTTTATGTCCTTGTGTTGTGTCAATCTCTCTACTTGCTGTCTGCCTCTGTTGATAATACATTTCCTGCAAGATGTGATTGAAGCAGCTAGGTGCTGGTGTGTCTTCTAGCCACGGAGAAACTCTGGCCCATTATTTTACTTTTAAAGTGATCTTTCGATTATCATAACAGCTCACAATTTATTTCACATTATCATTACAGTTAAAAAAAAAACTGCAAAGAAATTAGACTTCAGCTTCCCTGGTAAGGCTCGGTGCTCCGCCAAGTGCCCCGCCAACTTTACTGTTCTGCGATGTAAGGCAGGACAGTTTCAGATTCAATCCTGATCTGTGATGAATTAGCTTCAACACCCCAGAGCCAAAGAAGAGAAGATCAGACAACATTCCTCTGATGATGACCCAGTGATAACTGCTGGAAAGTGCATGACTATAGACGTTGGGTGAGGATAAGATCTAACTTGGCATTGGTAACACCCAAGTTCGAATAGCTTGACACCATCCGCTGTCTAGGGTCACACAGGAAGGGTAACCTCTTGGGCGCGGAAGCAGAGGACTCATGGGAGTTGATGTTCCCATGGTATCCTGGCTGAAATCGGATAGCAGTAGTAAAGGAGGTGGCGAGGCCCATCACCCTGATTTCAATTTCCCTCCCCTCCTGCTGCTGGCACCATTACTGGAAATTCCAGGGGGAGGGCCTGGTTCCCAGCACATTTCCCTCCCAGCTACTCCTATTCCCGCCACACCCCCTGGAACCAATAGGTGAAGCCTAGCACTTGGCCTTGGGTAGCAGCAGGAATGGCTACACTTGCGGTAAGTAGGAGGGAGACAGTTCTCCTCTCCCAGAAGTCCCATCCCGACACTGCAGTGGTCAGATCAAGAACACCAGGCTACTGGTGTCTCAGAAAGCACAGGCCAGCATAACTGAGAACCTCCATGGGAGAAAATTGAAAGAAAAAACAATTGGGAAAACCCCGAGTTTGCACTAAACTCATTAAACTGCATATATCTCAAGCTGTGAATATTAAGAGATTTGTGTTTTTTAATTCATTCACGGGATGTGGGCGTCGCTGGCAAGGCCAGCATTTATTGCCCATCCCTAATTGCCCTCGAGAAGGTGGTGGTGAGCTGCCTTCTTGAACCGCTGCAGTCCGTGTGGTGAAGGTACTCCCACAGTGCTGTTAGGGAGGGAGTTCCAGAATTTTGACCCAGCAACGATGAAGGAACGGCGATATATTTCCAAGTCAGGATGGTGTGTGACTCGGAGGGGAACTTAGAGGTGGTGGTGTTCCCATGCGTCTGCTGTCCTTGTCCTTCTAGGTGGTAGAGGTCGCGGGTTTGGGAGGTGCTGTCGAAGAAGCCTTGGCGAGTTGCTGCAGTGCATCTTGTAGATGGTACACACAGCAGCCACGGTACGCCGGTGGTGGAGGGAGTGAATGTTTAAGGTGGTGGATGCGGTGCCAATCAAGCAGACTGCTTTGTCCTGGATGGTGTCGAGCTTCTTGAGTGTTGTGGGAGCTGCACTCATCCATGCAAGTGGAGAGTATTCCATCACACTCCTGACTTGTGCCTTGTAGGTGGTGGAAAGGCTTTGGGGAGTCAGGAGTTGAGACACTCGCCACAGAATAGCCACAGTATTTATGTGGCTGGTCCAGTTAAGTTTCTAGTCAAAGGTAACCCCCAGGATGTTGATGGTGGGGGATTTGATGATGGTAATGAGATTGAATGTCATGGGGAGGTGGTTAGACTTTCTCTTGTTGGAGATGGTCATTACCTGGCACTTATGTGGCGTGAATATTACTTGTCACTTATCAGCCCAAGCCTGAATGTTGTCCAGGTCTTGCTGCATGCGGGCACGAACTACTTCATTATCTGAGGAGTTGTGAATGGAACTGAACACTGTGCAATCATCAGCGAACATCCCCACTTCTGACCTTATGATGGAGGGAAGATCATTGATGAAGCAGCTGAAGATGGTTGGGACTAGGACACTGCCCTGAGGAACTCCTGCAGCGATGTCAGGGAGTTCTGATTCAGGATTTAACCACCAAAGAAGCAACAGCCCTTACCAAACATTCAGGTCCACAACATTCAACCAGCACAAACCAATGGTTAATATAAACCAAGGGGCTTTATGGCCCTAATTGCCAGGAGTTGTTGACCACATATAGCTCATGTACTGTAGTTTGGACACCCAGGTTTAAATCAATGACGGTAACTATAATTGCAAAGATGCATTACCTACATTGAGAATTAATGTACACAGTTCAAGTGCAGCAATATTTTGATAATTGTCACTTTTAATGCATTATTTCACCCAATTGTAGTTTTTAATACAAAAGCATAATACTGTAGACGCTGAAAATCTGAAATTGAAACAGAAAATGCTGCAAACACTCAGCAGCAATGTTCCCTATAAGCTGCATGGCTGCGCCGCTCTCTGCCGGTCCCGCGCAGCCCGGGATTGGCTTTTTCAATGGCAAGTTTTGCGCAATGCAAAACTGTGAATGGGCCGTGCAGCCCCTTAAAGGGGCCACGCACCCCAAAAAACAAATTAGGGGAACATTGCTCAGCGGGTCAGGCGGCATCTGGAGAGAGAGGAACAGAGTTAACATTTGAAACGTTAACTCTGTTTCTCGCTCCACAGATGCTGCCTGACCTGCTGAGTTTATTTCCAGCATTTTCTGTTTCTATTGTAGTTTGTAATGCTCATTTCACTGAAGGTAATTTTTTTAAATCTTTTGTTTTTCGGTGGCTTCCTTGGAATGAATCATGTGAGCAAAGAGAAGTAAAACAGAGAACGAGAAAAGAACAGTTAATTTTAGTTGGATCAAAGTGCATATTGTTCAATGCATATACTGGACTTCTAACAAACATTAACAGTAATAAGTTGTGATTCCCTGATGGCTCAATTGGTAAATTGGTGCCTGGTGTGGAACGGAGTCACTTACACCACGATGGTCCTCGGTTTAAACCCTGATCTGTACTGAGTTAGCTGATCTCAGCAAACACAGCAGCACAGGACGCTACAATTAACCTTAGTGTCTAGGGAAGGGAAGAGTCAACTAAAGATCCCACTCCTAATTGCTATCTGTTTACCCCTGCTCGAAAATACACGCACGTGGATATCAGGTAAGGACAGAATTTACCTCTCCAGTCAAATAGCCCGCGAGCATTCACTGTCTAGGCTCACACACGAAGGGTGCTATTGGCCACAGCCCTGGAAGCCAACTGGTGTCCATAGTCATGCACCTTAGCATTTCCTCCCTCAGACTAATATCTTTGCAGCATTTCTTTCTGTTCTCCCCCCATTACTGAGTCAGCACTTTCAGGAGAGGAGGGGAGCAAACTGAAAAAAAGAAATCGTACCCACTTTTATACAATATAAGTACGCAACATGGGACGCACTGTTCAGTTTGTGCAGATTCCAGTCATAACTCCACACTGCCTTCTTATGCCCTATTCTACTGTAGGTCCATCCCGTTCACTATCACCATTTAACAGATCAAAACAGGAAAAAAAACCAGCTTTTTTAATATTATAAGCAAAGTCTAAAATGATATAAAATCTCAAAATTCCATCCTCTGTTCTTGCCCCAATCTTCAGTTGGATGCACCAGATGGCGCTGTACTACACGTTGGAAGATAAATAATAAATTTGTTATATGCTGATGATACAGAGATTAGAAACAATAACACACAGTCACTTCTTAAGTATGCGTGTATGCAATCAATGCATTGTACTTCTGTTTCTTTTTTCTTCGAAACTTTTGTAATTCGTCTTAAGTTTTTTCCCCTCTCCTTAGGTGTCCATGGGTCATGCTTGATTCCGCTGCCAATTGGGCAATCTGCCAACATATTCCCAGTCCTCTGCCAATGCTGTTCTACTACTGGCTGTTACGAAACATGAGAGAAGCCTCGCATGACTCACCCTTTAATTCCGTCACCTTCCCTGTGGGAAATCACCTGGTTGGTCTCCATTTGTCTTCTCCCTTGAACGGCGCAACTAATAACAGGTTAACCCCTGGGTGCAAACCCATGTTGTGTCACCCTGTAGCACAGCTCCAGCATTCTACCTTTCCACCTCCAAACTTATATTGCTGTTGCTATCAGCAGCTGTGGATGATTATCAGCAAGAATATAAATCTGAGGTCACTATCGCCAGTGCAGAATATTCTACGTATGTATTCCATACTCTTCCAATAAGAGAGCAGCAGATGTTTTGAAAATACTACAAGCTGCAATTAAAGAAAAAAACACTGTACAACTAAATAAACCTGCAACCTCACAGCTCTGGTACTGCAAATGATAACCATTTCACTTAGATATGAATGATATACAAACTGTAGTTTGGTTCCGTGAACTTTGATATGTGCAAGTTACAGCCACATGTGGGTAATCCTTTTTACATCCTATGTTTGTAATAGTTGTGCTGCATAGATTTCCTTAGATTTAGTCATGTTTATTCTTCATGTTATCTGTTTAGCCTTCAATATGGTATCCACTGAAATAGTTCGGTTGATACCCTTATACTCAGCAATAGTACATATTTATTTATAAAACATGTATTTGCATAAAGATGCATATAAAGCATACATTTACATTTGGTGCATTTAAACCACATGTTTACATATAGGTGAATATGGAACGAACATTTACATATAGGTGCACATAAGGAACCCATTGTCAGAAATTAAAACAGCTGTTTGTTAGTCATTCACCTCAGTAATTCATGATTCACTTTAAACACTTTGCCAGTCTGCTGAACACTTTACCAGTGTTAACCAAGGTACATCATTAAATCTTTCAGGTTTTTGTAAAGTTGAATTTTCCACCTTAACAGTTAACAGTCAGACAACAAGAGTCGGTTATTAGTCTTTTTGAAGCTTTGGTGGCAACATTGCCGTTTTCTTCTCAATATTACTTGGCCTATTTTGCAGCATACAATCACAAAACCCAAAGGAGCTATAAGTTATATTTATAAATATTTTAAATATTTCATACGTACTGCATAATATTTTCCAACTTTTTGCCTTTTGAGTTTCTTTGGGAAGAATGAGAGCTATAAATCAGTAAACTGACTCCCAAATTGATAGAAAATTTTCAATAAATTTCCAAGATGAATGTCTAACAACTGACATTTTACATTGTAACAAGTAATGGATCCCGGCGTATATCTCGACATGAAAAGATTACCGACATAACAACAGGGACCGCACTTCAAAAATAATCCAAAAGTTTTTGTACATCATGAGCTCATGATAAGGTGCCATAAAAATGTTCTTTTCATAAATTCTCAGTACCTTACATTTTACTGTTATTTTTATGTTGTTTGCTGTTGCTGTTAATAATACGATAAGAATATTAATTGTTTTTCACGCTATCTGTTTAACCAACAATATGAAACACATTGAACTAATTCAAATAACAAGGACAACATAAGAGAAAATAAAAGTTATTAACTTTTTGTTGAAGGTATGGCTCCATATTTTCTTTTATCCTATTTTCCTATCAGTCCTTTTTCATCTTCCTGCATTATATATTCACAGCTAAAACTGCATCTGTGTAATCTCCATTACTGTGAAAGAAGTCACAGAGAAATGTATATATGATTGTCCCTCCTTTTGGGAAACACATGGTTTGCTCCTTAAACACACTGTCCCATTTAAGAAATTTAAGATACAGATGAAGAATTCTCAGCTGCTGAACAGTGGATAGCAATAAAGGACTCAACAGTTGCCAGAATTTAAAAACTTATTTTGTAACTTGGGGGATTCACTTTAAAGTGAGTGTTATTAAAATGTAATTACTGAAGTTTCCCTCCAGTAAGCTAACAAAAGGCTGCAGGCAGATATCATTGTAAATTAAGTAAATGGAATTTAATTTTTTTGATGTACACAATGCAGATTTATACCTCAGACCTTTGGTATGATACTCTGTTATTTTATTACCTGTGTACACACACACATATGTGATATCATTCAATTGTATGCCTATTAGCTGTGGCTCAGTTGTAGCATTCTTGCCCCCGAGTTTGAAGTTGTTGGTTCAAATCCCACTCCATGAAACTTGAGCACAAAATCTAGGCTAATACTTCAGTGCAGTACTGAGAGAGTGCTGCACTGTCGGAGGTGCTGTCTTTTGGATGAGATGTTAAATCAAGGCTGTCTGCCCTCTCAGGTGAACGTAAAAGATCCCATGGCACTATTTCAAAGGAGAGCAGGGGAGTTCTCCCTGGTGTCCTGGACAATATTTATCCCTCAACCAACACCACTAAAAACAGATTATCTGGTCATTATCACATTGCTGTTTGTGGGAGCTTGCTGTGCGCAAATTGGCTGCCGCATTCCCTACATTACAAGAATGACTACACTTCAAAAGTACTTCATTGGCTGTAAAACTCTTTGGGACGTCCTGAGGTTGTGAAAGGCGCTATGTAAATGCAAGTCTTTCTTCCTTTCAAATTAGTGCCTTAAAATACAGTTGCAATGAATACAAATGATTATTTGAAATACACAGCAGGTCCCTTAGCATCTGTAAAGAGGAAAGTTGGGTTAATGTTTTGGGTGTACTCTTCTGGTTAAAACAATAAAACTGTAACTTAACTTAAAACATTAAATGAAACTTAACAAATTAAATTAAAATTGTATTCCCGGGGGTGATGATGCACTCCAGTCCCTGCGGTGCCCACCGGTCGCGGAAGGCCTCGAGCGTGCCGGCGGACACCGCGTGCTCCATCTCCAGGGCCACCCGGGTGCAAACATGGCCATGGAAGAGAGGCAGGCAGTCGGGCCGAACGATCCCCTCAAACGCCCGCTGCCTGGACCAGTTGATGGCCACTTTGGCCATTCCAGGAGCAGTCCTATGAGGAGGTCCCCCAACCTTCCCACTCCCCTCCGCACCGGGTGACCAAAGATCAGGAGCGTGGGACTGAAGTGCAGCCAGAAATCGAGGAGCAGCCCCTTCAAATAATGGAAGAGGGGCTGCAACCTCTCACATTCAACACATACATGGAACACGGACTCCTCCAGGCCGCAGAAAAGGCAGGATGTTTTGGGTGTAGACCCTTTGTCAGAAAGTTCTATTAAGGCAGATGTGCCAATTCACATTATATGGATGAGCACCTGAATATAATTAATTGCTTTCCCAAATCCTTGAGAAGTCAATCATAACAAAGAAGCCTAGTTTGGTTCCCATATGTTCTTGAAGGCACGTCAGAAAATTCATACATTGGAGGTCCGCCTGAACAAGGCAGTCATGACTTGAAAAGGAACATTATGAATTGCTAACTGGCTGATGTCCATGGTTTCTCTGATTGGAGTCTGAAAGGTGCTGGTAGCATGGAGGGAGAGATCTGTGGTCCGCATTACTGGCACCAGCAGCACATCATTTATAGAACGGCACTCCAAATCCTTTTTACGTCCATCTGAAATGAGCAGTGTTTTATTTTGAACACTGTTATTCATACTGCCTCATAATGATGCAGGAATGTCCTGGAAAATTGTTACTTACAACCTGACAATTAGGTAATAGACTAACAATTTTTTTTTGCATAATGGGCAGAAATAGCTCATTTCTATGAGTGCATAATGCATCAGCACATAGATACAACTACCATGCAACATAATTAGTGGAACAACTGAAGGGAAGGTGATATGTGTGGTAATTGTATATTGTTAACTGAACACTAGGTGGCCCTGATGGGGGGAAATTACACTCCAGCGTCTTCTCTTGTATAATTCTTTGACAGGAATGTTCTAGAAGGTCTGGATTTCTTTTAAAAAGCAGCTAGCTCTTACCACACCAATTTGAGTATTTATTGGGACATAACAGTAGTGACGAGGATAAAGGACAGTGTATTGTTAAAAAGATGGAATATTAGACATCTTTGTTACTTAGGTCATGGTCTACCTAGTCACTGATTTTTTTTATCGTGTCAGCATTAGTTGGAAAAATTGGAGAGTATTGAATGGGGTTGAGCTGGAGTCAATATGTGAGAAAGACTTAAATTGCTTATCATCAATGGTCAGAAGGCAGTGTGATGTAATTTACACCCCCAGCCTTCACCTCGAAGTGTTGCTTCACTCCATTTTACATGCAAAGACCCTACTAATAGCCTAACACGGAATCCAATGGGTTGGTGCATGCACCTGTCATTCTCCCCATCCTGTTATGAGCTACATGCTGACACTTGGGCTTCACTGATTTCGCTGGTACCTTAAGCTTTGCTTTCTTCTAAATCAGTGGCCATGTAGAGAGCATGCCCAGTATTAGTGGCGTGGGAGGAATGGCACACAGGTTGCTGCTCTCTCTCTCTCTCTCTCTCTCGAAGAAGAACAGCGGCACATGTGAGCCTTCTATCAGCCCGCTCTGAGGCCTACAACAAGTCCATCTCTAGACTTAGCTGCTATAAGGCAAGGACCTACTCAATCCCAAGAGCTGCTAATGACAGGCAAGCAGCCAGCCATCCCACATGCCACTCAACTTGCACCTAGGAGAAGCACTAGATTATCTTGAAGTGTTCACACATCACACACTGGCACTAAGGGGAAGCACGGTGGTAAGAACTAGGTACACATGCAGACACGGTATGGGTTGTTAATTAAGCTATGGTAGTACTAAAGTCATTGTGCATACAGATGTTCTTCATGGTAAAGTTTGGAAATAGCTTTCTTGCAGGTGGTATGAAGGAGCTGTGTGAGCTGATGCATACAGCAAAGGGTCTACAGAAATGGGATATTTGTGGTAGTAAGGGGAAAGATGTAGACAGGGCAGTTCATGCAGTGGCCAGCCAAGAAATCATACTGCCACCAACGCATCTTGCAGCCAGCAGCAGATTTTCCTCCACATCACCTTCAGGCTTCTGCTCCTCCTCTTCCTGAGGCCCTTGCTCTCCAGGGGGCCTTCATCCTCTGAGGAGGCATCCTTGTAAAGCAGAAATGTGCAGTATACAGCACGCCACCATGATCCTTAGAATCTCGTTGGACTACACGAAAGAATGATCGATCCAATATGCCTGTGGGTGTGCTCTATAATACCTCTGGTGGATGAATGGCCCTTGTTGTAGTGCTGCTCAGCTAGGAGTCCTGGGAAAGCACGCAGGTTGTCATCAGCCCTGGCTGTAGAGGATAGCCTTGATTTCCAAGACTTGCCTTTCTAAGAGTGGTGTCATGGTAGACTGCCTTCAAATAAAGGCATTGTGGCAGCTCCCTGAGAAGTGAGCACTTATGTGCATGATGGTGTGCTGCTGTTCACAAACGAGCTGCAGTTTGAGAGAGTGGGATCATTTTCTGTTGACATACGTCTTGGTAATGATCAAAGGAGCATATATGGCCACTTGGGATGTAATCTGTGGCTTCCTGTGCCTTAGGGAAACCAATCCGCTCAGTAAAATTGCAGTGACCTGTCATGGTACCGCCCATTGTCCATGGGAAAGCTGACAAAATTGCTACCTCGAGAGAACAATGCATACATAGCTTGTTTGATTCACCCGTGCACAGCTGTTTGGCTTGTGTTACAGTTGCAGCCTGGAATGACCCCGTAATAAAGAAGTTGTGATCCCAACAGCCACTGGCAGAACAGTGCATGTGGTGGCGTGCTGCAGATCAGCTCGCAGCACTCAGTATAACTCTGTCACGGCTTCCTTTGGAAAGCAAAGCCTCCACAGCACTGTTCCTCAGTTAAATACAGGTGCCACCTCCGCCTGTAGACTGTTGTGTGTGTGTGTGTGTGTGTGTTGGGGGGGAAGGGTGGTGGTTCCAGTGAGTTGGTAACATTTGCCTGTGGTGCAGCCTCACCAACTTGGCTTCCCTTTATTGCTCTTCCTCTTTTTCTTCTTCCAAGAAGCAAAGATAGAGAGGAATTCCTAATGGGCATGAGTAAACTAGCAAGAAATATAAAAACAGATTGTAAGAGCCTCTACAAGTATGTAAAAAGGAAGAGAGTAGCAAAAGTAAGCGTTGGTCTCTTAGAGGCTGAGACAGGTGAAATTATAATGGGGAATAAGGAAATGGCAGAGACTTTAAACAAATATTTTGTATCTGTCTTCACCGAAGAAGACACAAAAAGCATACCAAAAATAGGGTGGAACCAAGGGGCTAATAAGACTGAGGAATTTAAAGTAATTAATATCAGTAGAGAAAAAGTACTTGAGAAACTAATGGAACTAAAGGCCGATAAATCCCCTGGACCTGATGGCCTACATCCTAGGGTTCTAAAAAAGGAGTCTGCAGAGGTAGTGGATGCATTGGTTGTGATCTTCCAAAATTCCCTAGATTCTAGAACGGTCCCAGTGGATTGGAAGGTAGCAAATGTAACCCCGCTATTCAAGAAAGGAGGGAGAGAGAAAACACGGAATTACAGGCCAGTTGGCCTGACATCAGTTCGTCGGGAAAATGCTAGAATCCATTATTAAGGAAGTGGTAACAGGGCACTTAGAAAATCATATGATTAGTAAGAGTCAACACGGTTTTATGAAAAGGAAATCATGTTTAACAAATTTATTAGAGTTTTTTGAGGATGTAACTAGCAGGGTAGATAAAGGAAAACCAGTGGATGTAGTATATTTGGGTTTCCAAAAGTCATTCGATAAAGTGCCACATAAAAGGTTGCTATGCAAGATAAGGGCTCATGGGGTTGGGGGTAGCATATTGGCATGGATAGAGGATTGGTTAATGGACAGAAAACAGAGAGTAGGGATAAATGGGTCATTTTCTGGTTGGCAGGCTGTAACTAGTGGGGTGCCGCAAGGATCAGTGCTTGCGCCTCAGCTAGTCACAATCTATATCAATGACTTAGATGAAGGGACCGAGTGCAATGTATCCAAGTTTGCTGACGATACAAAGCTAGGTGGGAAAGTAAGCTGTGAGGAGGACACATAGAGCCTGCAAAGGGATATAGACAGGTTAAGTGAGTGGGCAATAAGGTGGCAGATGGAGTATAATGTGGGGAAATGTGAGGTTATTTTTTTAAATGGTGAGAAACTATTAAATGTTGGTGTTCAGAGAGAGTTAGATGTCCTCGTACAGGAAACACAGAAAGTTAGCATGCAGGTTCAGCAAACAATTAGGAAGGCAACTGGAATGTTGGCCTTTATTGCAATGGGGTTAGAGTACAAGAGTAAGGATGTCTTATTACAATTGTACAGGGCTTTGGTGAGACCACACCTGGAGTACTGTGCACAGTTTTGGTCTCCTTCTCTGAGAAAGGACATACATGCCTTAGAGGCGGTGCAACGAAGGTTCACCAGATTGATCCCTGGATGAGAGGGCTGTCCTATGATGAGAGATTGTGTAGATTGGGCCTATACTCTCTGGAGTTTAGAAGAATGAGAGGTGATCTCATTGAATCATACACGATTCTGAAGGGGATTGACAGGGTAGATGCTGAGAGGTTGTTTCCCCTGGCTGGAGAGTCTAGAACTAGGGGTCATAGTCTCAGGATAAGGGGTCGGCCATTTAAGACTGAGATGAGGAGGAATTTCTTCACTCAGAGGGTTGTGAATCATTGGAATTCTCTACCCCAGAGGGCTGTGAAGGCTCAGTTGTTGAGTATATTCAAGGCTGAGATAGATAGATTTTTGGACTCTAGGGGAATCAAGGGATATGGGGATAGTGCAGGAAAGTGGAGTTGAGGTCGAAGATCAGCCATGATCTTATTGAATGGCGGAGCAGGCTCGAAGGGCCATGTGGTCTACTCCTGCTCCTAATTCTTCTGTTCTTATGTTCTTATTTGTACCCTGTCTGGAGGGAGGGGAGTAAATGGCAGCCCGTCAGGAAATGGCACAAAGACAGATGGCAAAGTAGGTGGCTACAGCAAAAAAGAAACAGGAAAAAGACACAATAAGACGACTTTTACAGCACATTGTAAATGTATAAGCTAGCCCATTTAAACTCACTTACACCTTAAGGTAGCACCAGCAAACCTGGATGCCAAGTTTTATACTGGTGTGATTATGATGCAGTGTAAGTGAGGCAGTAATGATGGAAAATGGAAAGTTTAATGTGACTGTATCTTTGCATGTGCCAAATATGGGTAGGCACTTTCTGCCAGCCGCTTGGATAATGGGCTGATGGAAAATTAAGTGGGGATGCAGTGACAGATCTTTGCCCCATTTCCCATCCCTGCCTACTCGATTAACACCATTAAATCTGGCAGACAGCATTTGAAACAACAGGCTCATGCATATTCTTGAATTGACCATTGGAACTTTCTCCCATGGTACGTTTTAACCAACACCACATTAAGCCGCTTCAACAGCAACCAACATCGAGCCGTAGTAAAGCTAATTGCCACCTTCAACTAACAAAATGAACTACTTTGGATTAAAGTTTAGCTGTTAAAACAGGAATGTCATTTCTCCTGCTTCTCTTCGCAATGTATCTGCTAAGGAAGGTTTAATGTGGGAGCTCAATTGATAACTTTCGATCATAATTTTCATCAGATAAAGTTCAACAGTTAGGACCAGTACAATTAGCATACTGTTATATTTACACAAGGTTTTAATATAAATGTATTTATTTAAAAATTCTCAGTAGAATTCTAAAAAGAACTATTAGCACAGACGGTGCTTTAATATTCTCTCAAACTTCAAATGAAACAGCTTTCAATTTTGCTTCATAAGCACATATAAACAGGAGTAGGCCATTCAGCCTCTCGAGCCCATTCAATTAGATCATGGCTGATCTGTACCTCAACTCCATTTACCTGCCTTTGTTCCATATCCCTTCATACCTTTACCTAATAAAAATCTAGCAATCTCAGTCTTGAAAATTTCAGTTGACCTACCCTCAACAGCCTTTTGGAGGGAAGAGAGTTCCAGATTTCTACTACCCTTTGTGTGAAGAAGTGCTTCCTGATTTCACTCCTGTATGGCCTGGCTCTAATTTTAACATTATGCCTCCTTGGTCTGGATTCTTCCACCAGAGAAATAGTTTCTCTGTATCTACTCTATCAATTCCTTTTAACGTTTTAAACACCGCGATCAGATCACCCCCTCAATCATATATACTCAGGGGAATAAAAGCCAAGTTTATGCAACCTGTCCTCATAATTTAACCCTTCTAGCCGTGGTATTATTCTGGTGAATCTGCGCTGCACCCCCTCCAAGACCAAATATATCCTTCCTGAGATGCAGTGCTTCACATTGAATGCAGTACTCCAGATGGGCTCTGACCAAGGCAGTGCTGTATTCGAAAGCCTCGGAGTAGAGATACAAGTTAAAAAGGCAGAACACTATAGCTTAGACTGTCGTAATTGCTAGTTTAAACTTTGAGCTCAATGATTCAGTAGTGCCTTAGGAATTTAAAAAATATATTGATGACTAATGACTTTGGGTCATGATATAGTTCACTGACTATGCAAGTCAGCTCAAGTCCAAATTTGGAATTCAAGATGCAAGTTCCTGTGGAATTCATTTCCACCAGCAGCATTTAGCAGGTTTCACTGCTAGTGACTGACAGCCAGCGAAATGTGGATGTGCTAAATGACAGCACTGAAAATCTGTCTCACATCGACTTGCACTTTGAATTCTGGTGAGAAAATTCACCCAAATTTAGTTGCTGAACCAGGAAGACTGAGCTCGTGTAAGTTGTAATTTGATTAACTATTCATGCACTAAGCTAAAATATTAATTAGCTCTGCAACAAACTATTAAAATGCATTATATCTGGCCCTACCCACACAACTCAATTTTTTTTAACCCGGCTCTTCAATATGCCTGTTACAATTTTGGATCTTTTTTAGATATTCACTTGGGTTCAGTATCATTGGCTTCTGCTGTAAGCAGATCCCACGTCCCCTACGATCAGGAGTTTACCCTTACTGCCCAATACATAGACATACAATAACATGACCCGACAGGCCATAAGATAACAATAAAAGCCCTGTGTTATAGGAACAGGATGTGCGACCTCATGCATTTCTCCAATCTTCTGAGAGGCTTAACACTTTGGTGAGACAAAGCCAGATACAAATCATCAATCAGCTTTATATTACAGTTAATAAGTGAACATAGAGTAGCAGTTATAGTAAATCTCACCTCCCTTTGACTTGTGGACGATTTTCAACTGCCAGCCATCCATTTCTCACTGAAAATGAGCAGCCAGCAGAGGAAAATGTGGTGGGTACCTTGGATACCCGTTTGCCGACCTGATTCAATTTTCAGGCAGGCCATTAAATGGGCGCTAATGCCCAAAACAGGCGGGAGGCTGTTTAAATGTGCAAGTTGGGCCCTAGGACCTCGATTACAATTTTAATACACCAATGGGCGGAGCACGCACCGTGCATGCTAGTCCCGGTTGTACTGGCCATTGAGCAGTCTAACCAATGGTCAATAAAGGGACCGCTGGAGTCCGTTAAAAAAAGGTTCATTTTTGTTTTTCTTTCAAGATTTTTGTGGGGCCAAAGTACTCCAACTTGATATTTAAGATTGTCTCGTAACCATTTGTGCTTCCACCTTAGCCTTCATCACAGTTATGGCAAGTATGGACACTCTCCAGCTGGCAAACAATAAATGCAAGTTACGAAAAAAAACATAAAAAGCATCTGGTGTTTGAGGGAGCATTTCATTCCTTGATGCCTAGTTTGACAGGAGTGGGGTGGAGGAGGGAGGAGAAGTTTCCAATTCTTGTTGGTACTTGTGAAGCATTCATCCAATTTCTGGTGGTCTACCGAAAAGGGGTATGTGTTTTTGTGGTGTGTGCTTATTTGGCTAATCCCCTGTAGCTTGGTGATGGAGGACCAAAGTGACTGCATGGTGGTATGTCTCTGTCCAATACGCAGTCTCACGTGCCCATCTGACTGCTACTCGTTCACTGGGGAACAGGTTAGGTAGTCTGACGACAGTGACATGCCCATTAGACTCCGACTTGCAAATCATTGTTGCTCATGATGAACTCTTTCTGTAACATTCAGTGTAAAGCCATGTCGAACCTTCACTTTCGACTTTTATGTCAAGATATAGCTTTGAACTTTGGCTTTGGACCACCTGAGATTCAGGTGCACTGAAGTGGAATCTGAAGTCTGGATTGTTCTGAAACGTTTTTTTCTCTCCCCTCCGCTCCTAGATGCTGGTTGATACTGGGGTACAGTTCCGCAGGTGCCAGCAACTCTCCAAGTGGTCAATCTGATTGTATGATCGCGGACAGCGAGTATGCTCAACCTATTGAAGCTGGGGCCCTTCACGGTTGAGCATGGTCCTGTTCTTACCTGAGATGTAGGCTCCTACACTTCCCAGCAGGGGTCACTGGCTAGCATTCAGGAGCAGGAGTTCTGGCTGAGTTCTGTACTCCCAAGTCCAGGGTTGCTGGGACCAGTCATAACACCCTACCTGCTGCCCTGGCTGGCTGAGATCACCTCACTCAGTGGAGTCCAACAATTGAACCTGGGACCTTCTGGTACAAAGTTCCTTTCTTAACTGAGCTGAGATACAGTTTTCCTGTTTGGAATGCCAAATCACAGTAGATAGAGAAGATCTAAAGATGAAGAAGTAACACTTTTGTCAATGTGTTTGTGATTTTTCTCCTCTATTGAATTATGTGGAGATGAACTAACAGTTGATGAAAATGAAAGGGTGCAATTCATTTAAAAAAATCAAAATCGTCTGTGGAATGTATCCAAAACTGTTTAGAGAAATATTTACATTTGGTTTTAATTCCATTGTCCTTGATATTATAAAGGGTAAAACCACAGGCATCCCAGACACCTGAAACTAATCAAGTGGTTATTTCAGATTAAAGAGGTTCTATACATCATATAAAATGATATCAGATTCAACAAAGTTAATGTGATGAATGGTGTTCTTGTGAATGATGGACAATTCAAAGTACTCAACTGTGCCAGGAGATGTTGGCAGCTAAGGACTCCCCAGTTCTGCCGTTCCTGCTCCATCCCTTATTTTCCACAGAACATTTGTCCTGTTTTGCTATTTTCTGTTTTGTGAAGAAACCACGATCAGATATTGCTCCAGAGCAGCATTACTCAGCGATAGGCTGGAATTAGCATATGGATTTTACTACCTCCACAATGCTAGGAAAACAGATCAAACATTTAAAAATTAATTATTATAAGTATTAATCTTTTTTTGAGGATGGGACTCCCCCTCTTTTTTCTCGTGTCTTCTCGTGGCTACAAGAACAGGGCAGAGTCTGGGTACCCTGCGATTAGTGTCTCGTGACCCCTCAAAGTCTCCCCACCGTCTACAAGGGTCGAGTCAGGAGTGTGATGGAATACTCACCACTTGCCTGGATGGGTGCAGCCGCAACAACACTCAAGAAGCTCAACACCATCCAGGACGAGCAATTGTTTGATCGGTGCCCCTGCCACTGGACTCAATATTCATCCCCTCCACAATATAGTTGCAGTATCTGCAGCTATAGAATGCACTGCAGCAACTCACCAAGGTTATTTTGACAGCGCCTTCCTCCCCTGTGCCCTTTACCAGCAAGAAGGACGAGGGCGGCAAAGTGGTGGGAACACCATCACCTCCAGGTTCCCCTCCATGTCACACACCACACTGACTTGGAAATATATCATCGCTGCGTCAATATCCTGGAATTACCTACCTAACGCCATCATGGGAGCACCATCACCACAAGGACTGCATCAGCTCAAGGAGTGGGCCCACTGCTACCTTCTCAGGGCAACTGGGGATGAGCAATAAATACAGCCTCACCAGTGTCACCCACATCCCAAGAACAAATTTTTAAAATGCACCAAAGTAGCTCAGGAGTTGCCTGCGTGACCAACACTCCAACCAGCAAGCCTGCACTGGTGCCATTCTTGAGCCAGCCATCAGGAGACACATGAGAGCCAACGAGGACAACTTTTCACTATCTTTCCTTTACACTCAGAAGAAATGCTTTGCTCCTGCATGATGTCTCATTACAATGGTTAAGACTGGTAACTTACCACACAGATATCAAAGGTCACATTACTACATTTATACCCACTACCTGTGTTTTTATTAACACTACTGATTATGTGAACTACAAAATAAGGCATGATTGAGTAGATTGGGCCTATACTCGCTGGAGTTTAGAAGAATAAGATGTGATTTCATTGAAAAATGATTGTGAGGGGGATTGACAGGGTAGATGCTGAGAGGTTGTTTCCCCTGGCTGGAGAGTCTAGAACTAGGGGGCATAGTCTCAGGATAAGGGGTCGGCCATTTGAGACGGAGATGAGGAGGAATTTCTTCACTCAGAGGGTTGTGAATCTTTAGATTTCTCTACCCGAAAGGGCTGTGGATGCTGAGTCGTTGAGTATATTCAAGGCTGCGATAGATAGATTTTTGGACTCATGGGGACTCAAGGGATATGGGGATCGGGCGGGAAAGTGGAGTTGAGGTCAAAGATCAGCCATGATCTTATTGAATGGCGGAGCAGGCTCGAGGGGCCGTATGGCCTACTCCTGCTCCTCATTCTTATGTTCTTATGTTCATGTGATCTGGGAATGCCGTTGACTTCAGATTAAGTAACCTATCTGAACTCTAAATTGTAGATTTTAAATCACTGCGCCCTGTTATGTAACTAAGTCTACCTGTTGCTCAATAATGTGCAGACATCCCTCAGCTTGCTAAGCATAAGATTTCTCACAGAAATGACCTTTCATGTACACAATGTTTACACCAGGAAGGTTCTAATGATGCTGAATGAAGTCTATCTTCTCATTGTTTACACCTTTGCTTCAACGTAATTCAATGTGTCAGAGTTCAGCTGATTTTTCTTCCGACCAAATAGGATTTTCTGGAAAAAAAACTCTTAGTATTACTGTTTTCATCAGGAATTCATAATTAGCTTCACATGCCATGGGCTTGACTTCAACTATTACTAATGAGTAAGCAAAGGGTACAAGGTCACCTTAGTTAATGGGGTGCACTGGCATTGGGAGCAAATGTAATTATGAATGAAACAGCTCACACTTCAGAGAAAATGAGTGCTATAAAGTAAAAAATCCATATATGGAACAAATTTATTCTGAAGTGGAACCTGCTGTTGTCAGACTTGCTCTTAAAGGGGCACCACCTTATTTGACAGATCTTTTCCAGGTCTTTACAAACACATGATTTGATAACGTAAATCACATTGAAAGACATCAAGGTTTATTTTCCTCTCCTTTGTGCCCCAGCAACACTCAGTTCCCAGGTGCAAAGCAGAGGTAAAAAGGGGTGGAAACCATGACACCAGGTCTCCGCCTTTTTAGGGTGCCCTGGAATTTCCCGAAGGTACCGGGCATGGGGATTGGGGAGCAGTTCTGTTCCAAGCAGGCACAGCTATGTCAGTGAGGCGGGAGAGTCTTACAGGGCTTCCTGCCTCAGTTTCCTGTTGAATCAATGAGACAGTAACCATTTAGAGGTGCACCCAGAAGAAGTAGTCGTTGGGCTTTGCACCCAGCCCTGCTCAGATTAGTAGGTCTGAGAGGACCAGGTACCAAAACCAAGGCACCCGTGAAAGATAAGTAAGCCTTTTTTTTTACAAGAACCAGCTGGAAGACTCTTGGGCCTGGACACCTCTGGCTGCTGTTCTTGGTTAGCAGCTGGAAGGCTGAGATGCCGGTGACCATCAGATTTTCTGACCCCCAGTTCCAAGTGCAAGGCACTGACAAGAGGCAGGCCTGTATCAGGGGTGCACTGGGACTAGCTAATGACCTAAACTCGCAAATACAGACAGATTGCGGTTAGGTGGGGGGAAAATTATCATTATCATCATGTCACATTTATCCATAACATCATCATGATGAAGAGGTTGCAAGACTCCTCTATCCCTAATCAAAAGTGGTTTTTGAACGCTTGTTCACAAAAAGACTTGCTCACCATACCTCAGTTATTGATTAATCTTAACTAACTGAACATGAAAATATTATGGAACTGAAGCACTGGAGATTAGGTTTTGGATGTTACACTGCTTTCAGCCCATGCATAAAGCTCAGTGGAGAAATTTTGCATTTTCTGGGCAGCCCTACCTCTAGCAGCAGCATAGCACCATGATTGCCTCTGGCAGCATGGAGATCCCTCGTAAGAGGCCATTTCTCCATGCACCAATGGGGTTAAAGCACTGGCAGCAGCAAGCTTAAAAGTGTGGCACCAATGGCACTGGATGATGTCTGCTGTCATATTGTTCTCCCTTCCATCTACCCTTGGGACCTTTCTCCAAACATGAGAGAAGGGAGAAGAAATGAAAAGTCGCAGTGTTGCTGCTGCCGTTTTCAATTCCATCCTTAATCATGAATGTCGAATTCAAAACTCTAGGAGCACAACTGCTTCTGTGGGATAATTGTTCCAATGGCTGTAAAAACCACCTTGCATTGCAAATGGGGTGGTTGCAACAGCACCCAGGATCTGAGTTGTTATTGCCAAACTATTTCCTGAAGCAATTCTGCAATATAAACTGGCCATTAAGACAGAGCGATTCCAAGCTAAGTACAAGCCACTTAACTTCCCATCTCCTTTCTTTTGCCTTTACCCCAACCATCAATTATGCCATTAGACACATTAGCAGACTGTTATGTAAAGCATTACACTGAACACCTCAAGCTCTGTGGCTTCTTCTGCCAGAAGCTTAACTCATAACCTTTTGTGAACTGTAGCATTATTGAATATCATGTTGCTTCTACTAACACAGTCTTGCAGCCCTGATACTCATTTTTTTTTATCCATTATAGTCTTGAGATTTCTTGTGTGGCAGCAAATAATTACAACCTTCTTTTATCCTGCACCTTACCCGCTGGAGAAAGAAAGAGGACTTTGTGGTACTACACCAATAGAACAAAAGTGGTTCATAGAAACATAGAAACATAGAAAATAGGTGCAGGAGTAGACCATTCGGTCCTTCGAGCCTGCACCGCCATTTAATGCGTTCATGGCTGAACATGCTACCTCAGTACCCCATTCCTGCTTTCTCGCCATACCCCTTGATCCCCCTAGTTGTGAGTATTATATCTAACTCCCTTTTGAATATATTTAGCGAACTGGCCTCAACAACCTTCTGTGGTAGAGAATTCCACAGATTCACCACTCTCTGGGTGAAGAAGTTCCTCCTCATCTCAGTCTTAAATGGCTTCCCCTTTATCCTTAGACTGTGACCCCTGGTTTTAGTTTCCCCTAACATTGGAAACATTCTGCCCGCATCTAATTTGTCTAAACCAGTCAGGATTTTAAACGTCTCTATAAGATCCCCCCTCATTCTTCTGAACTCCAGAGGATACAAGTTCAGTTGATCCAGTCTTTCTTGATATGTCAGTCTGGCCATCCCAGGAATCAATCTAGTGAACCTTCGTTGCACTCCCTCAATAGCAAGAATGTCCTTCCTCAAGTTAGGAGACCAAAACTGCACACAATACTCCAGGTGTGGCCTCACCAAGGCCCTGTACAACTGTAGCATCACCTCCCTACTCCTGTACTCAAATCCCCTTGCTATGAAGGCCATCATGCCATTTGCTTTCTTGACTGCCTGCTGCACTTGCCTTCCCACCTTCAGTGACTGATGTACCATGATGCCCAGGTCTCGTTGCACCTCCCCTTTCCCTAATCTGCCACCATTCAGGTAATAGTCTGCCTCCCTATTTTTACCACCAAAGTGGATAACCTCACATTTATCCACATTGTACTTCATCTGCCATACATTTGCCCATTCACCCAACCTGTCCAAGTCACTCTGTAGCCTCCTAGCATCCTCCTCATTGTTCCCACTGCCTCCCAATTTAGTGTCATCTGCAAATTTGGAGATATTACAATTAATCCCTTCGTCCAAATCATGAATATATAATGTAAACAGCTGGGGCCCCAGCACCGAACCCTGCGGTACCCCGCTGGTCACTGCCTGCCATTCTGAAAAGTACCCATTTACTCCTACTCTTTGTTTCCTGTGTGCCAACCAGTTCTCAATCCACGTCAACACATTACCCCCAATCCCATGTGCTTTAACTTTGCACACCAATCTCTTGTGTGGGACCTTGTCGAAGGCCTTCTGAAAGTCCAAATACTTTCACAAGATAATAATGTAGAAATGAATGAGGAAGGTCATTCAGGCCATCCAACTCATCCATCCAAGAATAACCTATAGCTCTTACATCACAGCATCCAGCTGTTTCTTAAATGATTCGAGGGTTTTTTCTCCCATTACCCTACCCATAAATACATTCTACATTTTGAATGTCGTAACATCAGTTTTAAATCTGGATTACGCCAATTTGAACTTCTCATTCCATACTCTACAGCCAATTTTTAGTCTGCGTCAGTGTTCTGGATATATCTTCTCTACACCACTTACTATCTCACATAATATTATGAGGTCCCTTTCAGTGCCTCCTATCAGCTGAAAAGCCCAATTCTTTCCAGTCATTCTTCATAATTCAGCCCCCTGATGCTAAGGATCAATTTCTTCTCTGCATTGCCTCCAGAGATTGAATATCTTTCTTATATCTCAGTAACCAGAACTGGACATGGTAACTCAAGTCCAACCAGAGCATTACATAGCTCAAGCATCAGAACAATCATTCAAAGAAACAGGGGATCACAGACAGAAGCCATTCAGCCGATCTCTGAAAAAAATTGTCCACTTAGTTACATTCCCCACACTATTTAAAACATTTATTTTTCAAATATTTATCCAATTCCCTTTTAAAAGCTACTATAGATTCTAGTTCCACTAGTGTTTGGTAAGGCATTCAATCCCTTAACAATCCACTGTGTAAAAACATTTCTTCTAACCTCTCTTTTTTCTACTGGTAATGTTTTTAAATATGTGCCCTCTAGTTACCAACTCACCAACCGATGGAATAAAAACAGAAAATGCTGGAAATGCTCTGCAGGTCAGGCAGCATCGGTGGAGAGAGAAACAGAGTTAACGTTTCAGGTCGATGACCTTTCGTCAGAATTGGAAAAGGTTAGAGATGTAACAGTTTTTAAGCAAGTGCAGAAGCAGGGAAAGGGGGGAGGGGAGGAAGGACAAACTGGAGGAGGGAGGGAAAGAAACACAACTGGAGGAGTTAGAGAGAGAGAAGTACAAACTGTAAGGAGGGAGAGTTCATGTCGGCCTGGGATGAGCACTGTTGTATAATGTGTTTTGTTCTGGGAGTCAGACAGCTTTGGTGCTTCTCTCTGAGGACTGAGCCTCACCTTCCTGAAGCTGGGCTTCAGCATTGTGGTGTGGGAGTCAGTGAATTTAGTTGGGTTTGGTTTTGGTTTTATTTATTATTTTTATAACTAGCTGTGTATTGTAAAAAGTCATAAAATTGTACAAAAAGTTCAGTTAGGAGTTACTTATATCGATGATAATGTTTTTGTTGAATCAGTGGTATTTTTTTTTCTTTATTCGTATATGGGATGTGGGCGTCGCTGGCAAGGCCAGCATTTATTGCCCATCCCTAATTGCCCTTGAGAAGGTGGTGGTGAGCCGCCTTCTTGAACCGCTGCAGTCCGTGTGGTGAAGGTACTCCCACAGTGCTGTTAGGTAGGGGGTTCCAGGATTTTGACCCAGCGACGATGAAGGATCGGTGATATACTTCTAAGTCAGGATGGTGTGTGACTTGGAGG
The DNA here is from genome assembly GCA_030390025.1 of Squalus acanthias. Taxonomy (NCBI): domain Eukaryota; kingdom Metazoa; phylum Chordata; class Chondrichthyes; order Squaliformes; family Squalidae; genus Squalus; species Squalus acanthias. Next base: position 16,251,904 of record CM059447.1, on the reverse strand, counting down.
GGAACTTGGAGGTGGTGGTGTTCCCATGTGCCTGCTCCCCTTGTCCTTCTAGGTGGAAGAGGTTGCAGGGTTTGGGAGGTGCTGCCGAAGAAGCCTTGGCGAGTTGCTGCAGTGCATCTTGTAGATGGTACACACTGCAGCCACGATACGCCGGTGGTGGAGGGAGTGAATGTTTAAGGTGGTGGATGGGGTGCCAATCAAGCGGGCTGCTTTGTCCTGGATGGAGTCGAGCTTCTTGAGTGTTGCTGGAGCTGCACTCATCCAGGCAAGTGGGGAGTATTCCATCACACTCCTGACTTGTGTGTTTCTCATTACTGTCAATACTGTAGAAACATCACAGGAGTAGTTTTTATTTAAACATTACTACCTTAAATCTTTCTATTTTGTGTTCTTTCTTTGATTTATAAATAATGTTTCTCATCTCACTATAAAACAAAAATTCAAATATTTTATTTGGGGCTTGATGATACTGAGACACTCAACTAAGGTAAATGCAATAACATTTTCAAATAGTGGACAAGTGTCACGTGATCAAATGTCATGTGATCAAGCATCACATGAACAGTGTCATGTGATCAAATGCTATATGATCAAATCTCCAGGAATATTTCAAACTAGAGTTGGCAACCCTAGCCTACGGTTCAGATCCACCTTTACCCTTGTAGGGCACTAACTGGAATAAATCATAAAAATTTACGGCACAGAAGGAGGCCATTCAGCCCATCGTGTCTGTGCCAGCCAAAAAAGAGCTATCCAGCCTAATCCCACTTTCCAGCTTTTGGTCCGTAGCCCTGTAGGTTACGGCACTTCAAGTGCATATCCAAGTACTTTTTAAATGCGATGAGGGTTTCTGCCTCGACCACCCATTCCAGACCTCCACCATCCTCTGGGTGAAATATTTCTCCTCAACTCCCCTCTAATCATTCTACCAATTACTTTGGGCTGGATTTTCCCGGGTCCCAGCCGCACGGTGCAGGGGGAAATCCAGAAGGTCGGGTTTCCCGGCACACTGTGGAGTTTTAACTCCACAGCGAGCGTGCGACCTCAGGGGCGGGTTCCCCGCCCGGATGTCAGCCTGATTGACAGGCTGGCTTCCAGTCGTGCGGGGAACTCGGAGAAGGAGGCTGCAGCAACAGGTAAGTGCTGGGCCCAGGATGTTGGGGGTGGTAGGGGTCCAAGCCCGGGAGGTGGGTCCAAGCCCGGGGGGGTGGGGTCCCCCAGGGTTGGTCTGATTGCCAGGGGGAAGGGGGGGTCTAATCAGAGTCACCATCCCGGGGGGGGGGGGGGGGCGTTGTCCGATCCCTGACCCTGGGGTCGAGTCGTGATCTGGGGAGGGGGGCGGGTGGTGCTGTTCCAGGCCGGTGGGGGTCTGATCCCTGGGGGGGTCGGATCCCCGACTCCAGGGAGGGCCAGGCTGATGGTGGGGGAGTTTGGGGGGCCGGGAGGAAGCACTCCTGCTCCTCCCGGCCCACAAGCATTGCTCCCCGAGGCTGAGGCCGACTCGTTGCAGCCACTGGGAATCCCGAGTACCAGGATCCCTGGCCGCCTGCAGTAAAACCTGCAAAGCAGGTTAAAATAGAGGCTTCAGGCCTCATTAAAATACTTAAATTGCCAACCCGTCTCTCGGCAGCGGGTTGGCAGCCCGCCTCCCCTCCCCCCCTCCCCTCCCCCCCTCCCCCCCCACCCCCGGCCCCCTCGCCAACCCCGTCCTGCCTGAGTGAAAGGTGAAAGTGGGCAGGTTGGGGTCAGGGTTTACATTTTATCAACTTTCACTTCCCCCCCCCCCCCACGCCTCCAACCCACCCGCTCTTACCTCAGAAAATTCCGGCCTTTAAATCTATGCCCGCGGTTATTGACCTCTCTGCTAAGAGAAATAGGTCCTTCCTATCCACTCTGTCTGGGCCCCTCATAATTTTATGCACCTCAATTAAGTCTCGCCTCTGTTCCAAAGAAAACAACCCCATGATACAGAACATTGAGGATAACCAAGGAGGAAGAAAGACAGATTAATTAGAGACTTCCTCATTCCACAAAAAGATGTGATCCCCAACATAAGCTTTTACCTTCCTTCCCTCCATCTTTGATTTGGCGATATAGGCATTTGTCTTTTTCCTTTTACACTATGGGTTTGGCGTCCCTCTGTTCAACAATTTTATCCCAAAAAAATGTAAGTAAAGAATGGCAGGAGGTGTTCATAGACTATTTTCTGTTTAATACTGCTCTGTGGATTCTTACCTGTCCAAAAATGGACTCGTGAATGAGGGCTAGGTGTGATTTTTGCCTGAAGGCCTCGTTAAGGTCATTAGTACTAAACCCAGCTGCGCAATCAAATCAAAAAAGTATTTTACTTTATTTTGGGACTGGAGTTTGTGAGCCAAATAAATAAGTTGAATTTGAAGCATCATCATAGCATTAACTGAAGTTAACATTCTGAAAGTGGAACCAGTCCTTCTGACACAATTCAATCTCTTCACCTCATTCAGGCTCCTCCCCACTCTGCAGCTTGTAACTGTATTAAACTATATAATACGTGCATACAACTGAATGTCTGCAGTGTCCACTCATGTGAGAAATGCATTGGTCCCAAGAGAGACCTTATGTTAAAGGGGAGGCATTCATGCCCTTGAAGCACTAATAAAATTCAATGCTGCATCTGCCTAACCCTTTAAATATTGCTTATTGAATTCTCTCATGCATGTTTCTCCATTTGAAACTTGTAAATTAATAATTAAATCTTATTGTGTGTAATTTGTGCTTAGTTGGTGAAATAAATAAATGAAGAAATAGAAAAGCTGCCTTGTCCAACACAACCTCCAGAGTATGTTACACATTACACCGTCATAGCAGAGTGACGTCAGTTTCTTCCTGATTAATGTAACATTTCATCAATCACTATTTCATTTTTTTAAGAGTCTTTTACATCAGTTTGCTGCATCCAGTTCCTGGCTAAAGATTGTATACATCTGACAAAAATACCTAAAGGAACAATTGGTTCTCAGATTTTGTTCTGATGATAATATTCTGCTTGATACCTGTTTCTTAAATTATTTTTTTAAATGAATAAACTTAATGCTGAATGACAGGCATGCAGGATTGTCGTCAACAAATATTGGGCTATCAAAGCTAGTATAAAACACATTTTAAATCATCTCATCCACTTGTTACAATAGACTGTGCTGATAACTGGACATGAACACTTGGGAAAACCAACTATTTATGGCAAACATGAGAAATAATCCCCGGCCCCTTTGGAAAGCTGATGATGGTGACGGTGCTGTGGGTGAAATCATTTTCGGCCCTTTAAGAAACATTCATCTGTTCAAACCGTGCTGTTCACCAGGGAACCAATGATTGCAAGGCAACGTTTTATTTTGTGAGTTGCAGCTCCTCATCTGGGACTCCAGAGACTGCCCTATTACTGATGCGCAGTAGAACCTGTGGAATTGTACACTTCTGTTGTGTGTTGGCAGTTGTGGTGTTCTCACAAACAACAGCAACAAAATCAACTTCGCACTTTGCATCGATGACAAATAAATGTTTTCATTATTAAGATTGCACTTGAATTTTGTACATGCAATGCAAACATTTAAACACAATTTATGATATAGACAAATTATAAGATGCACAAGGCAGGAATATTGTTGATTACTGTAAATGATAATGATGAATTAAATGATCCTTTAAAATGCAATGTACTTATTTGGAAAAGGATAGTTTTATTTCAACAACAACAACAACTTGTATTTAGATAGCACCTTTGACGTAGTAAAATGTCCCAAGGCGCTTCACAGGAATGTTATCAAACAGAATTTGACACCGAGCCACATAAGGAAATATTAGGACAGGTGAGCAAAAGCTTGGTCAAAGAGGTAGGTTTTAAGGAGCGCCTTAAAGGAGGAAAGAGAGGTAGAGAGGCGGAGAGGTTTAGGGAGGGAGATCCAGAGCTTAGGTCCTCGGCAGCTGAAGGCACGGCCACCAATGGTTGAACGTTTATAATCAGGGATGCTCAAGAGGCCAGAATTAGAGGAGCGCAGATATCTGGGGGGGGGGGGGGGGGGTGGAGGAAATTACAGAGATAGGGAGGGGCGAGGCCATGGAGGGATTTGAAACAAGGATGAGAATTTTAAATCGAGGCGTTGCTTAACCGGGAGCCAATGTAGGTCAGCGAGCACAGGGGTGATGGGTGAACAGGACTTGGTGCGAGTTAGGACACAGGCTGCAGAGATTTGATGACCTCAAGCTTACTGAGGGTAGAATGAGGGAGGCCGGCCAGGAGTGCGTTGGAATAGTCAAGTCTAGAGGTAACAAAGGCATGGATGAGGGTTTCAGCAGTAGATGAGCTGAGGCAGTGGCGGAGTCGGACGATGTTATGGAGGTGGAAATAGGCGGTCTTAGTGATGGCGAGGATATGTGGTCAGAAGCTTATCTCTGGGTCAAATATGACACCAAGGTTGTGAACAGTCTGGTTCAGCCTCAGACAGTTGCCAGGGAGAGGGATGGAGTCACTGGCTTGGGAACGGAGTTTGTGGCGGGGACCAAAGACAATGGCTTCGTTCTTCCCAATATTTAGTTGGAGGAAATTTCTGCTCATCCAGTACTGGATGTCGGACAAGCAGTCTGACAATTTAGAGACAGTGGAGGGGTCGAGAGAGGTGGTAGTGAGGTAGAGCTGGGTGTCGTCAGCGTACATATGGAAAATGACTCTGTGTTTTCAGATAATTTCGCTGAGGGGCAGCATGTAGGTGAGAAAGAGGAGGGGGCCAAGGATAGATTCTGAGGGACACCAGAGATAACAGTGCCAGAGTGGGAAGAGAAGCCATTGCAGGTGAATCACTGGCTACGCCTGGATAAATAAGAATGGAGCCAGGCGAGTGCAGTCCCACCCAGCTGGACGACGGTGGAGAGGCATTGGAGGAGGATGGTGTGGTCAACCATGTCAAAGGCTGCAAGTAGGTCGAGAAGGACGAGGAGGGATAGTTTACCTTGGCCACAGTCACATAGGATGTCATTTGTGACTTTGATAAGAACCAATTCGGTACTGTGGCAGGGGCAGAAACTGATAGGAGGGATTCAAGCATGGAGTTCCGGGAAAGATGGGCACAGTTATGCAGGCGACAGCATGTTCAAGAATTTTGGAGAGGAAAGGGAAGTTTGAGATTGGGCGGTAGGATGGAGGGGTCAAGGGTTGTTTTTTTGAGGAGAGGGACAAATTATTGTGTAAATGTGTTTTTTGTTGTTTTTTTAAATTCATTTATAGGATGTGGGCGTCGCTGGCAAGGCCAGCATTTATTGCCCATCCCTAATTGCCCTTGAGAAGGTGGTGGTGAGCCGCCTTCTTGAACCGCTGCAGTCTGTGTGGTGAAGGACTCCCACAGTGCTGTTAGGGAGGGAGTTCCAGGATTTTGACCCAGTGACGATGAAGGAACGGCGATATACTTCTAAGTCAGGATGGTGAGTGACTTGGAGGGGAACGTGGAGGTGGTGGTGTTCCCATGCGCCTGCTGCCCTTGTCCTTCTAGGTGGAAGAGGTTGCGGGTTTGGGAGATGCTGCCGAAGAAGCCTTGGCGAGTTGCTGCAGTGCATCTTGTAGATGGTACACACTGCAGCCACGATACGTCGGTGATGGAGGAAGTGAATGTTTAAGGTGGTGGATGGGGTGCCAATCAAGCGGGCTGCTTTGTCTTGGATGGTGTTGAGCTTCTTGAGTGTTGTTGGAGCTGCACTCATCCAGGCAAGTGGAGAGTATTCCTTCACACTCCTTGTGCCTTGTAGATGGTGGAAAGGCTTCGGGGAGTCAGGAGGTGAGACACTCACTGCAGAATACCTAGCCTCTGACCTGCTCTTGTTGCCACAGTATTTATGTGGCTGGTCCAGTTAAGTTTCTGGTTAATGGTGACCCCCAGGATGTTGATGGTGGGGGATTCGGCGATAGGTAATGCTGTTGAATGTCAAGGGGCAGTGGTTAGACTCTCGCTTGTTGGAGATAGTCATTGCCTGGCACTTGTGTGGCGCAAATGTTACCTGTCACTTATCAGCCCAAGCCTGAACGTTGCCCAGGTCTTGTTGCATGCAGGCATGGACTGCTTCATTATCCAAGGAGGTGTGAATGGCACTGAATACTGTGCAGTCATCAGCGAACATCCCCATTTCTAACCTTATGTTGGAGGGAAGGTCATTGAAGATGGTTGGGCCTAGGACACTACCCTGAGGAACACCTGCAGCGATGTCCTGGGGCTGTGATGATTGACCTTCAACCACCACAACATAGAAACATTGAAAAATAGGAGCAGTAGGCCATTCGGCCCTTCGAGCCTTCTCCGCCATTCAATATGGTCATGGCTGATCCTCTATCTCAATACCATATTCCTGCTCTCTCCCCATACCCCTTGATGCCTTTTGTGTCTAGAAATCTATCTATCTCCTTCTTAAATATATTCAGTTATCTCCTTCTTAAATATATTCAGTTTGTGCTAGGTATGACTTCAGCCAGTGGAGAGTTTTCCCCCCGATTCCTATTGACTTCAATTTTACTAGGGCTCCTTGATGCCACACTCGGTCAAATGCTGCCTTGATGTCAAGGGCAGTCACTCTCACCTCACCTCTGGAATTCAGCTCCTTTGTCCATGTTTCGACCAAGGCTGTAATGAGGTCGGGAGCCGAGTGGTCTTGGCGGAATCCAAACTGGGCATCAGTGAGCAGGTTATTGGTGAGTATGTGCCGCTTGATAGCATTGTCAATGACACCTTCCATCACTTTGCTGATGATTGAGAGTAGACTGATGGGGCGGTAATTGGCCGGATTGGATTTGTCCTGCTTTTTGTGGACAGGACATACCTGGGCAGTTTTCCACATTGTCGGATAGATGCCAGTATTGTAGATGTACTGGACCAGCTTGGCTAGAGGCACGGCTAGTTCTGGAGCACAAGTCTTCAGCGCGATAGCCGGGATGTTGTCAGGGCCCATAGCCTTTGCTGTATCCAGTGCGCTCAGCTGTTTCTTGATATCACATGGAGTGAATCGAATTGGCTGAAGACTGGCTTCTGTGATGGTGAGGACCTCAGGAGGAGGCCGATATGGATCATCCACTCGGCACTTCTGGATGAAGATGGTTGCAAACACTTCAGCATTGTCTTTTGCACTCGCGTGCTGGGCTCCACCATCATTGAGGATGGGGATATTCATGGAGCCTCCTCCTCCCGTTAGTTGTTTAATGGACCACCACCATTCACGACTGGATGTGGCAGGACTGCAGAGCTTTGATCTGATCCGTTGATTGTGGGATCGCTTAGCCCTGTTTATAGCATGCTGCTTCCGCTTTTTAGCATGCATCTAGTCCTGTGTTGCAGCTTCCCCAGGTTGGCACCTCATTTTTAGGTATGCCTGGTGCTGCTCTTGGCATGCTCTCCTAATTGGTCCCCTGGCTTGATGGTAATGGTAGAGTGAGGCCATGAGGTTACAGATTTTGGTGGAGTACAAATCTGCTGCTGATGGCCCACAGCGCCTCATGGATGCCCAGTTTTGAGCTGCTAGATCTGTTCTGAATCTATCCCATTTAGCACGGTGGTAGTGCCACACAACACGATGGAGGGTGTCCTCAGTGTGAAGACGGGACTTCGTCTCCACAATGGCTGTGCGGTGGTCACTGCTACCAATACTGTCATGGACAGATGCATCTGCGACAGGTAGATTGGTGAGGACAAGGTCAAGTAGGTTTTTCCCTCGTGTTGGTTCTCTCACCACCTGTCGCAGGCCCAGTTATGTCCTTCAGGATTCGGTCAGTAGTGGTGCCACCGAGCCGCTCTTGGTGATGGACATTGAAGTCCCCACCCAGAGTGCATTCTGTGCCCTTGCTACTCTCAGTGCTTCTTCCAAGTGGTGTTCAACATGGAGGAGTACTGATTCATCAGCTGAGGGAGGGCAGCAAGTGGTAATCAGCAGGAGGTTTCCTTGCCCATGCTTGACCTGAAGCCATTAAACTTCATGGGGTCTGGAGTCAATGTTGAGGACTCCCAGGGCCACTGGGTATACTCCTTCCCCACTGTGTCACCACCCCTGGTGGGTCTGTCCTGCCGGTGGGACAGGACATACCCAGGGATAGTGATGGAGGAGTTTGGGACATTGGCTGAAAGGTATGATTCTGTGAGTATGACTATGTCAGGCTGTTGCTTGACTAGTCTGTGGGACAGCTCTCCCAATTTTGGCACAAGTCCCCAGATATGTTGGCGAGGAGGACTTTGCAGGGTTGACTGGGCTGGGTGTGCTATTGCCATGTCCGTAGCCGGTGCCGAGGTCAATGCAGCGTGGTCCGTCCGGTTTTATTGTGTTCATTTGTTACAACTGGTTTGCTAGGCCAATTCAGAGGGCAGTTAAGAGTCAGCCACATTGCTGTGGGTCTGGAGTCACATATAGGCCAGACTGGGTAAGGGCAGCAGATTTCTTTCCCTAACGGACATTAATGAACCAGATGGGTTTTTACGACAATCCAATAGTTTCCTGGTTACCATTACTGACTGCTAGCTTTAAATTCCAGATTTATTTAATTAACTGAATTTAAATTCCCCAGCTGCCGTGGTGGGATTTGAACTCACGACTCCGGATCATTAGTCCAGGCCTCTGATTACTAGCCCAGTGACATTACCACTATGCTACCATTCAGCTCAGCTTATCTTTACATTTCAATCTTTCAGAAACTGCGCCAAATACAAAAGTAAAGTTTGTGGTCCAAGTTTTGATGATTGTGTTTATATCCTTGTCACCTTCAACACATGGACACTTTGAGGCAGATTTCCCTGCCTCCACAACCCCCCCGCACCCATTGTTGGACAGAGGCAGCACACCAAAGTGTGGTGCCTGGCCTGGGCTATTACATGGCTAGGGGACACCCCAAGCCCAGGCCCACATCCTGGCAGGGCAGAACCCTGGCACATGAGGGATAATATATGCAAGTGGGCAGAACAATGGCAGCTGAAATTTAATGCAGACCTGTGTAAAAGGCTACATAATGGAAGGAAAAATAACGACACCCATACCCCATCGATGGTGTTGAAATCGATAAGGATGAAGGTGAAAGAGACCTAGGAATCAGGCAGACCCAACACTAAATACATCCAACCAATGCTGAGTAGCAATCAACAAAGCTAAAAGGATGTTGAACTACACACAGCCAAAACAGTAGAATACAAGTCAGAGGAAGTGGTGATCAAACTGTACGGTGCTGTGGGCAGACCACACCTTGAATGCTGCATCCAATTCTGGTCGCCAAGAAACAAGAGAGATATTCAAGCACTGGTGGCATTGCAAAGATGAGCCACAAGGCTGATCCCAGTGTCATGGGTCTGATTTCTAAGGAAAGCCTGGAGAAACTTGGACTTTTCTGCTTGGAAAGGAGGTATTTGAGGGGTGATCTTATAGAGGTATATAAGATTATTAAGGGTATAGAAAACATTAACTTGAAATATTACTTTAAATTAAACTGTGGGAGTAGAACAAGGGTTCAAATTAGTAAAAAGTGATTTTAGGACAGATATCAGGAAATTTTTCTTCACACAAAAAGTAATCAACCTGCAGAATATACTTCCAGATTGAGAAATGGAGGCAAAAATCTGGAATCATTTAGAAAAAACCTGGATGCTACAATGGGGCATTAGGATGTCTCTGGATGGATGAATTAACATGGAACAAATGGCCTTCCTCGTCTGTAAAAATCTTGTGACCTTGTGACAGTACCATTGGTACTTGTCCACTGTTTTAGAATTTTGTTTTCAGTTGAAATATCAGCTGTTTATACACTACACTCTTCTTTATACCACTTCCTAGTGGTATAAATAATGACGCAGAAATTTGGCACTTCCAATATACAGCTGGGTACATAATGCCGCCAAGTATGTTTGGGATACAGTCGCAATGTGTTGCCACACACTGCAAATGTGGAATATGGTGCATTACCACCAACAGCATACAACTCACCAAGCACCAAAATCAGCTTACAGTGCAAACAGGGGTGATGGACAATGATATACAATAAAAGCTTGCACTTAAATAGCACTCATCATGTAGAAAAATGTCTCAGATCCTTTTATTGGAGGTAAGAGTTTGCCTTGCAGGAATTGGGAAGATTAAGGGAGGGATCCAAAAGCCTGGTTGAAGAGAGAGGTTTTTAAAAGGCATTTAAAAGAAAGGGAAGAGGTAGCAAGGCAAAGAACAGGTGATTAATGGGTGAAAGATTACCCTTTGATAGGGAGTGGGGCTAAGCAATAATTCAGAGCCAGAGGAATTAAGGGTGTGGACAGGTGCAAGATTGCCGAGACAAGGTCGGGTGTGACTATGGAAGAATTTGCAAACAGTGTGAGGACCTCCAAGTCGATGCGCTGGGGGACGAGGAAGTATAATTTGGCAACAGCCATGGTGATGATTGCGGGGGAAGTTGTGCAAAAGGGGGCTGCTGAGTTTTAGATGAACAAGAGTTAGCAAAAGGTGAAGGAAGGCTGGCTGGTGAGAATGGCATTCCAGAAATCAAATGCACAGGTGATGAAAGTATTGATTTGGGTTTCAGCAACAGAGAGATGTAAGGGTACCAATTGTCAATGTCCGAGAACTGGAAAATTGCCTGACTGTACGTAGGGTGTACAGGTCAGCTCAATGTAAAGCAGAATGCCAAGGTTGTGCATTACCTAGTTCAGCCTGAGCGGGCAGCTGGAACCAGAGCTACATAGGAACCAGTGGAAAACTTCAATTTGCGATGTGGAGCTGAAGGAAATTTCAGCTGATCCAAGTTATGATTTTGGACAGGAACGTGGATAGTACGGGGAGGCTCAGTGGGCAGCACCCTCGCCTCTGAGTCAGAAGGTTGTGGGTTCAAGTCCCACGCCAGAGATTTGAGCACAAAAATCTAGGCTGACACTCCAGTGCATTGCTGAGGGAGTGCTGCACTGTCGGAGGTGCCGTCTTTCGGATGAGACGTTAAACCCAGGCCGTGTCTGCTCTCTCAGGTGGATGTAAAAGATCCCACGGCACTATTTCGAAGAAGAGCAGGGGAGTTATCCCCGGTGTCCTGGCCAATATAAAGGTCAATCAACATCACTAAAAACAGATTAACTGGCCATTATCACATTGCTGTTTGTGGGAGCTTGCTATGCGAAAATTGGCTGCCGCGTTTCCTATATTACAACAATGACTACACTTTTTTTTTTAAGTACTTCATTGGCTGTAAAGCACTTTGGGACGTCCGGTGGTCATGAAAGACGCGATAGAAATGCAAGTCTTTCTTTAATCCTTGTCTCACACTGCTTAGACATGGTGAGTGATGGCCAACTAACCACCCCTTTTGTGGCACTGTCAGAGGTGCCGTCTTTGGGATGAGACGTTAAACCGAGGCCCCGTCTGCTCTCTCAGGTGGACGTAAAAGATCCCACGGCACTATTTGTTTAATAATTTTGAATTACTATTTATTATTACTATTTAATTATTACTATGTTATGGAAGAGAATCTCAGTAATAAGGATCAATGCTCAGAAAGGCACCATTTCCATTACTATTTAACCCTTCTTATCACTTCTATGCGAGTGAAGTTTTCCATAAAACATATTTATTTGCATTTCACTCCACAAATTCCTATTTCCATATTCTACATGACTGTTCCTGCTGAGAATGGGTTTCAGCAGGAATGTCTTCTGGCTCACATTCAATGTCCGACTGCACCAATGGCTGTGGCTGGGCATTCTTAGCTACCTGGTCCATGATGAGGCTTCTCTATATGGCAAAGTGATGACATATGCACCTCGGTGAGTCTATACCACAGTGTAGCCTTGATCTTTCCAGGAAACTGAAGCACTAATTCAGCTCCACAATTATCCTGGAAGCTGCATGTATCTTGTCATATTACTGTCTCGACAGGGTCATAGGCCAGTGCTGAACAGGGTGTCTTTGGTCACCTCGCAGCCATCGGTCCAGTCTGCCTTCAATTTAAAATAACACAAGTATGATGTATTATCGTAAAATGAAAGGATTTTGACTGTTGCATGATTCTGTGTTGAGGGCCACAGGGTACCTACGCTTTGATTGAATGGAACCCCCTGTGGCTCATGAAACTCATGAAGGCCATGGCAATTAGTGTCGGAGTCTGGATGTAATAGCTTTTATGAACCACAAGGGGCTTTATGTTGGCGGCTTTTCATGGGGAAGCGTATGAATGAGTTAATAAAAACAGAAAATGCTGGAGATACTCAGCAGGTCAGGCAGCATCTGTGAAGAGAGAAACAGAGTTAACGTTTCAGTCGATGGCCTTTCGTCAGAACTGGAAAAAAGCAGGAAATGGAACAGATTTTTAAGCAAGTGTAGGAGCTGGGAAAGGGGCCAGTGCAATTCTGCCAGCACAATTTACACTTCATCTAGAGCCATCTTTTGTTTCTTAACCTGTCCCATTACCATCTCCTTTTGCCTTGAATATCTCTTAATGTCTCTTAACATCCCTTAACCTCTCCTGCCTTCTATCCTATCACAGACCTTCCCTTTTGTTCTTTCATCCCCTCCCCCCTTTCCCAGCTCCTATGCTTGCTTCAAAATCTGTTCCATTTCCTGCTTTTTTCCAGTTCTGACGAAAGGTCATCGACCTGAAATGTTGGCTCTGTTTCTCTCTTCACAGATGCTGCCTGACCTGCTGAGTGTCTCCAGCATTTTCTGTTTTTATTTCAGATTTCCAGCATCTGCAGTATTTTCTTTTTGTATGAATGAATTAACCTTGGTGAGCAATCTGCAGTATGCATTGGTGCATTGCTGATTGACTGATGCTGCATATATCTCCAAAGGTGTCTTGAAAGGATCCAGAGTAAAAGTTCAGTGCCGTGGCCACCTTCACAACTGCTGACAGAGCCATCCTTGTGGTCAATCGTGTCTGCAGGTCAGGACTGTGGAGTTGGGATAACTTCACATCAGCCTCCCTGGTGAAAGGGAACCTACAAATTTAGATTTTCTCTGTCATTCCCAGGCTGTAGACATGGCTGCTAAGTTAAGGATAGATGCAAGCCATTCACCTTTAGTGCTCTGCCGCTCTTCCCTCTTCAAATCTTTGTGTTGCTCCTCTAAGACACTTTGGGCTGGATTTTGTCTTGGGGTCGGGTTGGGGTCGTGTTACCCACATTTCGTGTTCCCCCCCCGACTCCAGATTAATGTGGATGAATGATGCAATTTTCACTTAATTGGGTAATTGAGTTCCAGCATGTGGGAACCCATGAACCAATTAGTGGTTTCAGTCTGAAAGTCGCCTCTGATGATGTCATCATTGTAGGTCAGAGACTGCCTGGCTTTTGGTGTGAGAGGACCTGGAGAGAGAGAGAGAGATAGATATAGATATAGATATAGATAGATAGATAGATCCAGGTCCTCTCACAGCAAGGCCAGGCAGTTTCTGAAGACATTCAATGCAGCAGCATCAGAGGCGACTTTCAGACCTAATACTACTACTACCTTCATCACATCTCCGTTGTAATAGTGGACCTGCAGCTGATAGTCAGCTATCCACTTGTGCTCCCGCCAGGTTTCACTGGCGTGTTTCACATCAGGCGTGCTTCACGTCGTAAAAGAGTTAAACTAGCTAAAACGTTTCAAAATGGCATTACAGAGCCAATTTAGGGATAGTTAAGAGCGTTAATGGCCTCTCGCGCCTCTTGGAGGCGGGACAGAGTCGGGAACCCCGCGACCCATTTTGTCCAAATTGCGTGGAGGCGTGTTGGAGTCGGGATGGGGTCGGGACCCCCAATCTGCTACTTTATCCCCCCACACGCCTCCAAACCCGACTCCACGGGTCATTCAAAATCCAGCCCGAAGAGAGAGAAACACCCCGAGGAACTCCCTGAATTTTGATCGCAGCAGCTAAAATTGCAGGTCTCAAAAATCCAGAAACAGCAAAGGCAGGCAAAACAATGCAGAAAAAGGTCGACATAAATGGAGAAAACAATGAAACAAAAAATACAGCAAATCTAATACAGAAAGCATCAATGGAGCTAATCAAACTCCAACAAGAAAATCTCCAACATACCTTCAAGAAATGAGTCTGTTAAAGGCCAGAACATGTCTTCCCATCGTCGCCCATTTTATATGGGCTGGCGGAGCACACAGAGCATTCCGGACAAGAAAAACAAGAAATCTCACTATGAGATGCTTTCTACTCGTTTGAAAAGCCTTCATGGCCTTAATGAAGCTCGTGCACATTTTCTACAAGACACTTCAGCACTGATTAAAAGTCCCAATGGAAGATATGTGCAAATTGGGCAGGGATTATGCAAAGGGTATTTCCCGCCTGATTTCCCAGTCTTTGTTTGCAAGTTCCATGTGGATATGAGTCAGCCCACTGACTGTTAAATCAGCCCTACGGAGTGAAAGAAAGAGGCATATACAACGAAAGTAAACTAAAATATTAGCAAATTTGTACTGATTTTATTTTGGTCAAACAGGAAGGAAAGAAAGAAGAAACAAAAGAAAGGAATGCAGCAGCCCATTTGCGCACAGCAAGGTCCCACAAACAGCAATGAGCTAATGATCAGATAATCTGTTTTAGTGATTTTGGCTGAGGGATAAATATTGGCCAGGACACTGAGGAGAATTCCCCTGCTCTTCTCCAAATAGTGCCATGGGATCTTTTACATCCACCTGAGAGAGCAGATGGGACCTCGGTCATCCAAAAGACAGCACCTGCGATAGTGCAGCACTCGCTCAGTACTGTAGTGTCAGCCTATATTACGCGCTCAAGTCTCTGGAGTGGAGTGATGTGAACCCACAACCTTCTGACCCAGAGGTGAGAGTGATACCACTAAGCCAAGGCTGACACTTGTGTGAGTGAAGTAAACAATGAGGTAAGGGTCCACTCCCAGTACAGGACTCATTGAAACGTATAAAATTCTGACAATCTCATTGAAACAGGGCTAGACAGACTGGATGCAGGGAGGATGTTTCCCCTGGCTGGGGGGGTCTAGAACGAGGGGTCACAGTCTCAGGATACGGGGTAGGACATTTAGGACTGAGATGAGGAGAAATTTCTTCACTCAGAGGGTGGTGAACCTGTGGAATTCTCCACCACAGAAGGCTGTGGAGGCCAAGTCACTGAATATATTTAAGAAGGAGATAGATAGATTTCTAGACGCAAAAGGCATCGAGGAGTATGGGGAGAGAGCGGGAATATGGTATTGAGATAGAGGGTCAGCCATGATCATATTGAATGGCGGAGCAGGCTCGAAGGGCCGAATGGCCTACTCCTGCTCCTATTTTTCTATGTTCTATGTTTCTAGAACCTCGCTGGATGAGGGTATGGATCAGAGAATTGGTGCAGAAGTGAATTCACCCCATTCACAGCACTCCTGATTTTATAACCGTCTCGCCTTGCAAAACTTACCCTAATTTGCGAAAGGGATATTTTTAGCACTGCCATTTTTCCTCAATAACTGAAATTTATCTTGACTAAAATCAGATTTTAAACAAGACGAAAAGTTCAAAAATTAACCTATTTCAGGATGACAGGATTAAATTTACCGACTGAATTTTCTTCTTTGTCTTTTGACGTCTTTATTAAAGTTTTCACTTCAGGACCCCAGCCTGTCTCCAGATCCTGGGCTTCGACTGAACAAGTTGCACAGAGCTTCCAGCCATACCGCTGCATCCTGAGCATGTGCATTTCACGGAATTTCTGGGCCTGCATTAGCAGTTTTTCGATTTGAAGCAAAGGGGTGTAACTTCTCATCTTATGAGGATTTATGAGTTCCTTTGCTTTTTCCAAAAGACTTTCAAACAAACGGAAGATTGAATTCTCAAAGATTTATTTCAGGCAGGTCACATTTCTTAAAAATTTGCAACTTTTTTATGATGAAGTGCTAAGTTAGACAAGACCTGTGATTAGCAACAGCTGTGGTTTCTTTGTGGTCCTTTCTAACTGTCAACAAAGATTATTTATTGAAAATGGATTTCTTTCTTCCTCAATCGAAAAGTTGAAAATTCAGTTTAAAAAAATCTTTGTCTTCTGAACTATTTTTTGGGGGGGGGGGTTAAAGGAATTTTTAAATTAGAAATTGGCAAATTGCATAAACAATGAACTTTTGAGTGTTTGATGAGGCCATTCTTATTCGTTTATGGAAATTTATATTTATTAAAGACTCTGCAGGTCAGTAAATTCACTCATGGTCCATTCTGTGCTGGAGGTCACAGACAAACTGAACCCTGTTTGAGTGGAATCCTTTATAGTTCGTGTATGGGGCATGGCTGTTGAAGAGAGCACGTAGAGCTGCATTTGTGCCATCCATGACACCCTGGACATTGGGAAACCTGAATCACAGAATCCCCACAGTGCAGATAGAGGCCATTTCGGCCCATCGAGCCTGCACCGACACATATCCTACCCTAACCCCGTAACCCCACGTATTTAATCCCCCTAACACTAAGGGTCAATTTATCATAGCCAAATCAACCTAACCCGCACATCTTTGGACTGTGGGAGGAAACCGGAGCACCCGGAGGAAACCCACGCAGACACGGGGAGAATGTGCAAACTCCACACAGACAGTCACCCGAGGCCGGATTCAAACCCGGGTCCCTGGCGCTGTGAGGTAACAGTGCTAACCACTATGCCACCGTGTTGCCCTGCCATGCTATTGCTGCATCACGTTGCTCTTTCATGCCTATGGGGAAAGCAAACAATGCGTCAGTCACCTGCTTCATGCAGCAGTCGACTACAGACTGTGATGTTCCTGCTGTCCCAACCGGTCTTTGGAAAGAACCCGAAACAGTTCAAGCTGGCTGTCACCTTCACAGCCACCGGCAATGATGTACCTGCCCCAGCTTCTTTGGCTGCACGTCTTCCTGCAGTAAGTTACACAACTCCAGTTACTGACTGCTTCGTGAATCTGAGCCTGTAAAGGCATTGCTTTTTTGTGAGTCCCAGAAAATTCCAGCTGGCATGATGTATTCACCTGGCAGAGTGGCTGTGGGTAGAAGCCCTCCTCCTCCTATTCTTGGCATCCTGGAATTCCTGCTCGTCTTCTTCCTCTAAGTAGCACAAATGCAATTGAAACCGGAGGAACATCCATTGTATAAGGGCAATGCTAGCAGGCAGGAAAGGAACCTCTCAGTGACTCCATTGATTCCCCGCTCCCACAAATTGAACGCCAATTGCTGCCTTTCACTTTTCAATTCAATGCTGCTTCAGCACTCACTTAAATTCAGTACTGCAAAATGTGGCTGTCCTGTCCTTTAAATGGCTTCCCTGCTCAAAAGCTGCTTCATGCTTCACAATGCCAAGCTTATAGGGGGTGCTGCTTTCACCCGACAGCATGTCCGAAGTAAAAGGAGGAAAGTCACATTAAAACGTCACTCCTCTTCATTTCAATATGAGTTCAATCTCCCCTCTGCACCCTGATGTTCTGCTGCTGCCTCCGGCCATGATTTGGCCAGAAATGCGCATTCAGTGTTATTGGGATGAAGCCCTGGTGTTCCAAGTCCTTGCCCATTTTTTCCTTCCACTTATAACGCAGATCCAAGTGCTAACAGGGCTCTAACATAAGAAATATAGGCGCGGATGTATTTTAACTTGTTACTCAAAACTCACCATCCCACATGTTGCAAAAACATTTTTAAATGTTATAAGCATTTTTAATTGATAGTGTTCTGACCAAAAGTCCATCAAAAATGTTGTCTAAATTTGTAAAGTAATTCACCCAGCTTATATTTCTTGGGGTGTCTCTGCCAGTGCCAACCAGAAGCATTGCGGAACCTGTAAGATAATCTAAAAATGACACATTCCACCTTCTTATATCTAAATATGCCTTGGGGCACAGAATGATGGCATATAAATGTCTGCTCTACCCCTCTGGTTTAATCAAAATAGTGGGTTAACAATGAATCACGGGTATTTCAATAATTTCCATCAAAATAACACTAAACGTTAAGTAGCTGCCAGAGAACTAAAGAATTTTTACCAAATATTTACTTTCAAATCACTGTAAGGGTATAGACAGCGATGGAGATAGAATTGTCCTTTAAGTGTTGTCATTTATGTATCATGCTTGCCAAAAATCGTGCTTGGCACGTGATCTATGCCTGTGACGTTTTTGTTTGGTAGCAAAAATAAGATTTTGAAGCACAGGCCATGTTTACAACATGCGGCTGACCCCCCTGCTCTCCAGTACTATTTCCTGCCAATCATCAAGTTTGGAACTTCTGGGGCAGGGTGCGTGTCAGTTCCTTCTGTAAATAAAGCTCACTCTTCAGGGATTCAACCTCTGCTACAAAAAGATAAAAATCTGTTAAGTAGATCGCATTTCAAACAGTGAGCCAATATTGACAGAAATTGCAAAATGATGAAAAAATGTGCAGTATTGAAAATAAACATGCAAATACACATAACCATTTTCTCACCTATTGCTGTCTAAGTGATTCTACCCATAAATATGTAATAACATATGAAATGCCCTTGAGTAATTTCTTCATCCCATTCTCAATGCTTTTATGAGATTCATTTTTTTTAATTCTCATCCTTGTGTTCATATCCCTCCATGGTCTCGCCCCTCCATTTCTCTGTAACCTCCTCCAATCCTACGGCTCTCAGAGAATCCTGTGTTTCTCCAATTCTGGACTCTTGTGAAGTCGTTACTACGTTAAAGGCGCTATATAAATGCAAGTTGTTGTTGTTTTGCTCACTTGTCTATTGTACCGATTATTGATCTGCATATACACATCAAAAAAACTACAGCAGACACTGTGCCAATGGCTGAGTGGGTAAATGCACCATCTGGTGAAGCACTGATTCATACAAAGCAAAAAGGTGCAAGGTTCAATTGAGCTAGGTTAACAGATCTCATCTCGGGATAACACTCTCAGCATCCTCACGGCTCAACGTTTTCATTGTGCTCAACTGCCACGAGCCTTCTAAAGATATTGCATAATAAAATCTTAATTTGCAATGTGCCTTTTATTCGGTTGGCAGCAAGATATATTCAGCTGAATCAGAATACAACTTAATCATTTTCAATGTGACTTTTTAGGAAGTGAGAAATTAGAAAGATAATCTGTATCTTGGTAATTCCCTAAAATAATATGCTAGAAATGGCACATCTCCATACATAAAAAGTTCCAGCAAGCTGTCAGTGCCCAAGAGAAATTCTATTAAATAGTGAGCGGCACATAAAATAATTTGTAAATTCCTGAAGTTTGTTTGAAATTTTGGCTTTTGAAGCTCAGTAATAGTTTTACAAATGGATGCCAGTATCTGATGCCATGTGGCGGTGATGATAAAAAAAAGTCACATGATTAGCTTCCTTAGTTCTTCCATACCATCATATAAAACTTTAGTTTAGAAATTTTCCCCTGCTCTCCTTCCCCAAGAAAATCCAACACTCAGATCTTAAAGAATGATAGACTTTCTTCTATCAAACAAACCTGTGAGTCCTATCATTACAAACTTTAGAGGGAACAGTGTAATATCTTCATCTTCAGCCGAGCATCAACCATAACTTAACACATTAAATATACATTTTAGTCTGTCAAACAAGAATTATTCTGTTTGAATTTCCATAGTATTGCTATATTTGCTGAAAACAGATATGTTGGAATTGGAACTAGGAGCTCAAGGTTATTGTCATCAGTAATTGATAACTCACTTGGTAATGCCATATGTAGCTGATCCAAGCAGACCAGAAGATTGGGTTTAGTTGCCAAGCTGTTAGCTGGTTTTAGGCAGGGTGGAACTGGAGTCATTACAACTGGCTACATTGGCCCTGGACTAGGGTTGAGAATATCAGCCAGGACTCCTGCTCTTGATTGTTATATCACTCCTACTCGAAAGTGCACGTGTAAAATTCAGATGAGGACAGGTTTGGACTTGGCTGTGATACTCCTTCACAATTGAATAGTCTTTCAATGCTCCTATCTCATACATGCATTTTAAGCTGACAATTATGGTTGAAGAGGCTTTTACTTCAGATTCCCAGCATCCGCAGTATTTTGCTTTTGTTTCAACCCAGGGCTCAGCCTGGTAACGTTTCATAAGGAAGTCAGTGTTTTCACTGGGATTACAGGATATCAATGTCAACCAATCATATCATTTAGAAGGGGAGACTGCATCCTGTCAGAACCAGATAGTTGGAGGGTGGGATTGGAGGCTGCCAGGACCAGTCAGAAGGTTTGGAGAATGGGACTGAAGGTTATTAGAACTAGACAGATCATTTGGAGGCCATTGAATCAATCAGACCCTACTTTCCCCATTGTTAGTTATGTACAATCCCAAGGCAAAAAAAAAAAAATTGAATGAGCTTCTGTTTTCCGAGAGTCACAGTTAAATGAGTGCTTGCTTAGTGTTTGTCCCCCCCAAAAAGTTATATATAGCAAACAAGCTGCTAAAATGCCGCTTTTAAAATCATTTCACTTTCCTCAAAAAAGTTTTCTGAGTATGCCTGACTATTGTCTTTTGTGAAGGTTTATTCATAACTTGTTGCAGTTACTTTTTATGAAATGATGATGTTCCCTGGTGTGTGTGTATATATATAGAGATATATAGATGTACAGTCAGACATAGATTTTATGAAAGTGTATGTTATGTTTTATGTTATGAAATCACTGCATCTTTTGATTCCATCGTGCTTGTAGGAGGAATGAATTAGTGCATCCAGGTTTCTTGGCATGACTGTACGTGCATTGGGAGCAACGCAGGCCAGTGGAATGAGGCAACTTGTTTGGTCTTGGCTTCTGGCTGTTAGTTAGGCCTGGGGATGGGGTCTTCCATACTGATGGTCATGTCCGTTGGGGTTGCTCCCCCTCATGTACTTTCTTGGGAACCCAATAAAATGAAAAAGGTGTATTATTATTTTTTAATATTACATTTTTCCCTCTCATCTTATTCTGTCTCTGTTTCCCTTCATTCTTGTTCGTTTTCTAAAATAGTAATGCAGGAAAGGGCCATTGGAAATCAATTTGAAGGTAATGCAGAGAGCAAGAGTTGGATATACATAAACTAGTAGTTTCCTTTATGATTCCTTTTCAGGTTCAGACAGCTTTACCCATAGGCAGAACAGGCATTGAAATATGATACAAAGATGGATATTTGGTGACATTGGTTAGATAGGGCACAAAGATGGGCTATTATAATTTTCCAGGGAGAGGTCAACCAAACCAGGAAAGCCTTTGTCTAACATTATTATGATGTTCAATAAGAACTACATCAAGCAAGGCTGTGTCATCGCACCAAGGCTCTTCTCGATCTTCCTTGCTGCAATGCTCCATCTCACCCTCAGTAAGCTCCCCGCTGGAGTGGAGCTAATTTACAGAACAAACGGGAAACTGTTCAACCTCCGTCGCCTCCAGTCCAGATCCAAGGTCGTCCCATCCTCTGTCGTCGAATTACAGTATGCAGACGACGCTTGCATCTGCGCTCACTCGGAGGTCGAACTCCAAACCATCGTCAACACCTTCACCGAAGCGTACGAGAGCATGGGCCTTACACTAAACATCCGTAAGACAAAGGTCCTCTACCAACCTGCCCCCGCCACATAGTACTGCCCCCCGATTATCAAAATCCACAACAAGGCCTTGGACAACGTGGACCACTTTCCATACCTCGGGAGCCTACTGTCAACAAGGGCGGACATCGATGACGAAGTCCAACACCGCCTTCAGTGTGCCAGTGCAGCCTTCGGTCGCCTGAGGAAGAGAGTGTTTGAAGACCAGGACCTCAAACCCGGCACTAAGCTCATGGTCTACAGAGCAGCAGTGATACCCGCCCTGCTGTATGCCTCAGAGACATGGACCATGTACAGCAGGCACCTCAAAGCACTGGAGAGGTACCACCAACGCTGCCTCCGCAAGATCCTGCAAATCCATTGGCAGGATAGGTGCACCAACGTCAGTGTTCTCGCTCAGGCCAACATCCCCAGCATCGAAGCTTTGACCATGCTCAATCAGCTCCGATGGACGGGTCACATTGTCTGCATGCCCAATACGAGACTCCCGAAACAAGGAGCTCCGGCACGGCAAGAGAGCCCCAGGTGGGCAGAGGAAACGCTTCAAGGACACCCTCAAAGCCTCCTTGAAAAAGTGCAACATCCCCACTGACACCTGGGAATCCCTGGCCCAAGACCACACAAAGTGGAGGAGAAGCATCAGGGAAGGCGCCGAACACCTCAAGTCTCTTCGCCAGGAGCAAGTGGAAGCCAAGCGCAAGGAGCGCACGTCAACCCAAGCAGCCCGCCCACCCGCCCCTTCAACCACCGTCTGCCCCACCTGTGACAGAGACTGTAGGTCCCGCATTGGACTCATCAGTCACCTGCGAACTCATTTTTAATGTGGAAGCAAGTCATCCTCGGTTCCGAGGGACTGTCTAAGAGAGAAGAGAGACATCAATAGCGCAACTTGAACGTGAGAAAACATGGAATGAGGACAGACCATTCTGCATCCTCCAACAGACCATATGTGATTCCTAAGATGAAATCAATTCAAAATTCCCCCCCACCCCCGAGATAATCCAACATTACAATCTACATTATTTAGTCCTGTTGGGTTGCAATCCAGGGATGACATTTCCATGTTCCCAACACAACTGGAAATACAGTGTTCCATACAGTTCGATATTCTATGTCAATATGTCATACTGAGCAGTCTCACTCAGAGATGGCACCACATCGTTCATAAGCAACTTAAAATGGTGGAGTAGGGCTTTCTTCTCTCAGGTTTCGGCACAGCAGGGAAAGTTTTAATGCTTCTAATCCATGTGTCATGCTAACAACAAAATAGTTCACTTTGATTAACATATTTTTTTCAATGGTCTAAACAATCATATATACCCAATCTAAGCTTAACATTCTAAAGCTACACTTCCATTCAGTCCCAATATGGAAATGCCCTGACCCAAGCCAAAAATTTAAATAGTTATGTTTATTATGACTTACCTTTATTACCAGAACAATAACTGTGACTGACAGTTACATATATTCAGGTGAGGAGCAGCAATATAATAAATGTACAAAATTCAATAACCAGCACTTTAAGTGACTTGGGGGTAAAAATTAGGTCGCGCCCCATTTGGGGCGCAAATATCGTCTGGACGCAAATATTAGCGCCTGGCGCTAATTATCGGCACTGACAGGAAACTTCACTTTTACCGCCCCGGGAGGTGAGTGGAGCGCTAAAGCAGGCGCGGCACACCTGTCTTAAGGCGCAAAGGCCAAGGAGTGAGGCGCTAACTCAGCGCACGAGCGCAGCGCAGCTGCTGCCAGTTAGCGAGGGAACACAGACACACTGGCGCCGGACACTTCTTAAAGCGGGGGGGGGGCCACTTGCTCCCCAGCCACACCCTGCTCATTGCAGCCTTGAATCTCAGCCTGGAGAGACCTGTAATCCATTTTGCTGCCAAGCATGGAGAGGGTGAGAGAACGCGCTCATCGCTTCACCGAGCGGGCCTTGGATGCTCTGGTTGACGCAGTGGAGCGCAGACGATGCATGCTGTTCCCGGAGAGTGGCAGGAGGCCTTTGCCACGCGAGTTCAGAAGAGTGTGGAGGGAGGTGGCTCAGAGCGTCTCCTCCAGGAGCATGGTGCCCAGGACCCATGTTCAATGCCGCAAAAAGTTCAACGACCTCACTCGGGTCGTCAGGGTGAGTGGCTTTTTCTCAATACCTCTCTATCCCTCCATCTCAACCTCACTCTATGGCCAGAGGGTCTTAAAACCCCAATGCACAACACTCATCCAACACCTATGGCCCTTTCATCAAACACACACACACATTCTACACTTTGCATACAGTAAGGGCTATTCACCTATGGGAGGCACATCAGGCAAGACCATGGCTGTATATTGTAAGGGCTATTCACCTATGGGAGGCACATCAGGCAAGACCATGGCTGTATATTGTAAGGGCTATTCACCTATGGGAGGCACATCAGGCAAGACCATGGCTGTATATTGTAAGGGCTATTCACCTATGGGAGGCACATCAGGCAAGACCATGACTGTATATTGTAAGGGCTATTCACCTATGGGAGGCACATCAGGCAAGACCATGGCTGTATATTTACTCAGATGCTGTCCTTTTTCTTGCAGGCTAAGCTGGCTCATAATCGGAGACAGCAGCAACGGACGGGTGGAGGGCGGCTTCAGCTGCAACCCCTCAGCGATCTGGAGGAGCGCGTCCACAGGATTGTGGCAAGCCGGGTGATCGGTCCCGTTGCCACTGGAGACGCCGACCCCGTTGTGGACAGCAATGGTAAGGTCATCACCTTTTTGTCCTCTGTCCTTCCACTTGTCCCTCACAATACCAGCCTTTGACACTTTCAATCCAACTTGCTAACTCGCTGCACTTATTCCTCCCTTACTGCCACCCTGTCCTCACGCTAAAGCCACTCTTGTACCTCCCTGCTTTCAGATGGTGATTCACCAGCTGAGGAGACGGGCCCTGAAGCTGCCACTGGGAGTGATGCTGCAGCTGAGGAGGAAGAGGAAGCCAGAGCATCAGTGCCACCCTCTCCCGAGGAAGCCCATGCCCACACTGGGAACACGCCTTCCCCGGAGGGGAGCAGGGGGGAAGGGGCTGATGATGGTGAAGCTCCAGGACCCAGCGGGCTGCAGCAACGCCATGGGGGGGTAGGGAAGAACGGGGGCCTTCTCCCCAGAGGGAGAGTATGCCAGACACTCCTACTGCAATGGACGCAGAGGAGGAGCGGCTGATTGCAGAAATGAACACCCAGGCGGTGGGCATGCACACTGAGCTCATGGGTGCAGTGGGAAGGGTGCCCGAATGCATTGAGTCACTGGCAAGGAGTGTGGAGCACTTCGCTGTAGCACAGGCGGATGCCACACTAACGCTTAGTGCTGCAATTCAGTCACTGGCTGCCGTGATCCCACCTCTGACTGCTCTCATACAGACTCAGATGGAGGCCACGCGAGCACAGACTGCTGCCAACCTCGATGGTTCATGCACATGTCCCCGGGGCTGTCACCGCGCCACAGCAGGCCAGCAATCTGTTCTCCGGCAGATTGCTCCGGATGCTGAAGTGCTGCCCCGTGGGAGTGCCAGTGTGTCGGGCGAGCAGGGAGTTGCTGTCCTCTCTCACGATGACAGCATTCCTGCTGCCAACACTGTCACTTCTCCACTGCACTTGCCACCGCCTGTAGGACAGACTGCTGCCGCCCATGCAGAGTTGGTGCAGTCTGCAGCCGGGCCCTCCAGGCCCAGAAGTGGTCGAGGCCGTCCTTCAGGGGCATCTGCAGTGTCAGGGTCTGACGAGCAGCAGCCTTCCACCAGCCTTGCTGCAGCCACTGAGGTCCCATTACGGAGGAGCAGTAGGGTTAGAAGGGGGGAAGTGCGCAAGGGAAGGAGATCACCCTCGAAGGGCAAAAAGTAGGAGGTGTGCCAAAATGCTGGTCATTTTTTTATTAAAGGTCGAGGTTCATGGTCCAACTTTTGTTTAGTGTTTTGGACATTATCTCCAGGTTGTGAGAACCAGTTATGTTATTGACTGTTTTTTTGTGTTTATTTCTATGAGTTTGTCATGAGGAATTGACACACACAGAGTTTGTAAAATAAATAAGTTTCTGTATTCAAAATATACATGGCTGGTGGTTGGAATTATTGGTGCCTTGGCCGGCTTAGAGGTTGCGTGCTGGGTTGATTAGTGTTTGTAGCAATGGCAGGGGCCCTAGAAGCGGCTTGCTATTAGTCGTTGACGGACGGCCCTTGCAGTTTGACCATTGTGGGCCGCCCTCCTGCCTTGGTGCTGCTGATGATCATCGTCCTCGTCCTCTTCCTCCTCTTCCTCCTCCTCCTCTTGTGGTGCTACAAGGCCTGGTGGCATTGGCTGGGTCCTAAGGATTGCCATGTTGTGCAACATGCAGCACACGACTACGAAGTTCGAAACTTGCTCAGGCGAGTACTGCAGGGCTCCTCCGGAATGGTCCAGACAGCGGAACCGTTGTTTCAGCACGCCGATTGTGCGCTCAATAATGTTCCTGGTTGCTTGATGGCTTTCATTGTACCGCAGCTCAGCAGGGGTGTTTGGCGTACGGAGCGGTGTCATCAGCCAGGTGCTCAATGCGTACCCCTTGTCCCCCAGAAGCCAACCAACTGGCTGATGCGGTGCCTCGAAAACTTCTGCCACAGTAGTCTGGCGCAGGATGAAAGCATCGTGGCAGCTGCCCGGATAGTGGGCATTGACAGCGAGTATCACCTGTCTGTGGTCACAGACCAACTGCACATTCAAGGAATGGAACCCCTTTCTGTTCCTGAATTCCTCTGCATTCTCTCGCGGAGCACGCAAAGCCACATGCGTGCAGTCAATGGCGCCCTGCACCATGGGGAAGCCCGCTACCCTCGCAAAGCCCAGAGCACGGTCACGCTGCTTGTCTGGGGTCATAGGGAAAGAGATGAAGTCTCGTCTCCTTCTGAAGAGGGCATTGGTGACCTGCCGGATGCAGCGATGCACCGCAAACTGGGAGATATTGGCGAGGTCCCCAACAGCAGCTTGGAATGAGCCAGTGGCGTAGAAGTTCAAAGCCACTGTGACCTTCACTGCCACCGACAGAGACATCCTGGACCTCAGCTGAGGCTGCAGATCTGGCTGCAGCAGGTGGCAGAGCTCAGTGACCACCTCCTTGCTGAATCGCAGCCTTCGCAAACACAGCTCCTCGGACATATGGATGTAGGAGAGCTGTTCACGATATACCCTGGGAGGGTAAGCTCTCCTGTACATGCGCCTGATGGCCCTCCTCCGTCTGGCCATCATTGCCACTCTCTGTCTGCGTCTCTGTATCCTCCGATTCAGCTGGAGCAGGACGACGCCCCCAATCATTGCAGCCCCCATATTCTCTTTGCCAGAAAAGTAATGAGGTACAGCAACTAAAGTAGCAACAAAGTTAGGATGAATAGGCAAAACTACCTCACAAAGCGTTGAGTCAATGTAGAAGTCTCTCTCTCTCTCTCTCCGAATCTCTCTCTCTCTCTCAGAACGAGTGGTGCATAAATGTCGACCACAGAAAAAGACAGGAAGAGGCCCCCTTTAAATAGCGCCCCCCCCAGCCCCACACCGATTGATAACGTTCCAGTCTTCCGGTCGTTGGAAGCGCCAGGCGGTAAGGCAGGGGGCGCCACTCAATTTCCGCTCCGGGGCGCCCCAAGGGCGTTGCACCATGGAATGACGTCACAATCTGCGCGCGCAGGTGGTCGCAGCGGTAAGTTTTAGCGCCGCCGCACAATCTCAAGTTAAGTTCTCGAGCGGCGCAAACAGCGCTGCGCCCGGGCGTTAGCGGCTTAACGCCCCATTAGCGCCCTCTTAAGGCGCTAACGGGAGGCGCAACCAAGTGAATTTTTACCCCTTGAAGTCTAAACAAGCATTTCACTTAGAATAATGTATTAATTCATTGCAATTATGACTATATTTGCAAATCAAAGGGAATTTTACCCTATTTTCTCTATTGTAATGTTATTTAGTGAAGTTTTATTTCTTTTTCAATAATTTAATACATTGTGAAATGGCCTCAGACTTCCATCTGGTCCTTCACTTTTACTGCATCAAGAAATGTAGTTTTAAAAAGGAAAAATCAATAAATGAAATCCTATTTTCAGTCAATTTTTGTAATCATATACAATAAAAGTACAAATAAAGACTGTACTGATGGGGAGACGGAGAGAGAGAACAATAAAACCAATAATTAGACAATTGTATTAGTAAAGGGTTCTAATTGGCAGAAGGTTGTGTGAAGACTCAAAATAAATGCATCATTTCACCTAATTCCAATCTTCCTTTCTGTCCCCTCAAGGCCACCCTTCTGGTTGGAATTCTTTTGCAGCCAAGAAAGCAAGACAGCGAAGGTTGTGAACTTCCACTTTCTCTTTGGTGCTACTCTGTGATTAGCTGTCAGAGCCGACAATTCAGTTGGGATGAGATGGGGCAATACAGGTTTTTCTTCTTCTGAAATGCAGAACATGCTTTTATGTGCGGCTACATTACTAGTATCTCAGCAATGGACTGACAAAGTCCGCCAACTTGATGCGGGTAAACTTAACTGACAAGCAACCATGGATTTGGACCCGTGACTTTGTATTGGGAGGGAACTTTATTGCTTGCGTTACTAGACTGTGTAAACCAATGTTGTTTTGGTATTTTGTACCAAAGTTACTACTATAGATCAGAAGGAGCTTTTTGAACAAGTGCCTTTAGATAACGAATGACTTCCAAAGTTTATGTTTATTTATGTTTCATAGCACCATTATTTAGATAATAAGCAACACAAGGCTTCAACATGAGATGAAATGACATCATAAGCCATTGGAGCAAAACATGAGCAATTTACAAAGTCATCCAAACTTTAAGGTTGCCACAGTCTTTTATACTCCTTGACAAAGTTCAGTTATATTTGTTTTATTTTCTCCGAACATTCTGTGGAATTGTACCATTTAAATTTGTATTTTCAATTGCTATCACTAATATGACTGCTGAGATTTTCCATTCGCTATACATCACATAACACGATTTTGACAGTAGATGAGGGTATAATTGAATTAACTGACAAAAAAGGTTTAGCTGAGAAATAACATACTTTATCCCCATATCATCTATCTCTGCCAGAGGAGATCTGATAGGTTTCATAATCTAGAATATCTTAAAAATGGTATGATAGCATGCGGCTTCTGACTGGAACAAGATGGTGTCACACTCAGATATGACATCTTGGAAATGGACAAGAAATTGGCTGAAGGGTAGAAAACAATTGTTGGAGGAGTTATGTTGGGATGGGAGCATAGCAAGAAGGGTGCCCCAGGGACGGCTTCTGTTTCAAATTTGCATCAATGACTTGGATTGATTGATGTAGAAACTCAATGCAAATTGGTCAAATTTGCAGATGATACCAAACTAGGGCAGGCATTGAAATCAGAGGAGCCTGCAGAAAGAGTACAAAAGGAGTTGAACAAAATATGTTAGTGGGCGGAAATATGACAGATAAAATTTAATTTAGACAAGCGTAAGGCACTGCATATAGGAAGAAAAAATGGGCAACACACACATTTCATGATCGGTGTTGAAATAGGATGAAGCTGAAAGAGATCTAGGAGCCCGAGAGTCTCAGAGCTCAACGTGTCCAACCAGTGCCGAGCAGCAATAGAATATTGAATGATATATCCAGAAAAATAAAATCTAAGTCGGCGAGAAAGTCATGGCCAAAATTTACAGTGCTCTGGTCAGACCACAGTTTGAGTATTGTGTCCAGTTTGAGTCACTGAGCCACAAGGGAAACATTCGAGCATTGGAGGCATTGCAGAGAAAAGCCACAACGTTGTTCCCTGGTGTCAGAGGTCTGAGCTGTGAGGAACGATGGAAGAAACTTGGGATTTTCAAGCTTAAAAGGAGACATCAAGAAGTGATCTTATAGTAGCATAAAAGATAGTTAATGGTCTGGAAAAAGTAAATCCGGAATATTATTTTGAAGTAAATTGCATGAATAGGTCAAGGGGTCATATGTTCAAGCTAGTGAAAGGCAAATTTAGGACTGATATCGAGAAGTTTATTTTCACACAAAGAGTGATCAATACATGGAATGGACTTCCAGATTGAGTGGTAGAGTTGAAAATCCTGCAATCATTTAATAACCAATTGAATGCTGCAATGGATGAAATCCAGGGTATTTCAGGATTGATGAGCTGAGGTGAGTTAAATAGGCTTCCCTCATCCTTAATGATCTTGTGATCTAGTGAAATAAATAAAATCACAACACTGTAACTATTTAGACTCATGAACGTCCACCAAATCTGAAACGCAAATATTTATATGTTTGCTTGATGAAGGCAAACTCAGGAGGAGCCAAGGAAGAAATGTACAGACTGGTGACTGCTTTTACCCAGTTGTATTAAATTTGGAAGACCCATTTCCAACCACAGATTCTAGGACATTCAGCCGTCCCTGGACAAACAACACCACTTTGGTGAAACAACAAGTTAGTGACAAGTTCCCTTTGTGGGGATGCTTCTGAGATTGGGCTTCATGCCTAATGGGGTGTTCCCGATGACCCAGCACTAAAGATTGTAGAAACAACATGATCCTCATTAGCTGGTTGACTCTGCAGCTAGAGGTGATAGCCGTGACTTTTAGAAAGTGGGAGTGCTGGCCTTTCCATAGATTTTTTGCCCCAGTTATTTTGCTGCAGGACCAGGAAATCTAGTTCCTTCTCAATGTTCAGCCAATCCACAAAGTTATCTCAAAGGCAGAGAAAGGTTCAGAGAGATTTGTATAACAATATTTAAGCCATGGTTATGCTACGTCTACTGAACTGTTAAAACAAAAAAATATCAAGGATGGAAAAAGACTATTTGGCCTACCAAAGCCTATCCTAGCTTCCAATCTCATCCAATTGTGTTCTGAATCTGCCTAAAATTTGCATCTTTACTACCTTGTGTGGGAGGTTGTTCCAGACATTTTATCACCTTTTGTGTGAAAACCTTTTTGGTATTATCTAATTTTTCCCCCCACAAATTTGCACTTTATACTTAGGATATCTTGTCCTATTATTCAGGCAGAAAGAGGGCACAAAGTATACCAATATAGCAGTGGGACAGCCTGCGTTCAATCTTCGCAGGTGTTGGTCCCATTGCTAAAATTGTGGGCCTCATTTTTTAGGTGTGCTGGGTGGATGCCTTAAACAGGCCCTTTGAATATACACAAATCACTAAAGGTAGCGACGCAGGTTAATAAGGCCATAAAAAAAGTAAACCAAGTACCAGGGTTTATTTCTAGAGGGATAGAATTGAAAAGTAGAGAAGTTATGCTAAACTTGTATTGAACCTTGGTTAGACAACACTTGGAGTACAGTGTACAATTCTGGTCGCCATATTATAAAAAGAATATAGAGGCACTGGAGAGGGTGCAAAGAAGATTTACAAGGATGATACCAGAAATGCGAGGGTATACCTATCAGGAAAGGATGAACAGGCTGGGTCTCTTCTCTCTTGAAAAGAGAAGGCTGAGGGGTGACCTAATAGAGGTCTTTAAAATTATGAAAGGTTTTGATAGAGTAGATACAGAGAGAGTGTTTCCACTTGTGGGGAAGAGCAAAACTAGAGGCCATCCATATAAGATAGTCACCAAGAAATCAAATAGGGAATTCAGAAGAAACTTCTTCACCCAGAGAGTGGTGAGAATGTGGAACTCGCTACCACAGGGAGTGGTTGAAGCAAATAGTATAGATGCATTTAAGGGGAGGCTAGACAAGCATATGAGGGAGAAGGGAATAAAGGCTGACAGAGTTAGATGAGGAAAAATGGGAGGAGGCTCGAGTGGAGCATAAATGTCAGCATGGACTGGTTGGGCTGAATGGCCTGTTACTGTGCTGTATATCCTATGTAAACCAAGGTAATATGTTGAAGGACCCCTTTTAAAAAGTAGTCACCGATGAGCAGTTTTTTAATTAAACATTTTTGTTAAACTTTCTGTGGCACCAAGAGGAGCAGGAGTGCATCCACCAACTCCTCCACCATCCTAGCAATCATGTCTCCCCATGGCCAGCACCAAACCCCCTCCTGGAACTTATCTGAGGGCCACTGCCGGCGAGGCAGGTGGCCTGAAATTCAATCCCAGAGAAGGGCGAGCTTTCTGTGGGGACGCAACAGGCACCGGCAGCTCGCCCAGAATATGAAGATGAGGCCCGGTTCCGGGTAGGCCTCGTACCTCTCTGTCCAGGCGTGCGCTGCTTGCACAGCCCCGAGTCTAGGCCCAAAGGCAGGCCCAGACTCATTCCTACCCCTAGCACTTCAAAAAATTAAAATCAAATATGGTGAAACCATATGAGTGGATTTCAGATGAACATATGTGGCCCAGTTGTAGTCTGATGTAAGCGTGAAGATCCTATATAAAATACATGAACCTTTTGATTGTATCCATATTTCTCCGTCCACTCTCCTTAACTGATTCAGCTTTTTTTTTTCCATTCTCCCTTCCTTTGGCCTCTCCCATTGCTTCCAGATCCCTCTCCCTTGCCTTATGGAGCAGATTAATTTAAGGAAAGGACCTGCATTTATATAGCACCTTTCACGACCTCAGGACATCCCAAAGCACTTTATAGCCAATTACGTACTTTTTGAAGTGTAGTCACTGTTGTAATGTAGAGAAACGTGGCAGCCAATTTGCGCACAGCAAGCTCCCACAAACAGTAATGAATACAGCATAACCAGATAATCTGTTTTAGTGATGTTGGTTGAGGGAAAATATTGGCCAGGACACATGGAGAACTCCTCTGATCTTCTTCAAATAGTGCTGTGGGATCTTCTACAGCCACCTGAGAAGTCTGTTTCACATCTCATCCGAAAGACGGCACCTCCGACAGTGCATCAGTCCCTCAGTACTGTCCTGGAGTGTCAGCCTGGATTATGTGCTCAAGTCTATGGTAATCTGGGTGCATAAATGTTGTCCTGAGCAGAAGCCCCACATTTGCTCTCATTTGGAGTTGAGGTGGGAAATTATAGCAGAAGGCAGGGAAAGGCACATCAGGGGACAGCAGTCGACAGGGAACGGAAATAAATACACACAAAACAGTGAAATCAACTTGCCCAGTCAGTCGCCAGCAAACTGAATGACCTGTGCGAGGTTGACCTGGGAATAGTTTAAATTCACAGGCAGCAGTAGCGTACTGAAAGTCACAGGCAGAGATTTTAAAGACTCCAGGAGCAAGTTATTGAGATTCCCATAGATCTGGTATGGGCCTAACTGTAGTACTGCACAAATTAATGGGCCGTATATTCCGATGCCTACGGGTGTGTACGCGCTGTGTACACACCCGTAGGGAAATCGGAAATGCCGGTTTCAGGCATGCCAGGCGCATGCGCTGAAAACCGGCATTTCCGATCTGTCAAGAATGCTCTTGACAGATCGGACGCCTGCCCTGGAGAAGGGCCTCTGCGGGCGGATAGTTCCGGTTTCTGGAGAACCTCCGCCCGCTGAAAACCCTTAGAAATCTTACGCCTGGTAAAAGCAGGTGTAAGGCCTGCTTTTACCAGCATAAAATTGAAAAAAGTGAAAAAAAAATGTTCACTCATTTATCATTTAAAAATACTTTAAAAAAGGTAAGTTTATTTTTAGCCCCGTAAAAAACTTTAATTATTTTTTTCAAAAAATTACATTTTTGTTTAAAATATTTAATTTATTGTAATTTCAACTCATTTTAAAAATGTGATTTAAAAAAAAATTATTTAATGTTTTACAGTGTTTTGGGGGTGATCTCCATTCATATATTTGACAGGTCTATCTGTCAAGTGTATGAAGGGAGATTCCCTTCTCCTATTGGCTCCCCATGGCCCACGTGATCCCAGGGACGCTTGCGAACCGCCTGCGCCTCTGGGATACGTGGGCCCTGCACATTTCGAGTTGGAGAGGCCCAGGAGCGGAAGTGTCCGGACCTCGGGAGCCCTCAGGTAAGTCCGTAGATTTTTTCCAGATTGGAGGCCTCCGCACACAAGAAGCCTCCGATCGGAAAATAGAAATTGGACCCCATTGGGCCTGAAAGATGTCCAACCCAATATTGGGTCTGGCCATTTTTCAGGTGTCCAGGGCAGCGGCCTTAAACAGGTGTCAGGCCCCTTGCATATGCCTAATGTCTGTTGTAGGATCCCTCCAGGAGGCTGGGCTGCCCTGAGTGGAGCACGAGTCGGGTCTGCTCCGCTCAGGCATGGATGCGGCCTAGCAACCACCAAAAAGGTAGGTTATTATTTTCTTCCGTTTTATGTGGAGCCAGCAGGAGTGCTCCTCCCAGCTCCGCAGCACTCCCGAGGGCTCCCCACCAGTTCTCCTCTACACCCCTCCACCCCGGACTTATATTCATACTTATAAAATGGGCGAGCTGCCTGTGGAGGCACAAAAGGCACCAGCAGCTCATCCAGGGCCTAAATAAATTTCCGCCTTAACGTCTACAATTCATATTAATTTTCTTAAATGGAAGGTAGGTGTTTTTATTCTAGTACAAGCTCGAAGGTTAGATGGTCTACGTGATCTGGTCATTAAATATCTACATCTCATCTGGCATAAGGCAAAGCAGTCCATAATCCTCATCCCACGTTTTAAATTAACGTGAGGGGGAATTTGAACCCACCCGAGCTGGTTACGGGATGGGGCGGGTGCGCCATTAAATTAACAATGTAAAGATTTACAGCCCCGTTCCCGCCTGCTGCCAACTTAACTGGACCTTTATTTTTCGGCAGCTGAGGCGCCCGTCTGACTCAGGCCTCATTACTGTATGCTAATGCAGGTCCTATGATGTCCATAGGATCCCCGAAGGCAATTTAACAGCCTATTCAGCATGGCATCTGCAGCGGGCATACCACTCAGTAAAACCTGGCGGGGAAGCCCTCTAAGGTAAGCCAAAAACTTTTCCTAGTGGGGCCAGGAGGAGCAGGAATGATCGACTGGTAGTGAAAACTCTGCAAGTCTACGTGTCATGGGGATTCCTTGTCTCACTCACAGCAAGTCAAGCAGAGGCGGGCTAGGTCTTCTGAGGTCAATGATTGACTTTGTGGCTTCCAAGCTAACCGTCCACAAGTGTTGGAGGCATAGTAGTGCCCTTGTGACTGCAGCCCCTCCAACCTTTATCTATCTAAGAGGGACGGAATGTGGTATATCCAGTGTGTGACTTTGAGCTGGTCACCCCATTGTTTCATAGTTCTGTTGTCGTCTATTAAAATAAAGCAGGTGATACAAACATGGAGAAAATATCTTCCTGGGATTTCATAATTTAACTGCATGCTTTCAGCCTTTTCTGGTCAAGACAACTAAAGGAGGGCGAAATAACGTTAATACTGCATTAAAAATCTATTCAATGGATAAATGCCCATCAGATTTCCAAGTTGTACATCTTTCCTTCCGCATGATTTATGGAAAATATTACATATAATGGAGAGCAGCCTACCTGAATACCAGTAATTGAACTTTTCCTATCAATGTGCTCAATATTACTCTAACAAACTTACTATAAGTTTTGTGTATTTAACAGTCTTTTTCAGGGAATCAGATCTTATCAGTTGCATGGAGAATCCATGCATTACCTGTTCTGAATGACAGATGTCCAATTAGTGTTTTATTCAGGTTTATTATGTAGAAGTTTTTTTGATATCTTTAGTTATATAGTTAAATTTGTTTTATTTTAGATTTATTAAAATTGCCTGACACTTAGTACATTTTTTAAGACATTAAAAATAAACTGGTGAGTGTTTGCGTAATATAATTATACACATTTTCCTCTCAGACTGAAACAATCCCTCCATTTTATGAATGACAATCTCAGCTCTATTTCCAATTATGGACTACAAACTTTAAACACGGGGGATATTTTCAGAAATTAATTTCACATCTTGTACAAAACATCTTTTGTAGGAGTTAATTTAGCTAACAGGATAGCAAATTTTTCTAATCGTTTAAATGCTCAATTAGTTAAAAAAAACACTAATTGTATGCAAAAACCAGAGTAGATGGAGTGTATACAATAAATAGAGACTCGTGCGTCTGCACTTTATCAGTGTTATCTGAAACATTCAGCATTAAGTTTTTGATGAATGCTTTCCTATAACAATTAAAAGTAAATGCCATTTTTCACCCAATATTCTCTCCTGACGGCAGGGACTCATGGCCTGTGTGGTTCTATAGGTATCAACAGACATCCAGTACTTTGCCCTAACATTCGTTCATCATATGAGAGCCTAAAGTCATCAGCCATAGCTCTGTGATAGCACTCTTGCCTCTGAGTCATGAAGGTTGTGGGTTCAAGTCCCACTCCAGAGACTTAGGCACAAAATCTAAACTAAGACTCCAGTGCAGTGCTGAGGAAGTGCTGCACTGTCGGAGGTGCTGTCTTTCGGATGAACTGTTAAACTGAGGCCCAGCCTGCCATCTCAGGTGGATGTAAAAGACCCCATGGTACTTTTTCGAAGAAGAGCAGGGAAATTCTCCCCAGTGTCCTGGCCAATATTTATCCCTCAACCAACATAACTAAGAACAGAGTACCTGCTCATTATCATTTTCACATTGCTGTTTGTGGGACCTTGCTGCATGCAAATTGGTTGCTGTGTTTCCTACATGACATCAATGATTACACTCCAGAAATACTTCACTGGCTGTAAAGTGCTTTGGGACATCCTGAGGTCGTGAAAGGTGCTACATAAATGCGAGTCTTTCTTTTAGACAGTGAGTGTCGGCAGGCTATTCAACAATGGGGTGGCGTAAAAACCGAGCCCAATCTTGTTGTCACTCAAAATCCACATATATATACTTCCAACAGGAATAACTAGATATTTATTAATCAGCAAAAGAAACCCTGGTCTTTACTGAGTTAGGTGTTCTCAGGCAGCGTACC
Organism: Squalus acanthias; assembly: GCA_030390025.1. Lineage (NCBI taxonomy): Eukaryota > Metazoa > Chordata > Chondrichthyes > Squaliformes > Squalidae > Squalus > Squalus acanthias. The sequence goes on along the minus strand of CM059447.1, from coordinate 16,215,566 downwards.
AGTGGGAGGATTATAATTGGCTTCATACTGAGTTGGGGAGGTAAGGAAAACCATCCAGGTCTCCCACTCTTGATCCAGCAACCCCCTACTGGAAGTGTATGTATTTGGACATTGGGTTTGGACAACGGACGATGACCAGTTTGGGTTTGGATGTGATGCTTCCAGTAGTTGACTGGCCGGCAATGTTCATTGTCATGGCTCACACATAAATAGTGACCACTTGAATGAGGTGCGGGGAAGTGACAAATGTCGATTGAACCACAGCCCAGCGAGGAGGCAACGCCTTCAGGAAAGGGAGGGGAGAAAAGGCCGCCAGAAGATGAAGAACCTTGCCTGTTTTAACTGTATGCATTCATGTGTTTCTACTGGTTCAGGTCATGTAAAATATCACAACTTCATGAAAGGAGCCAGAATATAATCCCGCATACATTTTTATTATTTTTTTAATTTACAAAAAAATAACACGTGGAACTGTGCCATACAGTGTGGTAAAGTCCCCCGCTCCCTCCCAGTCTGTTCTGTTAATTGCTCTCAGCTGGACAGTTGTAGAGACTCTGGAACTGGCTTCAGCACTCCAGAGCAAGTATGGGGGGGGGGGGGGGGGGGAGGGGTTGAAATTAGCCAAGGTCCCTGATTTTTATTGCTATTCTGTGACTCATGTTAAAGTGCACGGATATATCGGAGAAAGACAGGGTTGGGCATGACTGATGGGATGCCCCTGTGGAATTACAGCCTGCTGACTTTCACTGTCTAAACTCACATGGGAGGTACTGCCACTTGGGTGAGGTAGCGCCAGCAGAAAGGTAGCACAGAATGAGTCAGCACCTTCAGAACATTCGAGAAAATTGGTGGGGGAAATATCTGGAATATATTTCTTGTTTGTCTCAACATAGAACAATATGTTTGAAGGTGTAAGCTATCTGTAAATACAACCCACGTTAACATTCTTTCTACCTCGCACACTTTTCTTCCTGCAGACAGAAGGATGAGATTTCTGCCTTGAGATTTCAAAGTTTTTTCTTTGTATGATCGGCAAACGAGAAATGCACTTGGGCGGGTTGGGACTCCACCCAGTGAAGACAAGCATTGTACAAACTTGCCCAATGGGAGCAGGCCTGTTTGAAGGACAGATGATCGAACTTGCAAAAACTCTAGGGTGTGTGTGGGGCTCTCCACCTTTATAGCTGGGAGGCCCTGATCACATCCCAAAGCATGTTGCAAAACATATATTCCAGCAGGTTATCTCATAGAGTCCCATCCTGTTCCAGTCACCAAATGAAATATTTCGAAAGCAATCAATCCCATGCCAAAATAGTTCCAAATTAAGATGTTGTTTTGAGCTTTATCACCAAGCTTTTTATTGGGTTAATTCTGCACTTCGTTTTCTGTCGGACTCTGACTCTCTGGTCTGTATCAGGCTAATACAGTTTTCCTCTGTGGAAGATGAAATTGTTTTTCATTTGATTGAATAAAAACACCGCAAAAATCTATCAACCACACCAATAAAAACATAATTATCGCGTGATTAGAAGGATATTGGGTTTGTAAGGCCTTTATTTTAAACTTGCTTTTCTAAAAGGATTCACGCTGTTAAATATTACATTCATCCTACAGTTCATTACGCGTCAGATTATATATAATTCTGGTTATTTGTTGTAGATATGCAATTTTCTATTATTAAAACGTTGGTTGTTACATTTCTGTATTGTAATTTTCTTTATGGTTATTCGATCGGGGCAAACACTTAAAATTAGGACTCATTTATCAACTCATCCCATCAGTCTCCACAGCGCTCCCCTTCGCCATCTGGTTTCTTTTTTCTCTTCTATGCTGTGTGTGTTGTCATGATTTTGACTTCCAGAAATGTTGACGAAGTAAACCACCCAGTAAAAAAAAAAATTAACGTGTCAGCCCCTTTAAGGGGGAATATATTCCAATCGCTTTGGACGTAACATTATTTCCATTTCCGATCTAAAACCCAACTTCATCCAACTGTTTCCTCAACAAAAGTTTAAAATCGCATTATATATTATTTTCATTATTGAATTCCTCCCTTTGGGAAATAATGCAGTGACTAATCAGCCACGATTTCATTGAACAGCGCAACGCATCACCTATACAACGCCAGTGTTTAGTTTAATACCAAAACACTTTGTGAAAACCTCTGGAATATTGGTCGAAGCAAATTGTAATCACTCATTTTCTCTTAACCGGTAACGTTATCGTCAATTTAAATTCGTGCAAGAAAACTGGGTCTTCTTTAAAAAGAGATTCACCATTATTCGGATCTATTTGCTCAGCGCCCTGTTTAAATCTACCAATTAACATCCAGTTTTCTTTAGAATTCATCAAGTTTAAAATATGTAAGAAGAAAGTAACTTCAGTTTTAAACTGAGTGTGTAGCTGTGGGGTGGGGGGGGGGGGGGGGGGAGGCAAGCATATTACATTTATAACCAAGCGGGCCAGTACTGGGAGACCCTTTCCCTCCAGACTGTGTCGGGGGACAAAGTGAAGACTTTGATAGCATTTTGCTCACCATCACATTTGGATGAGCTGGAGACTATCAGAGACCTCTCGAAATCGATGCGATACCCCAATCCTTAATACTGTGCCGTGGACCCCCAGCAGTATTCGGTTATCTAAATCGTGGGAGGGAGACTTTTCTTCAAATACTGTTGAAGCCACCCCTGGGTGTATTTCCTGGGCATTTATTTTTCTCGTGTCCGTTTTGATAATGTTTTTTATTGCTATGCGACTTGCTGCTACCAGTCAGAAATAAACATTCGCGCGAACCTGTCTGTGTCGAGCCCACGGTGACTGGTTACATTGTCCACTATAAAACTAACCAGCGACTATCTCGGCACTATAAACACCGTGGCGTGGTTCAGCTTACGTTTTTTGCAAGAAACACCTCAGCCAACGTTTGTAAACATTAAATATCCCAATGTCTTAAAGCTAAAATTAATTTGTACTGTCATTTAAATTTTTTAATTGAAAAGAATTTTAAAATTTAAACAATCCATTGGAAAAGAATGCTGTCAGCGACATAACATTTGTATAACTATTGAAGGTAAAATACTGTAAGCTGGGTGAGGTGAGTTTTATAACAGGCGCCGAGCTTCAGAAGGGGGTTGGGTGGGTCGGTCTGGTTTACAATTTCACCCGCAGACGGAATTGGTCGTCATAAATATCCTCAACGCCGCCGATTTATTTCAGTTTAATTGTGATCAGAACAGGGCGACGTTTAGAAGTTCTTGTGAGAGCCTCGGATTTTTTTTTAATTCATTCTCCCCACCCCCCCTCAAAACTTGTCAGTAGTCAGCTGGATGCGGAGCGATCTGCCGCCGCCGAGCCCCGGCTCTCCCGCCAAGGAAATGTACATGAAAGAAATCTCGGGCCCCGAGTGATAGAGACAAGTCCGGGGGCAAGGGCGCGCTTTCACAGCACAGCAACAAAACAGAAAGCAGATCAGTGCACTGCTTCGTGCGGGGAGGGGGTTGGGGGGGAAATAAGGCGGTGTCGCTCCACAGTGGCAGCCGCACTCAATTTGATTTCAGGCTGGATGTTTCATGTTAGTTCCCTCCTCAAAAAAACATTGCAGCAGCGCCGAATGAAAGGACGGTTCTCTCTTCAAAGTCAATCTGACACGGTCAGGATCCTAAATCGAAAGTTTATTACGTGAAATACCAGTGATGTGATTTTTTTTTCTTGAATATTAAAATATTTATTAATAACTGACCGATAATCAAAGCAGAATGATTTAAACTGACGTTTTAACTTGAAAAAGAATCTTTCAGCCCAGCGCTGCGAGACCCAACACCGTCCTGACGGAGGGACAGAGAGATCATCTCACTCTTTGACGACTTGTGGTTTACAGAATTAGATAAAACATCAACCGCAGACTTTGAGATCATCATTCCTTTGAACTTTTATTTGATATAATAAACCATTTGTTCAACTGGTAAACAGAAATCCAACCAAAGCTGTATCTATCTGCAAGCTAATATATATGTATTAAAAAAACTAAAATGGAATTTTGCTAGTAAATGTAGTTTCAATACTCTGGACAGGACATGGAGAGAAGGTGATGTGCCAAGAGCTACTTTTATTCCTGCAAAGTCCCAAATAACATAAGATTATCTTTGCAAACTGTCAATGTCTAGTATAAGGCGTGGATTTATATACAGGCGGCAACAATTCCGCTTCGCCTTCTCTGGGCAGGAGCGCCGGAGCGTTTGTTGAAAACGGAGAAATAGTTTGCTTCTATTTATTTTATGATGTGCATTCTCAGCGATATGCATTATCTTTGACCCTTTTCATAACGTGTTTTATCTTGCAAAAAAACAAAGATTAAAAGGGGGAACCGGTTGATGAAATGTTGTTTTATTTTTCTCAGGCAAAACTGTGGATTAAAAGCAGTTCCAAAACAATGTATAAACAGTGACGACCAGGCGGCTCCTGAATTAACGTGTATGTGTGCACATATTCCCAAGAAGGTTCCCATTCTTATTTTAAACAGAGTGAACGCAACCTTCTTAAATAATAATGAACAACCTCCGGAATTAACAGTGGTCTGTTTGTACGTGTTCCACGTATGTGTAGTCAGTCTCCCATCTTTTATGCAGTCAGATGTGTCTTTTCCCCGCAATTCATTTCTCTCTTCTGCTCTCGCCCTCCTAAAGCAGAAAAGAATACGCTTAGAACAGAATGAATGAAGGAGGAAATCGGCACGAATCAGAAACGGCTTTCTTGGCTGGACATTTTTCCCCTCGTGTTTTAAAGCAGGGGCTGCGTCACTTACACCCTGTGGGTGGACGGCCTAGAAATGTCCCTGTGTGCAGAAACTTCCAGACAAACCCCATCCACCTACTTCTTGGTCCAGACGTGCAAAAAGTCAGAAAGGCTTTCTCTCTCCCATCGTGGTTTAAACACCACACGTCCCAAACCTTTCACCATCGGCCAAGTTCCTTCCATTAGCCCTGACATTCAGGAAGTACAAAGAATAATGTTAAGCCCCCCCCCCCATTCCAAGCACAATTTGCCTGAGGTACACATTGCCATTTCTTCGCAGTTCGGCACATTTACTTGCATTAGAATTCAGTGCGTCTTCACAAAACCAATCTGGGGGCCAGGAGATTTGAATTGGTTTCTCTTCAACTTTAGTTAATACCCTGTTTACGTTGAGGAACCTGCTCTGAAATATTCGGTGCAATCACAAATCTAAATTCCGCTGCATCTGCTAGGAAGCACCTATTTAAGATAATAGGTACCAGCCATTAGGTAAAAATAAACGCGGATCAGAATATTAAACCCCATACTGATAACCATTAATCGTTAGCAACGTCGCGATTCTCTCTGCCAACAAAAAGAGCCTCAACACTGTGCTTCGTCTCAGGAGGTAGTGTCACACACACTTCCTAATATGCCAGAAGTTCCATGAAAATAGAGACTTTAAAAATAGCGCTTGGTTTATATGAAAAGTTAGTGGGCAGGTTTGTGTTTTCAGTGCTGGGCGCCCACTTAGCACCAAGACTGCTCTTAAACGAGCATCTTCATTTTTTAAAAAGTCTTAATATTAATAGAATTGTAGTTTGATTTTAAATTACCCCGTCAGTCATAATTGCGACTTGGTATCTAAAGCGAGTGGTATAATTCACCCAAGTGGATTTTATTCCGAGCAGTTTAAAATAACATATGAAGGCAGATTCAGTTCCGGCCGTAACGTGAAGCTTACGTTTAAAATGCCTCAACGCTTGATCATTCAATTTGGTAAATTTGTAACAAAATCTGCAGCAAGTATTACAAAATAAGATTGTATACAAGGGGCGTTTGAGAGCAGGCACAAAAAAAGTACAACGCCAATCAAAGATGCCTGGATTTATCTAAAAATATCAATCATTTGTTTAAAAAGTGCTCAGAAAAGATTTTTAAATTGTAAGTTCCCACTACATGTCTGCATTGTTGCCTACATGTTTTGGTAGCCTTATGACTATTTGAAATGAAAAAAAATATACAAGTTCTAACAAGTGACCTACGCTTATTGCTGGATTCCAACCAGTTGAGAAAAAGTTTAACACTGATTGTTTTGGAGATGTGTAAGCTCTTCAACATCCTGAAGCTGACTAACCTCTGGCTCGCTCAGTCTTGACAAGACTGTTTTATCCGCAGTCTAGTCTTAAAAAAAAAATCAAATTCTGCAAATGTAAAAAATCAAACTGCGACTTAGTGTTACCAGTGTTCAACATTTTTAAAGTGTATTTTTAATTGTGCCCATTTCAGCCAGACCCTATACGCGATATTTTAAAACCCTTAATAGTGAGTGACTGTAGCAGTATTTTTGTTCAATATCCAGCACTGCATTTTGTACACTGTATACTTGCCAATTGGGATTTTATGAATCTTAACTCAAATGCCAATTGATCGGAAACCAAACGAGACATTTCGCTGGAAACCTTTATGGTGCAGTGAGAAAACTAGAGAACAGAACAACTTCACATAATATGGGAACTCTAGTCGGCAGATGTTTGCAATTATTTTTACGCCATTAGTGTTACAGATATGGTAAACAACTCGATAAAAATAAAGATTATACAGCACAAGAGTTACTGAAATTTTATCGCGCTTACAAATCTGTATTTGTTACTTCCTTTGCACTGTTGGGGAAATTGCGCCAAGTTGCTCCTTTTCTGAACCAGGCGGCTTTAGTTCAATTTGTGTTGTTGCGAGTTTAAATAAACATGAAATGGTCACCGCGACAACTCAAAGAAAGCAGATTCCCGACCTGCAGTCTCGAAATCGTGAGCCGCAGACCGGGTAGAATTGCAAAGTTAAAGCAAATCTATTTTTAAGAGAAGACAACTTAAACAGCATTTAAGGAACACAACATATGTGAGCACGTTATAAATTATCTCTGCGAACTATGGACGACCATATTAAGAAAAACTTACGTATACCAAATAATATATATATATACACTTACTTGTAGAGTGTTTCATTGAAAATATGTTTCTGTTAGGCGTGTTTGAACACGTCTCCAATAACATGCTTTAAATGGGGTGGGCGAAAAAAACAAGCTCGAAGATAGTATCAGTGCTGATTAATATAGCGATTTTATATTTTGCAGCTGCTTAACAATTGTAAACCAAGTTATAAAGGTAAAGGAAGCCAGCCAGCCCTTCTATGTGGGGTGTTACAACAGGAGATCCGATTTTACTCCAAAGTTACCAATAAATTCTATGATCGAAAGAGTGGACAAACTCCTTTCTAACATATATCCCCAAGTTTCAGAATTAATTTCCCTTAACCCCGTCTTAATTAAGTTTGCTATTTTAACATGAATAATGTACTGCGTAAAAATAATAACGATTTGACCAGATTATTAAGCCAAGTGTCTTTGTGCCTCCCAGTCTGTGCCATGTGCTCTTTTGTTCTGTACGGAAGCGGTGCAGTTGAGACGGAAAGTGCATTTCGGCTTCCCGGGTCAGCTCGGAAAGGCCGGTATGAAAAAGCTGACTTGTGCGGGGTAGTAAAGGGCAATATAGAGCATTACCTTCATTTTTTCTCGCTTCTCTTGCCGGATTTTAACCGCCCCGCATTTCATCACGGTCGCAATTCCTTCCACTCTCGAGTGGCTCCTGGGTGTTTTTTTCCTCTAATTCAAAACACGTCGACTTTCTTTCAATGGTTCTTCATGTGCTTCCCCATCTCCTTCCTTCTTAAGACTTTGCAGAATTCTCGCTGAACCCATCGTTTCCAAACAGTCTGGGGACAACCTTCAACTCGCTTCCATCCGCTGTGTCCTCGATCCATTTTCACTTTTTTAAAATTCCTCCGTTTAATTCCAAACGCGATTCCTTTCATTCTCCTATAAACTTTGTCCACCGTCTATCTGAAGGTGATCGGGGTTTTTTTTGGGGGGGGGGGGGGGAGGGGGTTGTTCAGATGTAATCGGCGCACTTCTCTTAGAATGCATTTTGCGGAGTTATGGCGAACACGTGGAGTTTTCGTGTTGTAGTGAACTTGATGCCCCAGGACTTGAAAATACTTCAATCACTTTGAAAATTGCAGCCAGAAGACGCCACATATTTAGCGCGATTTGCCTACAGAGTAGTTGCAGCGTTTAAACCCAAATGCAGCAGAGAAAGGGGGGGGCGATTTTTAAAAAAAGGTGCTACTACACCGCATGCATTCTCTCTGCCTGCTCAAAATGTTACTATTTCAGATAGCTCCGCTGCTTCGGGGATTTCCCCCACCCCCCCCCTCTCCTCCTTGTATTTTGCAGACTGCACCCAGCCGAATCTCGCCCTCTGGCTGCTGTTTATTACACACCGGTGGAGAGAGGGGTGGTGGGGGTGGTGGGGGGTTTGGAGGAGGTGGAAGGAGGCTGCAACTCGGAGAAGAGCTTCTAAAGGGCGGAAAAGAGGTCGGTGGAAGAGCCATTGAATGGGTCCGATTGCCGCGCTCCCAGCCTACTCCAGCCACGCCGACCAATCAAGCGCACCCTCGCTCGGCCTGTCATCCAGTCAGAGGGGCGGCATCGCCCGGTTCGCCCAATCGCGGCCGAGCTGCCGGCAGCTCAGGGCTCCTTCAATTTCAATCAGATCGGATTCTCCTGGTTTAAAGCGTCGTTCACCCCGTGACAGCGGCTCACCCACCCAATTGCGTTCTGCTTCTCGGCCAGTCCTTCTGCAGAGCCGTGTTATTAACTCTTCGGTGCCTTTGTTTCAGTTTCGAGTGAACATGTGTTCTTCTGCTCACATATCTGGTCGGCAATTCCTTAGCAATTTAGACGCGAGCATCGTTACATTTGACCTGTGTGCTGGACAGCAATCATTTTTTAATTTTTTTTTAAAAATGTGATAATTTGTCAAGGGGAAAAATAGAACCTAGTGAAAGATAACATTTTGCAGAATAAAGAGGGATTCTTAAGTGTCAGTAGTTTCTTTTACAAATCAAACAAGCAATTATGATTAATATTGATATCTTTCTGTCAATGTCAGGAGTTTTGGGCAATCATTGGGGGTTGAAATGGTTACTGGGTCCAACACTATAAGGTAGCTGAAAAAAACAAATGCTACAAATGCACTGCCTGATGGGGTGGTGGATACAGACTCAATAGTAGCCTTCAAAAGGGAATTGGATAAATACTTGAAGGAGAAAAAATTGTAGGGATATGGGGAAAGAGCGGGGGGAGTGTGACTAACTGGATTGCTCTTCGAAAGAACCAGCGCAGACTCGATGGGCAGAATGGCCTCCTTCTGTGCTGGACTATTCTATGATTCGATCTGAAATAAAATTTGAGAATACTGGAAATACACAGCAGGTCAGTCAGTATCTGTAAAGAGAAAAGACATGTCTGTAGATCCATTATAGAACCCAGCAGGTTGCTGATGCAGAATCATCCCCTAGTTTGTGACTAATGGTATCTCTGCTGATTTTAATTCAGCTCCCACCAGGCTCCATACCACCTACAAGCTAAAATCCCAATAATGTGACCACTATTGCTTTTTAAAAAAAAAAATGACTGAAATGGATGGAACAAAACAAAATAATGGTTAAAAAGGATTTGCATTTCTATAGCGCTTTTCACGACCACCGGACGTCCCAAAGCGCTTTACAGCCAATGAAGTACTTTTTGAAGTATAGTCACTGTTGTGATGTAGGAAACGTGGCAGCCAATTTGCGCACAGCAAGCTCCCACAAACAGCAATGTGATAATGACCAGATAATCTGTTTTAGTGATGTTCGGTTGAGGGATAAATATTGGCCCAGGACACCAGGGAGAACTCCCCTGGTCTTCTTCACAATAGTGGCCATGAGATCTTTTGCATCCACCTGAGAGAGCAGACGGGGCCTCGGTTTAACGCCTCATCTTAAAGACAGTTTATATGATGCTGAGACACGCTCTGGTGCCAACCACACTTCAAAAATGCTGAAGGGCGACCTCATTTTGTTTTACTTGTATCCTTGTCCTCGTTCTCAAATCGCTCCCTCGCTCCATACCATCTGCGTGCCCTCTGCTCCTCTGACACCTGATCAGTGCTCTCTCTGCTCAACCATTGGTTGCCATTTTTTAAGTAATTGGGGGTGATTTTTCAACTGAAAAACAGACGGCCAGCAATTGGAAATCGGGGCTGGGGAAGCAGCTCGACTGCCCCATTGACGCCCAAGGCCTGTCTGATGCTATTTTCAAGCAAGCCTGCAAATGGGCAAGCAGTACGCTCACCTGTTTCCAGCAGGAGGCTGCTTAAATATGCAAATTGGGATCCCACGTGCAATTTTCCGGTACAAAAGGGTGAAATGCGCATCATGCACGTTCCGCCCATTTGTACCAGGCACTGAGTGGGCTAACCAGCAAACCTTAAAGGAACCACTGGTGCCCATTCAAGAGATAGCCCAAAAATCTTTTAGGCAGAATTGTTGTGGGGCCAGGAGGAGCAGGAATGCCAAGCGAAGCCATTCCTATCATATTTCCTTGTGATTGGTTACAGATTAACATGAGCACAGGTCTGGGAGATCAGCTTCCTGTCTTTTTAGACAGAGAAGGATACGCACTGGGAGGGGAACCTAAAGAAGGAAGAGGCAAAAAGTTAAAGTAAAGGAGGGAATGTAACAGAACAAAACTCAAAACAAGAGCTGCTTGCCCCTGTAGCCAACATCAAAAAGAAGATAAGAAAATGTTAATAATAAGAAAAGGCCATTGGAATTCTCTCTAGTACTGCAACTCACCTAGCCTAGCAGCCAACTGCATTTTGAATATGCTTTACGCAGTAGATTTTTCCAAATGGTTATAACATTAAAGAGTAATGACATTTTTTCTTAAAATGTTTGAAAAGTACTTTTCACCGATTTCAACTCATGTACAGTATTTCTAAAAGTTAAAAATGGTAAACGGGCAGCACAGTGGTTGGCACTCCAGTGTAATGCACCATGGATTGGGAGAGGTTGGGTTCACATCTGGGCTTCCTACACTGTGGGGTAGATCTTGACTTTGTGCGACAGTGTAAAAAAGCTGATAGCGAATCAGCAGCAATGGTCCCTCTAATTTTTTTTCCTGCGCAGGCCCATTGACTTCAATGGAAATAAACATTGTGAGAGATGTGAAACAGGCTGCCGATTCGCTATTGCCTGTTTTACACTATCGCACAAAGTCAAGATCTACCCCTGTGAGTTAGAAAGAAAAAGGAACTTGCATTTATAGAGCACCTTTCATGACCTCAAGATATCCCAAAGTGCTTCACAGCCAACGAAGTACTTTTAAAGTGTAGTTACTGTTGTAATGTAGGGAAACGTGGCAGCCGATTTGTGCACAGCAAGGTCACACAAGCAGCAATGAGATAAGTGACAAAATAATCTCTATTAGTGATGGATAAACATTGGTCAGGACACCGGGAGAACTACCCTGCTCTTCTTCGACTTGTACCATGGGATCTTTTACATCCACCCGAGAGGACAGATGGGACCTTGGTTTAACATCTCATCCAAAAGACGACCCCTCTGACAGTGGGGTGCTCCCTCAATACTGCACTGAAGAGTCAGCCAAGATTATATGCTCAGTCTCTGGAGTGGGACTTGAACCCACAACCTTCTGACTCAGAGGCGAGAGTGCTACCAATGAGCCAATGCTGACACCCTAATCATGTTAATCTGTCTTGGGAAGCAACATGGGTGGGGGGGGGGTGCTGGGGGGCGGTGGTCAGGTGCTTTCCCCTTCAGGGAGAAGGGAAAACATCAGAGAGCCAGACAGTTTGGGTGACCCTCGTGCATTTCTGAGTTCTTGTTTAAAGAGCATCATTGGTGGAGGCCTGTGAATAGGTCTTCAACTAATCTAATCTTATTAGTTGATAAGGGCATCTGTGCTAGAAGACTTCAGAAGGTAAAAGGGATTTAAAAAAAAACAAACAACCTTTGGTCTACCAATTTTATATACCATCCACCTTGTGGTTTTTCTGAGTAAGATTGCCAGTTAGAGCCAATGGAGGGGCAGTTTTGTGCTGGGGTATAATGCCCACTCGGAACCAGGATTACAGCCACCTGAACACATTTCACATAGAATCCTTATAGCCAGCAGATAGAGTGACCTGTCATCAATTCAGCTTGAGTTGGTTGTGAATCCAAATTCCAGAGGTGAATGGCCACTGTTTAATCCACTGTGCCACCCAGTCAGTCTAGCATAGCATGACTTGGTTTAAAGATACAGGTGTGTGGTAATACTAACTGTGTATTTCCTCACATGGCTTGAGAGGACAGTCAAATTTAAATGTGGACGGTTCAACAACAGCACTCAGCTAATTATTAAGCAATGGATCCAATTAATTTCAGTCAGGCAGCAATTTCAGACTTGTAACGAGTCGGACTTACCTGGACTTTTGTCAGTCCTGGCTTTAATTTAACACAGGGGTCAGTCCAATGAGAATGAATTGTTATTGTCATTGCATAATAATGGCAATGAAAAGAGCTAATCCTCTGTACTGATGCATCAATAAGGAGGACTGACAAACACATTTTAAAGCACTGTTTTATGTGCTTGCAACTCAGTTTGCTTTATTCTGAAGGCATATTTGCTGAACAGTTACATGTGCAACATGTCCATGGAGGAGATAATTGTGTTTTCACAACCGGTAGCAACAACATCCCATGGTGCAGCCTGACCTATGGCATTGCTATGGATGGGTTATTATATTTAGCATTATGCTTTTAAGGAATGAGACTAACTCAAAAAGAAAAGAAAATATGATGACTTGTACCAATAGTTAATGGAAGGTACCCGTTATGCACTAAAATCAAATGATAAATTCAGAGCTACTTTTTCCTCCCATCAATATTTTGTTAGTGTTCCCTATTTATATTAAATTATGTAAGGAACCCATATACACACATTAGGGAAGTGCCATTCATGCAATTAAATGGTCACTGTTTTATTTGGGCTCATTCTTCCAGTCAGAAGATGGCTTTTCCAAAGAGCAATCCCTTTGAAATCTAAGTTAGGAGCGTTGACATTGGTCCGAGACCTCAGATTTACCAAGGCAGACAAGGGACTGATTCTTGGAAGGAAAAAGAAAACCATCAGCCACAAACAAAGAAGTCATCTCTTGAAGTGATGTTCAGGTCCAATTCAGTGTGCACAATGAACCAGCCTGTCTGGTAATAACTCTGCAATATCATTGTGACTTCACAGTGTCCCAGCCAACTAAAACTGCACTGATCCAATCCTTACTTGGCTTGTTTCATCCATATTGTAGATTGATAAATGTAACTATTATCAGCAGTATTATGGTGGTGGCTGTATGACTGGCATTTAAATGTAGTCAAAATAATCAACCAATTTGTTAAAAGGGATTCCTTAATCATTTTGAGGAAACAAAATTATTTTCCTAAGTTGGAGCAATTTTTCCAAATTAGCAACTATTCATGATCACTGCTGTTCAATCCTTAAGCATGATAAATAGCAAAAATGTATTGTGTGATTGGTATGAAGTTGATTATGTAGAGTTCCATATCCTATGTAGAAACTGAAATGTCAGACCTGTAAGATTAGGCTTAAGTAGTTCACCACTGAAGTTACAAGTCTTAGATGCATTTCTAAGACATTTATTTGCCAGTATTTCAGTGCTTGCTGTAATTGCATTTGTGATGTGCTGCAACATAACAGTGAACATGGTATTTTTGAAACAATGTCTGAGCCAAGATGACATTCAATATTTTCTTGAAATTCAGAGAATTGTATTAAAACACTTCCTCAAAAAGCTAATTGCAAGTGGCCTCCTCATTGGAGAGATTTCAGTCATGTCCATTACTAGCATATATATTCAGGAAAATTATACGGAATCACAGAACATTCCTTAAGTCTCAAAGTTTCATTAAAGCATTTATTATAGTAGCAATATGTATACAGGTCCTGTTTATGTAGCACCACAGGGGTTAAATAAAGTCTGAAAACAGGGAGTCACTGTTTAAATTTGAGGATATTTTGGAAGTTAACAAATTGAAAGTATTACAAAAATGGTCTATATTTCTAAACTGGCTGAAATTTGGAAATACATTGGGCCGTATTTTCTGATCGGAGGCCTCCTGCGTGCGGAGGCCTCCGATCTGGAAAAATCTACGGACTTACCTGAGGGCTCCCGAGGCGTCTACACTTCCGCTCCTGGGCCTCTCCAAACTCCAAGTGCGCAGGGCCCACGTATCCCAGAGGTGCATGCGGTTCGCAATCTATATTAACGATTTGGAGGAAGGGACCAAGTGTAACATATCAAAACTTGCAGATGATACAAAGATGGGAGGGAAAGTAGTGAGTGAGGAGGACATAAAAAACCTGCAAGGGGACATAGACAGGCTAAGTAAGTGGGCAGAGATTTGGCAGATGGAATACAACACTGGAAAGTGTGAGGTGATGCACTTTGGCAGGAAAAATCCTAGAGCAATTTATTATCTTAATGGCAAGAAACTGGAGAGTACTGAAGTGCAAAGGGATCTGGGGGTCCTGGTGCACGAAACTCAAAAGGTTAGTATGCAGGTGCAGCAAGTGATTAAGAAGGCAAATGGAATGTTGGCTTTCATTGCTAGGGGGATAGAATATAAAAATAGGGAGGTATTGCTTCAGTTGTACAAGGTATTGGTGAGACCGCACCTGGAATACTGCATACAGTTTTGGTGTCCTTACTTAAGGAAAGACATCCTTGCTCTCGAGGCAGTGCAAAAAAGGTTCACTCGGTTAATCCCGGGGATGAGGGGGTGGTCATATGAGGAGAGGTTGGGTAGATTGGGACTCTACTCATTGGAGTTCAGAAGAATGAGAGGCGATCTTATTGAAACATATAAGATTGTGAAGGGGTTGGATCGGGTGGATGCGGGGAGGATGTTCCCGATGACGGGTGAGACGAGAACTAGGGGACATAGTCTTAGAATAAGGGGCTGCTCTTTCAAAACTGAGATGAGGAGGAACTACTTCACTCAGAGGGTGGTAGGTCCATGGAATATGCTGCCACAAAAAGCTGTAGAAGCTACAACATTAATTAAATTTAAAACAGAAATAGACAGTTTCCTAGAAGTAAAGGGCATTAAGGGTTACGGGGAGCGGGCAGGAATTTGGACATGAGTCTAGGTTCGGATCGGTCATGGCCCTGTGGGTAGTGGAGCGGGCCCAGGGACTGTGTAGCCTGATTCTGCTCCTATTTCGTGTGTGCAATTCTGTTAGATGCAGGAGATGGTTCTGTGATAGATAGTAGATTGGCGGTTAGGATCAGATCAGCCATGATCTTATTGAATGGCGGAGCAGGCTCGAGGGGCCGATTGGCCTACTCCTGCTCCTATTTCTTATGTTCTTATGTTCTTATCACGTGGGCCATGGAGAGCCAATCAAAGAAGGGAATCTCCCTTCATACACTTGACAGATAGACCTGTCAAATATATGAATGGAGATCAATAAAAAAACATAGTAAAACTTTAAATACATTATTATTAAAAAACCATCACCTTTTTAAAATTAGTTGAAATTACAATAAATTAAATATTTTAAACAAAAATTGAATTTTTTGAAAAAAATAAAGTTTTTTACGGGGCTAAAAATAAGAACATAAGAACATAAGAAATAGGAGCAGGAGTAGGCCAATCGGCCCCTCGAGCCTGCTCCGCCATTCAATAAGATCATGGCTGATCTGATCCTAACCGCCAATCTACTATCTATCACAGAACCATCTCCTGCATCTAACAGAATTGCACACACGAAATAGGAGCTTTTAAAGTATTTTTAAATGATAAATGACTGAAAAATTTTATTTATTTTTTTACTTTTTTTCAACTCTTATCCTGGTAAAAGCAGGCCTTACGTGGCCACCGGCGACATTGAGCCCCTTGGGGACAACAACAGTATGTTCATCCCTACTCCTTCTTCTTACATCCCACTTCCCCCTTACCCCAGAAGCGTTCTACACTTTCGAGCTAATCATGCTGTATGCATGCATTTCTCCCTTCCTGCCCCCTCCCCTCACCTTAACCCGACTCTTGTGCCTTTATGCTTTCAGATAATGAGCAAGCACCTGAGCAGCCTGTCCCTGAGGGCATGATAGAGAGCGAGGCGGGAGAAGAGGATGAGGAAGAACACACCGCGTCACTGCATCTCTCACCCACAGGCACCAGCTCAGATACTGGCACTACACGTTCTTTAGAGGCTAGTATAGTAATGGGATCTGCACAGGGTGAGGCACCAGGGACGAGTGGGCTGCAGCAAGGCCAGGGGGAAAGGGTAACTCGGGGGCCAGCTCCCCGGAGGACGAGATCGCGCGCAAGTTCTGCTGCACAGGACTCAGATGAAGACCTCGATGGGGAGGCATTTAGAAGAAGGGTGATGGGCATGCACACGGAGATGATAGGTGCAATGGCAAGGGTGCCAGAGAGCCTCTCAGCAGTGGTAAGGAGCATGGAGGAGTCTGCCTCCAACATTGCACAAGGCTCTGCACAGAGCATGGAGCCCATCATTTCCAGTCTGCAAAGGATGGTAGACTCCCAGAGAGACTGTGGCAACCCAGACCTGGTGCCGTGTGTGATGGGCGATCTGGCAGCTTCCATTGCAGCACAGGCGGAAGCGACGCAACGTCTTAGTGCTGCAATGCAGTCTATGCTTGGTGGCATCCAATCTCAGACTGCTCTCATGCAGTCTCAGATTGATGCCACGCAAGCTTTGACTGCTGCCATCATGGCTGTGCTCCAACAGATTGCTAGGGATGCTGAGGTGCTGCCATGGGGGAGTGGCAGTGGGTCCGTGGAGCAGGAAGCTGCTGTTCTCTTTCAGGATGACAGCATTCCTGCTCCCACCACTGCCACTCTGCCATTGCCCTTGTCGCTGCCTGTCATCCAGCCAGCCCAGACTGCTGCCGCCCATGCTGAGGTGGTGCAGTCTACAGCCGGGCCTTCCAGGCCCAGAGCTGGTCGAAGGTGTCCTGCAAGGCTATCTGAAGTCTTCCGCACAGACACTCAGCAGCCTTCCACCAGCCCTGCTGCAGCCACTGGGCCAACAATTCGTAGGAGCACTAGAGTAGGCAAAGACACTGTAACGAGCGCACTAAGGGATTGCACAAGGGTGAATAGTTCATATTGTTGTTGTAAATATGTGTTCACTGATTATTGATAAATTTATTAATTCAATTTGGATTCTTTTGTGGTGTCTCTCATTTCAGCTGTGCGCAGTGATATGGCCTGCGACAGGGATGGAATGATGGGGATGTGGTGAGCTACGGGGATCTGGGGTTTAATTTAATGGAACCGCAGTCTGATGAGGAGATCACGGACCATCCTTCCGGAAGGCCGATTGAGTAGCTGCCTTCTCCCTCGCTCCTGTTCTTCCTCCTCCTCGTCCTCCTCGTCTTCCTCTTCCTCCTCGTCATCCTCCTCTGCCTGAGGTGGTCCCGCAAACCCTGCTGGCAAGGACTGGGCCCTCATGATGGCCAAGTTGTGGAGCATGCAGCACACCACGACGAAATGGGACACCCACTCAGCCGAGTACTGGAGGGCTCCTCCCGAGTGGTCAAGGCAGCGGAACCATTGCTTGAGCACCCCAATGGTCCGCTCAATGATGTTCCTGGTGGCAGCATGGTTGTCATTATATGTGCAGGAGTGTTGGGGTTGCAGAGGGGAGTCATGAGCCAGGTGGAGAGCAGATAGCCCTTGTCTCCGACCAGCCAGCCACGAGCTTGATGTGGTGGCTGGAAGAGTGCTGGAACACCGGTCTGGCACAGGATGAAGGCATCGTGGCTGCTGCCAGGATAGGGGCATTCACATTGAGGATTCGCTGTCTGTGGTCACACACCAACTGTACATTAAGTGAATGGTAGCCTTTGCAGTTACTGAAGATCTCAGGATTGTTATGCAATGCCCGCAAAGCCACATGGGTGCAGTCAATGATGCCCTGCACCATGGGGAAGCCCGCTATCCTGGCAAAGCCACATGCACGCTCGTCCTGCTTCTCTCTGGTGATGGGGAAGGAAATGTAATCCTGTCTCCTACTGTAGAGAGCCTCAGTGTCCTCCTGGATGTAGCGATGGACGGCGAACTGCGAGATGTTAACTATGTCTCCTGTTGCAGACTGGAAGGATCCGCTGGCGAAGAAATTGAGGGCGACGGTGACCTTGACTGCCACTGAGAGAGCTGTGGTCACCCTGATCTGAGGCTGGAGGTCTGGTTGCAGGAGGTGGCAGAGTTCTGTGATCACCTCCTTGGTGAAGTGGAGCCTCCTAATACACTGCTCCTTGTTTAAATGGAGGTAGGAGAAGTGCTCTTGAAATAACCTCGGAGGGTTAGGCCTTCTGTTGAGAGCCCTGATGGCCCTCCTCCTCCCTCTGGCCACATGTTCCAGTCTTTCTTGCTGCCTGCGCTCTCTCCGCCATAGATTCTGGAGGGCCAGGTCGGCTGCCAGTACAGCCCCCATTAATGAAAGCAAGTGTAGCACTTTGATATTTTTTAAGAATAAATGTAACTACTTTTTAGTTACTACAACATTCCTGATACAAAAGAACCTTTAAATTACTGATTTAAACTGTTGCACGGTGTCAAGCTGACAAGCGAGCACTGAAACTCCACTAACCTAACAGCTGCGACTCATTACTCATTAAATAATGTCCCTGGAGCCAGCTTCCACCTGCTTGACGCCTCCGCTCCCTGTCGCTGTCTGGTCGAGGTGCTAAGGTAGGTGGCGAAAATCAATTGTGCAGATCACTGACGTCTCGATCTGCCTGGCGTTGACGTCCCCGGCGGTACCTCGTACCAGCGGCACAACGGGGGGCCCGGATTTGCTGTGCGTCGCTGGATTCGCCTCGCCCCAGCGCTAACGGGAGGTGCTAACCAACTGAATTTCCCCCCCCCATGAGGTATGTTTCAGTATTACTGTACTGCTAGGATTTGATTTCAGTCCATGAAAAATTTGCCTCCCTTAAATCAGGTGATCTAAGTTGTCAAAAATAGTGGCCGCGATTGTGCCAGCACTCAGAGTGCAGGTTCGGAGGCGGGTCCACTGTTAAAATCGAAATGATTGACAGCGGGTTGAGAGCCCGCACTGAACCCGTCTCCATGTAAGTTTCCAAAGTGTCGGGTCTGCGATTTCAGAACAGACCCGACGCCAAGCAGCGGGGGAAGCATTTAGGATAGTTAAATGCTTGTTGAGTGCTTGTTAATGACTATTTTGTCAGCCTATTTCTATTTTACCACATTTTTAATGGGGTTCACGTCGTTCGGAGATCACGTCAGGTAAGTATGTCGGGAGTTCCATCGAGCTGAATAGTTCACAGCTGCAAGTGCAGTATAAAAGCTAACCTTTCACATCTGTTAACTTTCCATTGTCAGAAGTTGCTTATTTCAGGATTTGGAAGACACATTTGATCTTTATTGAGGCTGTAAGCGTGTGCTGTAAACTCTATATCCACTGTCACCTCCTTGGAATAACCTCTCTCCCCATTGACTGATTGCTTCTAACATCTCATCCTCACCTGCCATATATAACAGCAGAATAGGAACGATTTATACTGTCTCACCCTGGTCCTCAGAATCTGACCATGATCAGCCGCAGCAGCAGCAGAACCAGGCACTCCAGCAGCACCAACAACAAGAGCAACAACCTTCTCCTCAACCACCTGATGCTGCACAGGGCAGAGACCATCAGCGCAGGGTTGCACCACGCCGCAGGAGATACCCCCAACACAGGGTTTACAGGCAGAGGATGAGCTTCCTCAACATGACTGAGCAGCAGTGCCAAAGGAGGCTGAGACTTTCGCGACAGGTAGTCTCAGACATTTGCACAATGCTGGACCAAGACCTGCAGCCCAGAGGAGCGGGTGGATACGCCTTACCAGTGGCTGTCAAAGTCAGCACCACCCTCAATTTCTCTGTGTCAGGCTCCTTCCAGTGATCAGCAGCAGACATCAGCGGCATCTCCCAGTCGGCCACCCACAGATGCATCACGCAGGTTACCGATGCCCTCTTTGACAATCTGCCAATTACATCCACTTTTCCACTGATGAAGTCAGTGTTACCGAGCGGACGCTCAGCTTTGTCAATCTGGCTAGCTTCCCACGGGCGTAGGGCATCATCGACTGCACACATGTGGCCATCAGGGCACCCCATCATAACCCAGTAGTATTTGTCAACCGCAAGGGCTTTTACTCCCTTAACGTGCAGCTGGTGTGCAACCATAGGAAGAACATCATGCATGTGTGCGCCAAGTTCCCTGGCAGTTGCCGTGACTCTTACATCCTGCGCCAGTCCACTGTCCCTCAGCTCTTCACACCTGCAAACTAACTTTCCGGCTGGCTCCCTGGAGACAAGGGCTATCCCCTGAAGACGTGGCTAATGACACCTTTGTGGAGGCCATCAAACGAGTCTGAGGAGCGTTACAATCAAAGTCACATTTCCACCAGAAGTGTCATAGAGCAAACAATAGGGTTGCTCAAAATGTGCTTCAGATGCCTGGACAGATCTGGTGGAGCCCTTCAATACACACCAGCCAGGGTCTCGAGAATCATCGTTGTCTGCTGCGCCCTGCACAACATCGTACTGCAGCGAGGATTAGCGCTGCCTGAGGAACAAGGCACAGAGCGCCACAGCCTCTTCAGTGGAGGAGGAGGAGGATGAGCAGAATGAGGTTCAGCGTGAGGAAGACCTGGAAGAGGCAGCTGGCCCAATGCGACCAGCATGCGAGCACATTGCTGCCCGTAACACCAGGGATGGTCTAATCCATGCCAGATTCATCTAACTTTATGCAGCACAGACATGTGGCTGCCACATGCGCATGAAGGTTGGCATGACCCCACTTCAACACCATAGAGCATCTCTACAATGAACTGCGCATTCTTTGCACTGTCACCACCATTGCTGGACATAAAAGGCGCCCTTACCCTTCAGTCTGCCACTTCCAATTGTGAGCACACATATGGCATCGAATGCAAACAATCAGAAAAAAGTAATTTATTACAACAAAGTAAAAGAACAGAAACTTAACATTCATTTATAGCAAATCACCCAAGTGACTATTTATGTGTGATCTTTCTCTTACACGTGTTTCTACGTGGTGCTACCCTGTGGCTTCAGCAGTGGTGGAGGCAGCCTGCTCGTTTCCCTGCTGCGTCTGCTTAGATGCCTTTGGCGGTCGTCCTCTGGATTTTGGAGCCTGTGAGGGCAGACTCGGCCATCACTGTCCGGGGAGGTATCTGGGGCTCTGACCGAGGGGTTGGCAAGGGTGTGGAAGTTTGAGTGCTTGAAGAGGAGCCCCCACTTCCATGTCCCCGCCCACCATCATCCCTGTCATGGGCCACCTGCACTTCTCTACTAGCAAGTAGCTGGAGAGCACCTTGCTGCACATCAGTGGGGCCATGAGGACCCATGTCTGTACTGACATTCCTCATAACAAGGATGTCCATGAACCTTTGGTTTCTCTCATCAATAGATGCCCATCTATCCTCCATAGATGACCATCTATGTAGAAGTGTTACCATGTTCTCCTGAGTCTGGCGATTTATGTCCTCCGTGGAGGTGGCTATCCTTTCCATGGCGGAACCTACAGTTGCCATTGCGTGCGCCATGGTGTTGCTCACATTTGAGATGGACTCCTCCATTCTCTGCACACTCGCAGTCACCGTGGTTGCTAACCCAGTCAGAGCCTCCTGCACTTTCTCCTGAAGCTCCAGGATCGCTCTCTTCCTGGATGGCCCCCGAGGCTCAGCGTCTACATGCAGCTCAGCAAAGCTAGAAGAGTCCTGCGGCCTCCGACAAGGAGTCTCCACTGCTGTCCCTGTCTCCACCATCTGATGTTGCTCACGTGTGACTTGTGATACACCAGGCGACAACACTACTCTATCTCGCATAGGACCCACCGAGGTGTGTGTCTCTGCGCTGGTGCTGGGTGCGATCATTTCTGCTGACGCTGCTCCCTCAGAGGCTGGAGGATCCTCTAAGGAGTCCTCCTGCTCTGCCTCCTGGACAGTGAGGGGGGGGGGGGGGTGCTCTTGATGGTGTTGTGGGAGAGTAAAGACATGAGTTAGACTTGTGATATGTACATTGCAGACACATCCCATTATGCACATGATGAGCATTCAATTTCTCTTGACATCAGACCCCATATAAGTCACTCATGAATGCCAAATAAGATGTATGGCAAATAATTCTGTCACCAGGTTGTTCTAATGAGCCCTCTCTCCGTCCCCCACTTCAGGCTGGTCAACGACTCAGCGCTGGTGAGCTCAGCCAACGATGGTGGTCCTTCTCCTGTTCTCTCCCTCTCCCTCTTATTGTGAGAAGTCGCACAACACCAGGTTATAGTCCAACAGTTTTATTTGAAATCACAAGCTTTCGGAGCGCTGCTCCTTCGTCAGGTGAAGTGAAGAGATACATATAGGCACAGCATATATAGTCAGAGAACACAGCCAGATGATTATAGTTAATCTTTCCAACTGCCCTTTATCACACCTCGGCAGAGAGATAATCACGGCAATCAAAGGTGTGGATGGCGTCCAAACAGGTCAGTCAGGAAAACATTACATCAAAGACAATGTGGCAGATGCTGGGGTCTGTATGGAAAACAAAAAACTTTTTTTGCTGGAAATCACAGCAGGTCCGGCCGCATCTGTGTAGAGAGAACAAGCCAATGACGACTCGAGTCTGGATGACTCTACGTCAGGTGGCATTACATGTAGCGTGACATGAACCCAAGATCCCGGTTGAGGCCGTCCTCATGGGTGCGAAACTTGGCTATCAGTTTCTGCTTGATGATTTTGCGTTGTCGTGTGTCTCGAAGGCCGCCTTGGAGAACGCTTACCCGAAGATCGGAGGCTGAATGTCCTTGACTGCTGAAGTGTTCCCTGACTGGGAGGGAACACTCCTGCCTGGCGATTGTTGCGCGGTGTCCGTTCATACGTTGTCGCAGTGTCTGAATGGTCTCGCCAATGTACCATGCTCCGGGGCATCCTTTCCTGCAATGTATGAAGTAGACAACGTTGGCCGAGTCACATGAGTATGTACCATGTACCTGGTGGGTGGTGTCCTCACGTGTGATGATGGTGTCCGTGTTGATGATCTGGCATGTCTTGCAGAGGTTGCCGTGGCAGGGTTGTGTGGTGTCGTGGTCGCTGTTCTCCTGAAAGCTGGGTAATTTGCTGCGAACGATGGTCTCTTATTGTGGGCTCTCTTTTCCTGCAATGAGGGAAAGAAGAGAAGTTTTAGTGAAAATGATGGAATGAGTGTAAAGAATGGAAGGGATAGATGTTTAGAGGGAGACTATGATGGAGTGGGGTGCCAATACCAAGTTGCCTCCTTTTGAGTTGTTAGTTCTTGTCATTGCATAACAATGATGGTGAGTGTGAGGGGTGCATAGTGAGATGGGGATGTGATTCTGTGCATAGGGAGAGACGGATGGGTGATGGTGCAAGAGATGTTGGGGTGAGTAAGGATGTGCAGGAGTAGGGTTGGCAATGCAGAGTGATGGGGATGTGATGAAAGGCACTGCAGAATGAAGGTAAGTTTGCTTTTATACTCACTTTTCCTGAACGCAGAAGACCATTAAACCTCTTCCTACATTGCACCCAGGTGCGAACAACCACAGACCTTGCATTGACCTCCTCAGCTATTTGCAGCCAGGCTGCCGTTGTCTGATGAGGAGGTCTCCTCCTTCCATCCGCAGGGAATAGAGCCTCCCTGCGTCCTCTGACTCCCTCCACAAGAACATGGAGGGAGTCATCGTTGAATCGTGGCGCAGCCCTTTGTCTCTCTGCAGTCATTTTTCCCACAAGCAGCACTCAGGAGCATGAAATCACAAGTGAGAGCAAATGGGGATCTGGCCCCTTTAAATATACCGGCAACAAACGGGTCATCAGATGATGTCACCAGACCCGCACCTTGTAATTGGGCTGGGTAACGCGCACGGCGGGCTCAACAAGCCCAATTAACGTAAAATTGTTTTCACAGGGCGGCTGGAGCTGGGAGTGGGACCGGGACCCGTCAACTACCTCTCCCGCTGCGATCCCGCCTCCGCTGGTAAAATCCAGCCCAGTGATAAAAGAAAAGATGACACTATAACATTTCAAAAGCAGCCAAACGGACTAAGTATTCCTTTTATGTACTGATCCACAGTTCTTGTCTGGTATAATAAAATAGGGTAAAATAATTGCACACTGTTTTAAAATGTTTATTCAACCTAAGTAAAAAAGAATACATAGTTTTGTTATTTTCCTGTAATATGGTTCATCTTTTCAATAATAAAATTCTGAGTTTATGGAATTAACTGCTTCTTGCATTATTAAAAAAAACAGACATGGAGGATATTGAAAGACAGCCCAGGTAATAGTTTTTTTTTATTCCACAAGGGACCAAGTCAACCTCACAGGCAGAAATCTAATCATATTGTATGGTTTCCTACTCAGCATTCTTATATATATATATTATATATATATATATATATAAATATTATATGTCTATATATATAGAAAGAGAGACTGATAGATCAGAGTAAACTATTTGGTGATATCACTATTTTAATGGTGGAAATTGAATTTTTATTTTCAGTTGCGGGATCACACGAGTATTATAAAGACTTCCAACTCTGTAGGGAACAGAGATAAAGAGAGTGGTAGCTGTTTGCAGCGCCAAACAAGAGGATTGATCCAGTACAGAAAAAGGTATGGGCCAAACGGCCTTGCCATGTTTCTTGTCTTTTGTGCCGTGATGAATGTGCTTTACTATATTTAAACAATGCATGTATTTTCTGTTATATCTCGACTGAGGTTTTTGTAAGCTTTTAATGCTAATGCAGCATATGCCAAAGGTTTGTTATAACTTTTTCCTAAATGCCCAATTCTTTTCCCCACTTTACAAATTTCTGTCCATTGTTTTTTATACAAATTTTCCCTGTATATAAATATCCATCTGTGAGACTTTTTTTTGTTCTGTAATTTTTTTCCCTTATCCCTCTTTGACTGAAAATGGAACCAGGGGTATTGGCATGGATACCATCAGCTCTTTTGTATCTTAAGTGGCAAGTCTTCGTGTGTGAGCCTAAACAGCGAGTTTCATAAGTGTTCAACTGTGCTTTATAAGTGAGGGATCAGTTTTAGCTCTGTGAGTCAGAAAATTATGGGTTCAAACCCCACTTCAAGAAACAATGAGCACATAATCTAGGTGCCACTCAACTGCAGTACTGAGGGTGTGCTGCAGAGTTAGAGGTGCTGTCTTTGAATGAAATATTAAATTGAGGCCTAACCTGACCTGTGGTTGTAAAAGACCTCGTGGTAGTCTTTGAAGAAGAGCAGCGGAGTTCTCCCAGTGTCCTGGCGAATATTTATCCCTCAACCAACCTGAAACAAATGATCTGGTCATTTATTTCATTGCTGTTTATGGGACCTTGCTGCATGCAAATGATCTATTTGTTTACTTACATTACAACAGTGACTACACTTTAAAAGTAAAGTGCTTTGGAACGTCCTGAGGATGTGAAAGGTCCTACGTAAAATGTAAGTTCATTCATGGGGAAATCACAGCCAAAACCAATCCTGTCCTGACCCAACATCCGCACACACGCACCCACCTCCATCTGGGGTCACTGGAAAGTAATCAGCAGCAGAAACTAGATGATAGTTCCCCTGCCTAGTCTGGGGACCCTGAGGCCAATTGTACCAACTCACTTTTACCCTTGTGCAAATGGTCGAATTCAGCACTCTGTCTGGGGCCTTCCTGGTTTATACGAATCAATGCTGCCCTATGCAATTGATTTAGTTACTGAGCCATCTCAACCTCAACATTATTGAGGTTAAGTGTTCATTAATCCACCTAAATAAGATCTCACCTACAAAAAAAATCTTACCTTATGATCACCACACCCATTAGGGATGGGCAATAAATGCTGGCCTTGCCAGTGACACCCACATCCCATGAACGAATAAAAAAGATCCGCAGAATAATGATGTTTCCTGCTCCCCACAATTGTTTGTCTGATGTGAAACATTGGTTCTTGCCACACAAAAGGCCATTTAAATTTGAGGTAGGTGCGTCATTTTTTGTTTTCCTTTAGCCTAATTGGAAGATCAACAAAATTATATCTAACTACTAAAGGGCAATCTATCATTATCATTTTTTCACAAGAATACAAAAAAATGCTGCTTTGCTTCTCCCATGTTTATCATGTTAATACATATAAAATTGAGCATTTACTCTGTTCAGAGTAACCTTTGGATTCTTTCAAAAATGCTGACAATTATGGAAGGCCCCTTAGTTGTTTCATTGAATAAATGGCTTACCTTGAATCTTTTTGAAGGTTATTTTGGCATGGAACTCTGATTTGGTTGCTTGTTTGCTTGTGAAACTGACAGCAACAAGAATACACAGTATTACAAAATTGAATTACAGATCTGTACAAACCCATTTAATGGGGGGAGAAATTCAACTCATGGCCGCCCGTTTCTCCAGTGTAAAATCAGCATCAGACCACCAGACATCATATTGGCTTGGGTGACTTTTAGTCATCCAGTGCACCCGCCTGAAACAGGCGTTAAGCTCCTTAAATATGCAAATTGGAGTACTACGCCAGTTGTAGGACTCCGAATGTGAATGTCAGGCTGCAAATGAGTGGTATGCGCGCTGCGCACACTCTAACTCATTGTACCAGGCGTTGAGCGGTCTAACCAGCAATCCTTAAAGGGAGACTGGAAGCAGCTCAACAGGACCAGGATATTTTCCATTTTATTTTTGTGGGCCCAGAGAGGCAGGAGGAGGCGTGCTCCTCCAGGCCCCGCAAATAAACGCCGGTTTGCCAGTCGGTTCAGTGTAATAACTAGCGTGATTTCCCATCCTCCCTGACTGGCGAGCTGTACCAGGTCGCTGGTGGCATTTAAATGAGGCCCGAAGCCAATTTTAACGTGGGTGGCCGACTTTTCGCCCGCTTTGGTGCCAGCCCAATTTCTTCCTCCAATGTCCTTTAATTTACACAAATCTCGGAAGAAAAAGTAGCATTTTGGCGTTGCAATGTATGCAAGATCTTGTAATGCAGCTAATGAATAGGTTTGCATCTAGTCTCAGCAAAATATCATTTTGAAATTTTAAAATGTTGACTTCTAATCTTCTGTTAAAATATCCTTTGTATTTTCTTTCTTACCCACATGAATAAAACAAATGAAACACACAGACACGTACACACACAACTTAGGCTGTGGCTAGGTGTATCGCGTTTTTAAATAACATTTACTGCTACCTATAACTTCATTTAAAAAAGCTAATTAAAACTGTGCATTACTGAAAATTTGTCTGTATTGCAACTTATTGGACTCCTTGGGGGAAAAATTCAGTTGGATTGCGCCTCCCGTTAGCACCTTAAGAGGGCGCTAATGGGGCGCAAAGCAACTAGCGCCCGTGTGCGGTGATCTTTGCGCCGCTCACGAAATTAACTAGACATTTTGCAGCGGCGCTAAATACTACCGCCACGATCTCCTGCGCCGGCCGATCGTGACGTCAGTCGAGAGTGCAACGCCCCAGTAGCGCCCCGGACAGGATATTGAGTGACGCCCCCTGTCTTACCGCCTGCCGCTAGCAATGACAGGTTGAGGGGAGCGTTTTGCAGTCAGGAAGGGACTGGGGGAGCGCTATTTAAAGGCGACCGCTTCCTGCCTTTTTTTGTCGGCGAAATTTTTGCACCACGCATTCTGAGTGAGAGAGAGAAACTGCAGGAGATATTCAAAGCTGTGTTGAGGAGTTTTGGGTACTGAGCAGCACTTTGCAGGTTCTTTCTGGTTTGATCTTCCTTGCAGCGATTTAGAAGAGAATATGGGGGCTGCAGTCTGAGCTCTTTCCCTGGGCCTCTCCATTGTTCTTTCCAACGGATTTGATGTACAGGTCTCTCCAGGCCGAGATTCAAGGCTGCAATGAGCAGGGTGTGGATGTAGAGCAAGATCGACCCTCCCCTTTAAGAACTGGCCGGCGCCAGTGTGTCGGTGTTCCATTGCTGACTGATATCACATGAGCTTCACCAGCGCTCTGAGGTAGCGCCTCGCTCCTCGGCCTTTGCGCCTTAAGACAGGTGTGTAGCACCTGATTTAGCGCTCCAATCACCTCCAGGGGCGATAAAAGTCAAGTTTGCAGTCGGAGGCGATAATTAGTGCCAGGCGCTAAACTTTGCGCATGGCCGATAATGGCGCCCCAAACAGGGCGATACTGAATTTTTCCCCCCTTATTCTTTTATTTTTTTATTAACTTTTATCCCTGTTCCTGATTGCTTGTTAGAAAGCCCTACTGGAAATCTGTGTATGTGGGTGTTAAGTGAAGGTTCAGATTGGATAGCCCTCCCCCCATGATCAAATAGTATGGCAACACTCACGCCAAGGGTACATACATGAATAATGGCAATGGTATAGAATAACAGAAGGTGCAGGCGCCTTTGGAATCGTGCCTGAGCAACGGTACCTTCAGGAGAGAGCAGAGGGGAGAAAACTAGCAAGAAAAACAAACACTATGCACATTATTGTATTTGTCCATCTTTTGACATGTTTTGTGCAGAAAAGTTCCAAATAAAAGTATTTTTCAGAAGAAAGTATATTTTGTTGCAAGAGAGAATTGATGCAATTTTTGAATTTGTCGAGTTAGAAATCATTAATACCGTCTGGAAAATATAATATTGAACCAACAGAATTAGTACATAAAATGATATATACAACTACTAGATACTCATATGAAAATATTTTGGTGTATACATTCTAATGTCAGAATATATACTAAAATAAAACTATAATATTGTACCTCCAATCTCACAGGGAAATAGTCTGTAATTTCAAACTGCAAACTAAGCAGTGCAACCAAGTCACTATGATTGGACATCGGATATTTTTGAATAAAATAAGTTTGTGCAATGTACAATTTCTAAGGTAATATATTTTGGAATGGGCTATGAAGTTACCTAAAGAGCAATGGATTTGAGAAGTCAATGACCACAGAAGGGCATTGAATTGGATAGAATAAACAAGCTCAAGAGGGAACTAGATATATTTCTGGAGAAAGAAATAATTAAGCATTATGGTGAGAAGATGGGTGTGTGTGTGGTGGGGGGCGGGGGGGGGGGGGGGTTAATGTGTCAAAAAGGAACAGGCCTAATATCCTTGTCCTAAAAACTGTCATATTCTTGTGCAGTTTTTTTGCACTTTTAGCTTAATGTATATATTACCCAAATAGCTGTGTTAGATATGCACCCACGAGCTCCAAAACAATTCAGAAAACCAAATGTATTTATAGTGCATAACAGACTACTCTGTGCTGCTTAGAAAACGCAGACCAGAAAGTGTTAAAGTCAGTACATTAGACTGCAGCGGGGCTGATGTGAACATCTGTGGTGTGTACGAGAAAGAAAAAATGCTGGTTCAAATTAAACCTAACCAAAATGATACAATTGTGCTTAAAACTGTGGTATCGTTGCCCAGTAATCTGTTTGTCATATTCAGGTCAATCTCATAATTTGAAAAGCAACTACCTAGTGATCTCTATGAACTTGATTTGATTTGGCAAGGGGCCACCTATAGATTACTACAATCAAATGTATAGAATGTTTCTTAAAAAACGGCCTGAATAAATTTCCACTCATTTCAGTGTTGACGCAGAGCTTTTGAATATGATATTTGCGTGTGTTGTGTTTATAAGCAGTAATTAATGTACGTGTGCACTGTCTTGTCAAATAGAGGATTGGCTAGATGATTAAAGGATGAGACCAAAAATCATATTTGTCAGTTTTCCAGTCCAGCTTCATTCTAGCAACGGTAGACACATCCTGTATTGGTATTCGCTCACACCTTAAATGTATATTTTTAATAAATATTTTTAATCTTGTTTATCTGATATTTTGCTATTTATACTCCTTCTCCAATCTGTGGATGAATTATCCGCAACAGATTTAGTTTAGCACTGAATATAACGTGCCGAGACCAGTGAGTAATGGGGAATTTGCTCAGTATAGATCATTTGTCATTAGGCACAGCAATCAGTAACTCAATTAGACAAGACCAAGTTGTCTAATACTGGAAACAGACTTTGCAATGTTGTTAAGGTATTCGACCTAATCAGAAATACAGCGATGCCAGACAATCAGAATTTACCAAGGATCGCTGTCTAAAGTGAGAAATGTCTACATGGTGGGGAGAGAGAGAGAGAGAGAGAAAGAGAGAGAGAAAAGATATAGAAAGTTACAACAACACCTTGCATTTATATAGTGCCTTTAACGTAGTAAAATGTCCCAAGGCGCTTCACAGGAGCGTTATCAAACAAAATTTGACAACATTTAAGTGAAATTCGTCTGCTATTAACCTGTTGTATAATCAAGATAATTTGGTAAATTTATCTGCTGGGTATCAGTCTGGGATTATTTTATAGAGAAACAAGAACCACTAATACTCAAGGTTTCACGTTATTATATATTACAACATTAATCTGACATCATTAGCCCAAGAGTAACAACAATGCCAGTTGTCAGAATGGACACCAGCAGTTTTGAAGGAGGCACAGTTCAACAGAATAATGTGATTATTGAGATAGCGGTGTCAATGGTGATGTTACAGATTTATTCCTTCAGTGAAGATGTCGTCACACCTCAACTGATTGGAATGTCCTGGCCATCAATGTCAACCATGACAACTGCCATCAAGGACAAAACGCCTTCCACAGATTGCAACAGTAAATCAGACTTAAATTTTTATTGTTCAAAATAGCACTACTGTATTTATTGTTGAAAATAACATTACTTTTTAAAATGGATTACTTAAGAGTCAGATGACAATACACCAGCCTTGTGGTTTATGAAATCATGTGAACTCCTCAATGAAGAGTTGTAATCACTCCCACATACTATTCTGATTGTCAAGGTTATTACCTCTACTTTAATTCGAAGTGACATTAATTGTTTGTGTGTTTTGATTCTAAAATAATAGAATAAGAAGGAAAATTAATGAGAATGTTCTACGTAGAAAAATGAAAATGAAGTGATTAAACTGTAACAGTCAGAATGGTCTGTGTGTGGCTAATAGTTGTCTAAGTGGAATGTGTCACCCTACAGACTGTATGTTCTATGGGCTAGAAATTCGGTACCTTAGCGTCTCCCGTTAG
Source organism: Squalus acanthias (assembly GCA_030390025.1). Taxonomy (NCBI): domain Eukaryota; kingdom Metazoa; phylum Chordata; class Chondrichthyes; order Squaliformes; family Squalidae; genus Squalus; species Squalus acanthias. The sequence continues at coordinate 16,184,468 of CM059447.1, read as the reverse complement.
TGCCTCCGGGGGCGCTAATGGGGCGCTAACGACTTACCGCCTGGGCGTGGCGATGTGAGCGCTGCTGGTGAAATTCACCTGGTGGTTTGCGGCAGCGCTAACCACTATCGCCACTCCTGCCTACAGCCAGAGATCGTGACGTCATCTGGCCGTGCATCGCCCCCGTAGTGCCCCGGACTGGAAATTCATTCTCGTCCCTGCCTCAGTGCCTGCTGTTAGGAACGCCAGGTAGAGGAGGCGGTTTGCAGTCGGCTGAGAGCTGGAGGAACGCTATTTAAAGGCATGAACTTCCGGGTTTTTTTTCAGTCGGCAAACAATGCTGCCTTGTCAGTTCGACAGAAGCAGACCGGCGTTTTGACCCATTTGAGGTTTTCCTACTTGAAGGAGTTTTGCTCCTGAGAAACATTTATCAGTTTCATTTGTCTTACATTTGATAGGGGGCTATACTGGCACTGGACCTCGCCCTCCAGTGTCACCATCGGAGGCAGCGGAGGCAGAGAGAAAGATTGGAAAACGTGGCCAGAGGGAGGAGGGCCAACAGGGCTCTCAACAGGAGGCCTTACCCTCCCAGGGTATTCCAGGAGCAGTTCTCCTACATTCATCAGTCAGAGAAGCAGTGCCTTAGAAGGCTCCGCTTCAGCAAGGAGGTGGTCACAGAGCTTTGCCACCTCCTGCAGCCAGACCTCCAGCCTCAGCTCAGGACCAGGACGTCTCTCTCAGTTGCAGTGAAGGTCACAGTCGCTCTCAATTTCTATGCCAGCGGCTCCTTCCAGGCTTCAACAGGGGATATTGCAAAGAGTTTGCAGTTCACCGTCCATTGCTGCATCCGAGAGGTGACAGATGCTCTGTACAGAAGGAGAAGGGAGTACATCTCATTCCCCATCACATGAGAGAAGCAGGAAGAACACTCATGTGGCTTTGCAAGGAATAGCGGGCTTCCCCGTGGTTCAGGGCACCATTGACTGCACCCACATGGCATTGCGGGCACCTCATCACAATGCAGAGGTGTTCCATAACCACAAAGGCTACCACTCTCTGAACGATCAGCTGGTGTGCGACCACAGACAGCGCATCCTCGCCGTCAATGCCCGCTATCCTGGCAGCAGCCACGATGCTTTCATCCTGCGACAGATCGGAGTCCCAGCACTGTTCCACCCACCACATGAAGCTCGCGGCTGGCTGCCCGGAGACCCAAGGGTTATCCACTCGCCACCTGGCTGATGACACCCCTCCGCAACCCCAACACTCCTGCTCAACACGCATACAATGACAGCCATAGCCTCACCAGGAACCTGATCAAACAGACTATCAGGGTGCTAAAGCAATGGTTCCGCTGCCTTGACCACTCTGGAGGAGCCCTGCAGTACTCCCCTGATCGAGTCTCCCTTTTCATTGTTGTGTGCTGCATGCTGCACAACCTGGCCATTCTGAGGGCCCAGCCATTGCCACCAGGGATTGCAGATCCACCTCAGGAGGATGAAGAGGGACAGGAAGAGGAAGAGGAGGATGAAGAGGAGGAGGAGCAGCAGCAACATAGGAGGGAGGCTCTCAATCTTGCTTCTGTAAGGGCCGTTCGTGAACGTCTCATTACACAACGCTTCCAATAAATGAGATAACACATGGCCTTTGCACAGAACAACCACATCATTACAGCCAGCTCGCAGCCCCTATCACCGGGCAAAGCTCAAATGAGAAACATCACAAAATGTGCTACATCGAAATAAAAATGTATTATTGTGCATAACTCTCTCTTATGAAACACAACATCAAACCCATTTCCTCTGCTCCCCTCCAGCGACTGCGTCGCCCCATTGTCAGACCTCTCGCCCTCGGGAGACACAGGAAGTGAGGCTCTGGCTTGTTGTTCCTCCTCCTCTCCCGTTGTTGTCTCCAAGGGAGTCGATGTCTCCCACTGCCACTGCGCCCACGACCTGGGCCTCAATGATGCTGCGCACTCACTCCTCCAGGTCTGTAAGAGGTTGCAGCTCCGCCTGACCTCCTCTGGTGCATTGTTGCTCCCTTCTGTTATGAGCAAACTTGGCCAGCAAGAAAAAGGACAGCGTGTGAGTGAGTGTGCAGCCATGTGTTTGGCAGATGTGCCTACCATAGTTGAATAGTGGTTAATGTATGCAAGGCGTGAGATGTGGATGTGACTTTTAGTAGATGGGCATAGTTGGTGGGTGAGTGTTGGGGATTTGGCGGTTTACACTGTCTGTGCACAGAGTGAGGTTGAGATGGTGGGATGTACAGGTTCTTGAAGCATGTACTCACCCTGACCACCCGAGTGAGGTCGTTGAACTTCTTGTGGCACTGAGTTAGAGTCCTGTGGACCAGTTAGAGCCCTGAAGTCCTGCGTCAATGGCCTCCTGCCAGTGTCCGGGAAGAGCACTGCCCGTCGGCTTTCCACGGCTGCTACCAGAGCCTCCAAAGCCTGGTCGCTGAACCGGCGAGCTCTCTCCCTGGGCCTCTGATCAGCCATGAGATCCTTCAAGGATGGTTTGCAGCTCCTTGCAGGCCCAGGTCACAAGCAGCAATGATCAGAGTGAGGCTGTGCAGCATGAATAAACCTCCCCTTTCAGAACTGGAAGGCGCCAGTCTGTCTGAGTACTTGGAATTGACAGCGCCGGACCTTGAGTAGCGCTCTGCGATTGCGCCTCGCTCTCCAACGTTAGCACCCTAAGAGGAGTGTGTAGCCCTTGATTTAGCGCTCCACTTCCCTCTTGGGGCAATAAAACTGAATTTCACGGTCGCCGGCGCTAATTAGCGCCGGGCACTAAAGTTAGCGCCCAGGCGATGTTAGCGCCCCAACATGGTCGATACTGAATTTTTCCCCCATGTTTAAGTTAGATACTGACACCTGTAAGCATCAGTAGATCTTAAGGTGATTTTTTTGGGTTGTTGCAGGTTGCAAAAATCAGAAAAAAATAGACTGGATTTTGCTCCCATGTGGCTTTATATGAAATTGCAAAGCTTATATTGGTCTCACTGATTTTCAAAAGACTTTTGATCTAGTGCCTTATATGGCCCTCATGAAGAAAGTGGAAGTTATGACAGTGCCTTACCAAATCTTGCATGTCAGCAGAGATGTGTAGTCCTGCTCCAATATCTGTGTAAGGGTAGATGAGAAACTCACTGAACATGCATTTCTCTTGAAAGAGGTCTGAGGAAACGTTGTCTACTGTCACCAGTCGATTTGATTTCTTCAATAATGAAGTACTGAGTGACATTGTAAGGGATGCACTTCGAGTATTTTTTACACATTATATTGTGTTGTTTGTGGACTCACTTGGGATTCTAGCGTGCTGTAACCATAAGTTGAATAATTGGTTGATCACCTGGTTATAGTGATGGGTACCCCCAAGTGTGATATTATGGCTGTGATGGCTTAACAGGGGATCTTGAAGGTATTGATTGGATGATAGAAGGGTATTTGTTTAAATTGTTGGTATCTGGAAGTCATAATGGATACCAGCTTCAGTCCTTTGGGATTGTGCAAGAAGGGGTAAAGGTCATTTTGGTCTTTGTTTTTATGATGTCATTGAAAAAAGATGACAATGTTTTTTAAGCTTCTGTTAATTAGGATATGTGCCCAAAACTGCTTTCGTTTATGCTTCAGAACTCCAATATATCCAACAGAAGGGCTTGCTCCAGCCCATGCGTGAGATCAAGATCCAAGCTGTGAGGTAGGATTGTGGCAAAAAGGAGAAGTGCTTGCAAGGAGGGAGGGCTCGAACCTGCACCAACCTGCCACTGAAACATCTGAAGGGGTGGGTGTCAGCCTAATGGAGGGCACACCGCTTTGCCAAAGCAGCTCATGACAGGACCTGGATTTAGCAGCTGGTAAGCAGATGGTTAGTCAGGCTACGGTAGTGTTGTGGTTATGGTAGCAGACTTTCAAATCCCATCATGTCGAGTTGTGAAATTGACTTCAATAAATCTGCTCATTTGTGAGCGAGTACCAGAAAAATTGAAAGCTGCAGTATTGTTGTAACAACCCAGCCCCGGTTCATGCTGCCACCCATCCCTAATCTGGCCGACACGTGACTCCTGTCTTATACTGTGTGAGACCCAGTTGGAAAAGCAATGGTTACACTTCAAGAAGAAGGCTCATCATCACCTTCTTGGGTGAAGGTGAGCTTTCTTCTAGTATCTTAATGATTGTTTTTACAACTAGGGATGGGCAATAAATGTGCGCCAGCATCACCCACATCCTGAGAACAAATCAATAAAAAACCTGGACTTGCATTTTTAAAAATTCATTCATGGGATGTGGGCGTCGCTGGTGAGGCCAGCATTTATTGCCCATCCCTAGTTGCTCTTGAGAAGGTGGTGAGCCATGGTGCAGTCCGTGTGGCGAAGGTACTCCCACAGTGCTGTTAGGGAGGGAGTTCCAGGATTTTGGCCCAGCGACGATGAAGGAACGGCGATATATTTCCAAGTCCGGATGGTGTGTGACTTGGAGGGGAACTTGGAGGTGGTGGTGTTCCCATGCGCCTGCTGTCCTTGTCCTTCTAGGTGGTAGAGGTCGCAAGTTTGGGAGGTGCTGCCGAAGAAGCTTTGGCGTGTTGCTGCAGTGTATCTTGTAGATGGTGCACACTGCAGCCACGGTACGCCGGTGGTGGAAGGAGTGAATGTTTAAAGTGGTGGATGGGGTGCCAATTAAGCGGGCTGCTTTGTTCTGGATGGTGTTGAGCTTCCTGAGTCTTGTTGGAGCTACACTCATCCAGGCAAGTGGAGAGTATTCCATCACACTCACTTGTGCCTTGTAGATGGTGGAATGGCGTTGGGCATCAGGAGGTGAGTCACTCGCCGCATAATACCCAGCCTCTGACCTGCTCTTGTAGCCACAGTATTTATGTGGCTGGTCCAGTTAAGTTTCTGGTCAGTGGTAACCCCCAGGATGTTGATGGTGGGGGATTCGATGATTTATGGGTCACTGGAATGGTGCAAGCTGCCCTGTGTCCCTGTGCCCTGGTCCATCCACCACACTAAAGACAAAGGTGTGTCACGCAGCGGATGAAGAAACTCTGAGACTTGGGATGACGGTTGCTGGATATGAGATCGCATGCTATCTTCATGATGATGCCTGCCATGATATTGATTGCAGAGCTGTTTCTGAAGCTTCAAACCTCCAACCTGGTGGAACCGATGATGTAGCACGGTGTGTGTTCATGCTGTGGTCAAGAGGATAGTGCCAATACACTCACATTTTATGAGTTGTGCTGCTCACCAAGCTGCTTGTGAAGAACTCCTGCTGCCCACCTTATGAAGGCGCAAGCCCATGCTTTTCAGTTGTCTAGCAACCAACAAATGACTATTTTCCTTGGCGGTAGGGAGGTAATCAGAGTCTCTCTGAGGTCAAGATGACACAACTGGAAATTCAAAACCATGTCAGTGCTCCGTGGTAGACTGGATAATCCAATACCTGAACTAGGCTGGTCCACAGTACTCCAGAGCACCATTGGTAATTGAACAGTAAGATTATCTCAGTAATGGACCCTGGATGGATAGACCTGTCACTGGAGGCTGGGATTCTTTCTACTCAGTTTCAGATAATCCGGCAAGCCAGTGCCATAATGATAGGATCGTAATCCATGTGGTTTTAACTGATTAAACTCCAGCAATAATCCTGTGCACACTGTGGTTCCCTAAGCCATTGGTCTGCCAACCTGCACTTAACCTCTCTGGTCTTCAGTAAGTGGGATGTGTTCTAATACGGAGAAACTGTGGACTCCACAAAGAGCAAACAGGACACTACGGGGAAAAATTCGTCCTCTTAGCACCTCCCGTTAGCGCCAGTAGATGGCACTAATGGGGCGCTAGACCAGTATCGCCGGGGCGAGGTAAATCCAGCGCTGCACGCCAAATCCGCCCCCCCCCCCCGTAGCGCCGCCGGTAAGAGGTATCACCGGGAATGTCAACACCAGGTAAATCGTGACGTCAGTGAATGTGGAATGCTCACTGACCACCTGATTTGCAAAATTGATTCTCGCCACTTACCTCACCGCCTGAAGTAAACACCAACAGGGAGAGCTGGCGTGCAGCACCAGGAAGCCGGCTCCAGTGACATTATTTAAAGGGATCATCAGTAATTACTCGCAGCTGTCAGGTTAGTGCAGTTTCAGTGGTTTTTTATTACTTTCACCCACTGCAACGGTTTCATTAAGTAATTTCAAGGTTCTTTTGTACCTGGAGTCTTCTGGCAACTAAATAGTAGCTACATTTATTCTTCAAAGATTCAAACTGATACACTTGGTAACGTTAATGGGGGCTGGACTGGCATACCACCTCGCCCTCCAGGATCTACGGCGGAGGGAGCGCAGGCAGCGAGAAATACGGGAACATGTGCTCAGAGAGATGAGGAGCGACATTAGAGCTCTCACCAGTGTGGGTCCTGGGGATCACAGTGCTGCCCAAGATGTGCTGGGCTGCCTCCCTCCACATGGTGTGGAAGACTAGTGGTGAGGGCCTCTTGCCACTTGCCGGGTAGAGCACCGCCTCCGTCTCTCCACAGCGAACTCCAATGCTTCATCGGAGAATCTGCGGGCTCTCTCCCTGGGGCGTGAACCTGTCATGAGCACACCTGGTTCCATCCTCTGGCCTCCGGCTCCTTCTCCTTGTTCTGCTTCTACTTGCTGAGGCAGCTGCACAGTCAGCAATGATGAGAATGAAGTGCTGCAGCATCAATGAACCTCCCCTTTAAGTAGTGAAAAAAGATTGTGGCAATCATGACTTGCGATTAAACTGCACCTGATATTGGTCCACCCTTTCAGTCTAACGCCAATGAGCTTGGGTTTTAAGACTTGATTTAGGACTCCAATCATTTTTTTGAGCAGTGAGCACGAATTTTTGGTGCAGTCTAAAGCATTTGCGCCTGGCGCTAATTCTCCAACTTTTCTACTGACACCATTCCTTGGCTATAACGAATTTCTAGCCCGACATGTGTAGATTTCTCGGTAGTTTGGTTAAACATGGTAATGGATTTTCACATGTGTGAGACATTTGGCTGACCAAACAAATCTTGTGGCAGATGCCGGCGTTGGACTGGGGTGGACAAAAATGAGAAGTCGCACAACACCAGGTTATAGTCCAACAGATTTATTTAAAATTACAAGCTTTCGGAGCTGTCGCCCCTTCCTCAGGTAGAGTAACTGTGAGAGAATCTATCAGAATTCACAGAATATAAACACAGAGAAAATGCATTCAAATCTTTCCCTACATCAAAGACACACTAAGAGCACAGCCAAGACAATGAGATGTGTCCCAGGGGGTCCAACGTGTCAAAACACCTGCTGGCTGCATATCCTCTCCAGTTGGGTTTGTTTCTTGTGTTTGTTTTTTTTTAAAAAGCTGGAAAGACCGGCAACGATGTCAAGTCACGTTCTGTATCGTGACATGAACCCGATATCCCGATTGAGGCCATCCTCATGAGTGCGGAACTTGTTATGTAAGCAAGCACAACAGCCATTTTGTGCACAGTAGGTCCCACAAATGTTTTCAGTGATGTTGAGGGAGGGATTTTTGCCAGAACGCTGGCAGGACTCGCTGCTCTTCTTCAGATAGTACCGTGGGATCCTTAAATGCAGGGCATATGCAAAGGCAGTGGATGATAGTGCTAACCAATAGTCAATGCTGACATTCTACAAAATTATGTGGATTACAGAGATATCCAAACATTTATTTGTGTTCATAGCAAACTACAGTTTCTATAGGTGGACTGGTATCCCCTATGAACTGAAACGTACAATTTAAAACTGCTGTGTATGGGAGCATCATGCCACAGGAACGGTAGCATAGTGGTAATGTCACTGGGCTAGTAATCCAGAGACGTGAGTTCAAATCCCACCACGGCAGCTGGGAAATTTAAATTCAGTTAATTAAATAAATCTGGAATAAAAAGCTAGTATTAGTAATGGTAACCATGAACCTATCGGATTGTCGTAAAAACCCATCTGATTCACTAATATCCTTCAGGAAAGGAAATCTGCCGTCCTTACCTGGTCGGGCCCATATGTGACTCCAGACCCACAGCAATGTGGTTGCCCTCTGAAATGGCCTAGCAAGCCACTCAGTTGTAACAAACCGCTACTAAACAAAATAATAAGAATGAAAACAGACGGATCGACCTCGGTACCAGCTACGGACACGGCAACGGTACACCCAGCCCAGTCAACCCTGCAAAGTCCTCCTCACCAACATCTGGGGACATGTGCCAAAATTGGGAGAGTTGTCTCACAGACTAGTCAAGCAACAGCCTGACATAGTCATACTCACAGAATCGTACCTTTCAGCCTCCGGCAGGACAGACCCACCAGGTATACAGTCGGGAAGGAGTGGCCCTTGGAGTCCTCAACATTGACTCCGGACCCCATGAAGTCTCATGGCGCATGGGCAATGAAACCTCCTGCTGATTACCACCTACCACCGTCCCTCAGCTGATGAATCAGTACTCCTCCATGTTGAACACCACTTGGAAGAAGCACTGAGAGTAGCAAGGGCACAGAATGTACTCTGGGTGGGGGACTTCAATGTCCATCACAAAGAGTGGCTCGGTAGCACCACTGCTGGCCAAGTCCTGAAGGACATAACTGCCAGTCTGGGCCTGCGACAGGTGGTGAGGCAAATATCTACTTGTCCTCGCCTGTCGCAGTTGTATCTGTCCATAACAGTATTGGTAGCAGTGACCACCGCACAGTCATTGTGGAGACGAGGACACCCTCCACCGTGTTGTGCGGCACTACGACCGTGCTAAATCGGATAGATTCAGAACAGATCTAGCACCTCAAAACTGGGCATCCATGAGGCGCTGTGGGGCAGCAGCAGAATTGTATTCCACCACAATCTGTAACCTCATGGCCCGGCCTATCTCTCACTCTACCATTACCACCAACCCTGGTTCAATGAGAAGTGTAGAAGAGCATGCCAGGAGCAGCACCAGGTGTACCTAAAAATGAGGAGCCAACCTGGGGAAGCTGCAACACAGGACTACATGCATACTAAAAAGTGGAAGCAGCATGCTATAGACAGAGCTAAGCGATCCCACAATCACCGGATCAGATCAAAGCTCTGCAGTCGTGAATGATGGTGGACCATTAAACAACTAACAGGAGGAGGAGGCTCCAAGAATATCCCCATCCTCAATGATGGTGGAGCCCAGCACGTGAGTGCAAAAGACAAGGCTGAAGCATTTGCAACCATCTTCAGCCAGAAGTGCCGAGTGGATGATCCATATCGGCCTACTCCTGAGGTCCCCACCATCACAGAAGCCAGTCTTCAGCCAATTCGATTCACTCCATGTGATATCAAGAAACGGCTGAGTGCAATGGATACAGCAAAGGCTATGGGCCCTGACAACATCCCGGCTATCATGCTGAAGACTTGTGCTCCAGAACTAGCCGTGCCTCTAGCCAAGCTGTTCCAGTACAGCTACAACACTGGCATCTATCTGACAATGTGGAAAACTGCCCAGGTATGTCATGTTCACAAAAAGCAGGACAAAACCAATCCGGCCAATTACCGCCCCATCAGTCTACTCTCAATCATCAGCAAAGTAATGGAAGGTGTCATCGACAGTGCTATCAAGCGGCACCTGCTCACTGATGCCCAGTTTAGGTTCCGCCAAGACCACTCGGCTCCCGACCTCATTACAGCCTTGGTCCAAACATGGACAAAGGAGCTGATTTCCAGAGGTGAGGTGAGAGTGACTGCCCTAGACATCAAGGCATCATTTGACCGAGTGTGGCATGAAGGAGCCCGAGTAAAACTGAAGTCAATGGGAATCGGGGGGAAAACTCTCCACTGGCTGGAGTCATACCTAGCACAAAGGATGATGGTTGTGGTGGTTGAAGGTCAATCATCACAGCCCCAGGACATCGCTGCAGGAGTTCCTCAGGGCAGTGTCCTAGGCCCAACCATCTTCAGCTGCTTCAACAATGACCTTCCCTCCAACATAAGGTCAGAAATGGGGATGTTCGCTGATGACTGCACGGTGTTCAGTGCCATTCACAACTCCTCAGATAATGAAGCAGTCCATGCCCGCATGCAACAAGACCTGGACGACGTTCAGGCTTGGGCTGATAAGTGGCAGGTAACATTCGCGCCACAGACGTGCCAGGCAATGACTATCTCCAACAAGCGAGAGTCTAACCACTGCCCTTTGACATTCAATGGCATTACCATCCTCGAATCCCCCACCATCAACATCCTGGGGGTCACCATTGACCAGAAACTTAACAACCAGCCACATAAATACTGTGGCAATAAGAGGTCAGAGGCTAGATATTCTGCAGCGAGTGTCTCACCTCCTGACTCCCCAAAGCCTTTCTACCATCTACAAGGCACAAGTCAGGAGTGTGATGGAATACTCTCCACTTGCCTGGATGAGTGCAGCTCCAACAACACTCAAGAAGCTCGGCACCATCCAGGACAAAGCAGCCCGCTTGATTGGCACCCCATCCACCACCTTAAACATTCACTCCCTCCACCACCAGCATACCGTGGCTGCAGTGTGCAGCATCTACAAGATGCACTGAAGCAACTCGCCAAGGCTTCTTCGGCAGCACCTCCCAAACCCGCGACCTCTTCCACTTAGAAGGACAAAGGCAGCAGGCACATGGGAACACCACCACCTCCAAGTTCCTCTCCAAGTCACACACCATCCTGACTTAGAAGTATATCGCCGATCCTTCATCATCGCTGGGTCAAAATCCTGGAACTCCCTACCTAACAACACTGTGGGAATACCTTCACCACACAGACTGCAGCGGTTCAAGAAGGCGGCTCACCACCACCTTCTCAAGGGCAATTAGGGATTGGCAATAAATGCTGGCCTTGCCAGCGACGCCCACATCCTGTAAATGAATAAAAAAAAGGATTATCCTTTTACCGCTAGGTTGTGTACCAGACATTGCAGTGATTTCCCACCAAGCACTCCTGTTCTCTCTGATAGGTGGAAAAAGCACCGTACTGTCAAACCATATATTTAAGGTTAAAACTACAAAAAGAAAGAAAGACTTGGATTTCTATAGCGCCTTTCAAAGACTGCTGGACGTCTCAAAGCGCTTTACAGCCAATTAAGTACTTTTGGAGTGTAGTCACTGTTGTAATGTAGGAAACGCGCCAGCTAATTTGCGCACAGCAAGCTCCCACAAACAGCAATGTAATAAGACCAGATCATCTGTTTTTTTGTTATGTTGATTGAGGGAGTTAAATTTATTATAAGAAATTCACACAGATGCAAAATGAATACAGCAGAATGATGCAATGCTAAACGTACACACTATTTTATCCCGAATTGAAAACAACAAAGCCTTCAGCGGTCTCAGCATCCTTTTTAGCATCGTGAATCTTTACATGGTGCGCAGAGAGTTCTGTCTCACGCCTGTGACGTAGAAATAAATGCAGAACAGGGCGAGACAACTGCAAATATAATACAAATACATACTATGCGGGCTCTTGGCACCTCAGACCAAAGCAGATCTCTCAGGTCACAAATGTTAATCTTCTAACATCAATTACCTTTCTTTCAGAGTATCTCTTGATGAATCAGCCATTGCAGATAATGACTTTGTCTCCTCTCACAGTAGCAAACTTGCATGCATTAGCATTTCACAAACCTGAGGTATTAGCCAAATAACCCTGAGCTGATGAGAGTCTGTTTACAAGCAATGACAATAAACAGTAATAAGCCTTTGATATTCATTGTTAATTCCAAGACAAAATTTACTCACTGGCCCTCAGGCCAAAGACAAAAGAAACCCCTTTTCAAAGCAGTTAATAAAGTTTCATGTTAAATTTGCAATGCTTGCATAGCTAAAAATTCATGTGAAAACATTTAATACAGAAATGTTATGATCTGACACAGGACAAACCTGCTTCTATCACAGACTGGTTACATTCTTTGTACTCAGGCACATTTTACAAGCCACAGATGTAAATGTCTGGTACTGAGACTATGCTCCCACAATGAGTAATTATTATAATTCACTATCCAAGTGTCCTCTTACTGATACCAAAGAAATGTGTCGTTTCAGTTGTTCGAAGAGATGTCAACTTTATCGTTGTATTTGTGGTGTGGGACAATCACTTCAGGAAAGTAAGTTTGTTGAGTTATTTGGATCCAGTAGTGTCTTCCGTTGCACTAAAACTATCCTGAATTCATGTACTTGCTGGACAGCAGAGACGTTTGATTGTCATTCTAACTAGAACTGGCCAGGATCTGCACAGTTGCAGGAAGAAAGGAATCATCAGAGCAGTCCAGGCTCGGTCACCATTTTTACAGTTAAAATGTTCCTGTTTTTGGAAAGAACCTCTTGATGTTACTGAGATGTTTCTAGCAGGTCGTGTTAGACATTCTTTATCTTGATTTTCAGTTTCTGCTGATATCAGTGTTGCTAAGTCTTTGAAGATATGCTCAGAAAACCCGCAGAGCTGGTTGTCTGTCAGAAACTTCTGCCACTTCCCTGAGGACATTAAACTGGTCAGTCCCCCAGTTTGGGTATGTTTCCGTTACTGATTGTAGTCTTCATTCTGCACGGATGGTTTTGCTGAGATGGTATTCCTTTGACATGTGGCATCCTCAACATTCTTTAGCAGCTTTATCAGCACCTCCAAATGTGTCTTGACTTGTTTCACCAGGCAGTCCAGCAACCTGGACTCGCACTTTGTCTGAGCATCTTGTATGAACCGTGTGCGAAGCCTTGGGGTATAACTTTGTCTTGGGTGGTAACACAAAACAGGCGATAGAAAATCAGCAGCCTGTTTTGCACGCTGTCCGATATCCTTTTCTATTGATTGGGCTAGGGAGAGGAAGTATCAGCTCGGGTTTTTGCTCCTGCTCAATGGCCAGTGACTATTGTTGGAAAGTGGACATCTGGCAATGATAAAATCAGGCTTGGCTGTGAGTATCCCACAACACCCCAACCCCATGTTCGAAAAGCCTGCTGACACTCCCTGTCTCGGCTCTTGTGTAAAGAATGTCACTTGGTTACGGTATTGGAGAGCATGTGGCACTTGTGGAACCATAGTCAGCATGACTTCTTGAGGAAAGGAAGGGAAAAATGGAAGTAAGGAAAGTACTTTTTAAAAGGTAGATGACAACAAAAAATTCTGATTTGCAAGAATTCTTGTATATATCCAACTGCAAGTGTATAATGGGAGCAAAGGAAGTGAATATGTTAGAGTAATTTCTCCTCCCTTCATCGCCTTAAGACGATGGGGGAAAAATTCGTCCCCTTAAGCACCTCCCATTAGCGCCAGCAGATGGCGCTAATGGGGCGCTAGACCAGTATCGCCGGGGCGAGGCGAATCCAACAGCGCACGCCAAAAGCCCGCCCCCCCCCGACCCCCCGTAGCGCCGCCAGTAAGAAGTATTGCCGGGAATGTCAACGCTAGGTAGATTGTGACATCAGTGAGTGTGGAATGCTCACAGATTGCCCGATTTGCAAAAATTGATTCTCGCCACTTACCTCACCGCCTGGAGTAAACACCGACAGGGAGAGCTGGCGTGCAGCACCAGGAAGCTGGCTCCAGGGACGTTATTTAAAGGGATCATCAGTAATCACTTGCAGCTGTCAGGTTAGTGCAGTTTCAGTGATTTTTTGTTACTTTCACCCACTGCAATGGTTTCATTCAGTAATTTCAAGGTTCTTTTGTATCAGGAGTCTTCTGGCAACTAAAAAGTAGCTACATTTATTCTTCAAAGATTCAAACTGCTACACTTGGTAACATTAATGGGGGCTGTACTGGCATAACATCTCACTCGCCAGGATCTACGATGGAGGGAGCGTAGGCAGTGAGAAATATGGGAACATGTGTGCAGAGGGAGGAGGAGGGCCATCAGGGCTCTCATCAGGAGGCCTTACATAGAAACATAGAAACATAGAAAATAGGTGCAGGAGTAGACCATTCGGTCCTTCGAGCCTGCACCGCCATGTAATGCGTTCATGGCTGAACATGCTACCTCAGTACCCCATTCCTGCTTTCTCGCCATACCCGTTGATTCCCCTAGTTGTGAGTATTATATCTAACTCCCTTTTGAATATATTTAGCGAACTGGCCTCAACAACCTTCTGTGGTAGAGAATTCCACAGATTCACCACTCTCTGGGTGAAGAAGTTCCTCCTCATCTCAGTCTTAAATGGCTTCCCCTTTATCCTTAGACTGTGACCCCTGGTTTTAGTTTTCCCTAACATTGGAAACATTCTGCCCGCATCTAATTTGTCTAAACCAGTCAGGATTTTAAACATCTCGATAAGATCCCCCCTCATTCTTCTGAACTCCAGAGGATACAAGTTCAGTTGATCCAGTCTTTCTTGATATGTCAGTCTGGCCATCCCAGGAATCAATCTAGTGAACCTTCGTTGCACTCCCTCAATAGCAAGAATGTCCTTCCTCAAGTTAGGAGACCAAAACTGCACACAATACTCCAGGTGTGGCCTCACCAAGGCCCTGTACAACTGTAGCATCACCTCCCTACTCCTGTACTCAAATCCCCTTGCTATGAAGGCCATCATGCCATTTGCTTTCTTGACTGCCTGCTGCACTTGCCTTCCCACCTTCAGTGACTGATGTACCATGACGCCCAGGTCTCGTTGCACCTCCCCTTTCCCTAATCTGCCACCATTCAGGTAATAGTCTGCCTCCCTATTTTTACCACCAAAGTGGATAACCTCACATTTATCCACATTGTACTTCATCTGCCATACATTTGCCCATTCACCCAACCTGTCCAAGTCACTCTGTAGCCTCCTAGCATCCTCCTCATTGTTCACACTGCCTCCCAATTTAGTGTCATCCACAAATTTGGAGATATTACAATTAATCCCTTCGTCCAAATCATTAATATAATGTAAACAGCTGGGGCCCCAGCACCGAACCTTGCGGTACCCCGCTGGTCACTGCCTGCCATTCTGAAAAGTACCCATTTACTCCTACTCTTTGTTTCCTGTGTGCCAACCAGTTCTCAATCCACGTCAACACATTACCCCCAATCCCATGTGCTTTAACTTTGCACACCAATCTCTTGTGTGGGACCTTGTCGAAGGCCTTCTGAAAGTCCAAATACACCACATCTACTGGTTCCCCCCCCGTCCACCCTATTGGAAACATCCTCAAAAAATTCCAGAAGATTTGTCAAGCATGATTTCCCTTTCACAAATCCATGCTGACTTGGACCTATCATGTCGCCACTTTCCAAATGGTCTGTTATGACATCTTTAATAATTGATTCCATCATTTTACCCACCACCGATGTCAGGCTGACCGGTCTATAATTCCCTGCTTTCTCCCTCCCTCCTTTTTTAAAAAGAGGGGTTACATTAGCCACCCTCCACTCCTTCGGAACTGATCCAGAGTCTAAGGAATGTTGGAAAATGATCGTCAATGCATCCACTATTTCCAAGGCCACCTCCTTAAGTACTCTGGGATGCAGACCATCAGGCCCTGGGGATTTATCAGCCTTCAGTCCCATCAATTTCCCCAACACCTTTTCCCGACTGATAAGGATTTCCCTCAGCTCCTCCCTCTTACCAGATCCTTTGATCTCTTTTATTTCCGGAAGGTTGTTTGTGTCCTCCACAGTAAACACCGAACCAAAGTACTTGTTCAATTGATCTGCCATTTCTTTGTTCCCCATTATGACTTCCCCTGTTTCTGACTGCAGGGGACCTACGTTTGTTTTTACTAACCTCTTTCTTTTTACATATTTATAGAAGCTTTTGCAGTCCGTTTTAATGTTCTCCGCAAGCTTCCTTTCATATTTTATTTTCCCTGCCCTAATCAAACCCTTCGTCCTCCTCTGCTGAGTTTTAAAGTTCTCCCAGTCCCCGGGTTTGCTGCTACTTCTGGCCAATTTGTATGCCACTTCCTTGCTTTTAATACTATCCCTGATTTCCCTTGTTAGCCATGGTTGAGCCACCTTCCCTTTTTTATTTTTACGCCTGACAGGGATGTACAATTGCTGTAGTTCATCCATGGCGATCTCTAAATGTCTGCCATTGCCCTTCCACTGATAACCCCTTAAATATCGCTTGCCAATCTAACCTCGCCAATTCACGCCTCATACCCTCAAAGTTGCCCTTATTTAAGTTCTGGACCATGGTCTCTGAATTAACTGTTTCCTTCTCCATCCTAATGTAGAACTCCACCATACTATGGTCACTCTTCCCCAAGGGGCCTCGCACCACAAGATTGCTGATTAGTCCTTCCTCATTACCTTCCAATAGTTTTCCGAGAGCACTTCTCTTACCTTCAATTAAGCGAGGAGCAGTGTATTAGAAGGCTTCGCTTCACCAAGGAGGTGTCACAGAACTCTGCCACCTCCTGCAACCAGACCGCCAGCCTCAGATCAGGGCGACCACGGCTCTCCCTGTGGCAGTTAAGGTCACTGTGGCCCTCAACTTCCTCGCCAGCGATCTTCCAGTCTGCAACAGGAGTCATAGTTAACATCTCACAGTTGGCTGTTCAACGCTGCATCCGGGAGCTCACAGAGGCTCTCTACAGCAGTAGAAGGGACTACATTGGCTTCCCAATCACCAGAGAGAAGTAGGACGAGCATGCATGTGGCTTTGCCAGGATAGTGGGCTTCCCCCATGGTGCAGGACACCATCAACTGCACCCACGTGGCTTTGCGGGCATCGCATAACAATGCTGAGATCTTCCATAACTCACTTAATGTGCAGTTGGTGTGCGACCACACACAGCAAATCCTCAATGTCAATGCCCGCTATACTGGCAGCAGCCACGATGCCTTCATCCTGTGCCAGCACTCTTCCAGCCACCACGTCTAGCTCGAGGGTAGCTGCTCGGAGACAAGGGCTATCCGCTCTCCACCTGGCTTATGACTCCTCTCCACAACCCCAACACTTGTGCCCAGCACTCATATAATGAGGGGCATGCTGCCACCAGGAACATCATTGAGCCAACCATCGGCTTATTGAAGCAATGGTTCTGCTGCCTTGACCACTCGGGAGGAGCCCTTTAGTACTCGCCAGAGCGGGTGTCCCATTTCGTGGTGGTCTGCTGCATGCTCCACAACTTGGTCATCATGAGGGCGCAGCCCTTGCCAGCAGGGATTGCGAGACCACCTCAGGAGGCGGACGAGGCAGAGGAGGATGAGGAAGCGGAGGAGGACGAGCAGGAAGGGAATGAGGAGGAGGAGGAACAGGAGGGAGGGAGGAGGCAGCGAGACAATCGGCCTTCTGGATGGGCTGTCCATGACCGGCTCATCAGACTCCGATTTACATGAATGGATCCCCAGATCCCCATAGCTCACCACATCCCCATCATACAATCCCTGTCTCATACTATATCACAGCGTCCTCCTGGGTGCAAAGGTGAAATGATAGAGACCACAAAATATTCCAAAGACCATTAATAAATTTTTCTATAAACATATCACATGAATTCTAATAACTAATGACCCTTGTGCCTGTCATAGTTGAATAGCTGTCATTGTGTGCAAGGTGTGAGATGTGGGTGTGAGTGTTGCTAGGTAGAGATTGTTGGTGGGTGAGTGCGGGGAGTGTGGTGCTTTGAGCAGTGTGTGCAGACTGTGGTTCAGATGGTGGTATGTAGCATTTGTTGAAGCATTGACTCACCCTGATTACCCGAGTGAGGTTGTTAAATTTCTTCCTGCACTGTGTGTGGATCCTGAGGACCACAGTGCTGCCTGAGACGTGCTGCGCTACCTCCCTCCACATGGTGTGGAAGACTTGTGGCGAGGACCTCCTGCCACTTGCCGGGTAGAGCACCACCCTTCCTCTCTCCACAGCAAAAATCAATTACTCCAATGCTTGATCGCAGAATCTGTGGGCTCTCTCCCTGGGGCATGGACCTGCCATGAGCACACCTGGTTCTGTCCTCCGGCTCCTTCTCCTTGTTCTGCTTCTGCTTGCTGAGGCAGCTGCACAGCCAGCAATGCTGAGAATGAGGTGCTGCAGCATCAAGGAACCTCCCCTTTAAGTAGTGAAAAAAGCCTGTGGCAATGATGAGTTGCGATTAGACTGCACCCAATATTGGTCCACCCTTTCAGTCTAACGCCAATGAGCTTGGGTTTTAAGACTTGATTTAGGACTCCAATCATTTTATTGAACAGTGAGGATGAATTTTATGTGCAGTCTAAAGCATTTGCGCCTGGCGCTAATTCTCCAACTTTTCTACTGACACCGCTCATTCCTTGGCTATAACGAATTTCTAGCCCATTGATTTTTTGCCTCAATATAGTTCCAACAGGTTGTTGGATAGCAATTAAGAGCAGGAACTTTGGCTAAATTTCCCCTCTGTAATCCAGGATGCAGGACCATTTGTAGCACCTCTACTGCTGTCCCTGCTAGAACAGCACATGTGGACATTGGTAAGAGCACAATTGGGCTCAGGTGGGATGTCCCCACAATCAAATACCCTGCTCATACTTATTATCAAGGCGCACACATAAAGAGGCACCTGAGGATGTGAGAGATACATGGAAGGATTCCCCCAACAAGGCATTAGTGCCTTCAGGAAAGGATGGGAGGAAAGAAACTAGATAGAGAAAGTTTGCATTAAAAAAATCACTCAAATTACAATCCAAGTAGTCCCGGGAACTGTTGTTTGTTTATCCTAGAGTTAAGCTATGATGTTTCAACAAAGTGAGTGCAGATCACTTTTGAAATACTCTTCAGACTGTTGGCTGCATTACACGATGGATTACGAGGTCCTGCTAAGGGAATATCAGAAGTTAGGAACCAAATTAAAAAAACAGGACCTCACGGGTGGTAATCTTGGGATTACTATCCAAGCCGGGCTAATCAAGAAGGTGAATGTGTGGCTGCAAGACTGGTGTGGGAAGGAGGGATTCCATTTCATGGGACACTGGCACCAGTACTGGGTCAGGAAGGAGCTGTACCGCTGGGACGGGCTCAACCTGAACCAGAGTGGGACTAGTGTCCCAGCAGAAAGGATAAATAGGGCTGTCAATAGGACTTTAAACTGGTAAAACGGGGAGCGGGGGGGGGATCTGGTGAAAATAACGTAAGTCTGAAGATAAAAGAATTAGGAGATGAGAGTAACGGTCAGACCAAGGTAAGGAACAAGGGTAACATAAACGGCCAGGGAACAAATACAGTTATAAAACAGAAGTATAAAAGACTGTTAAATATGAATTAAAAGGGACAACTATTAAAGATGAATTAAACTGCCTGTACAGCAATGTACACAGCATCCGAAATAAAATGGGGGAACTGGAGGCAATAAACCATAGCAAAGAACCAGATGTAGTAGGAATAACTGAAACATGGTTACTAAAGAACAGGACTAAATACTGCAGGTTATAATATAATCAGAAAGGCCAGGGAAGGAAGAAGGGGGTGGGGTAGCTGTAGTAATTAAAGATAACATAATGGCAGTGGAAAAAAGGGACATAACTAAGAAGGTTAGAAACAGAATCTGTTTGGATTGAAATAAAGGATAAGAAGGGATCAATCATGCTGGTAGAGGTATACTACAGACTATTTAATAGTGGAAAGGAGGTGGGGGAAGAAATATGTAAGCAAATATGTGAAATGAGTAAAGGACATAGAATAATGATCATGGGAGTTTTTAACGACCCCAAATAAACTGGCAAGAAGAAGTATCGAAAGGGGTACAGGGAATGTAGTTTTCACTATGTGTGCAGGACTCCTTTCTTACTCAGTATGGAAAAAGCCCAACAAGAGAGGGAGCCCTGCTGGATCTAGTAATGGGAAATGAACCAGAACAGCTAAGAGAAGTAAGTGTAGAGGAACATCTAGGCAAAAACAATCACAACATAATAAGGTTTAAGATAAAGATTGAGAAGGACATAAGTATGACAAAGACCAAAGTAATAAATTGGAAAAAAAAAGATGATTTTAAGGAGACGAGAATGGAACTAGGGAAAATAAACTGGAAAAAATTACTGACAAATAAAGAAATAGAACAGCAGTGGGAAACATTTAAAACAGGGATCAATAGAGTCCAGGAGAAATATAGCCCACTAAAAAACAAGAACAAACCAGCCAGTAACAACACACCACGGATGAATAAAGAAATAAGGACAAAATTGAAACTGAAGAAAAAGGCAGACACTAAGTACATAGGCAACAAAGGAGAGGATGACAACAGGGAATACGAATAGGTTAGGAAAGAAGTTAAAATAACAATTAGGAAAGCACAGAGGAACTGCAAAATTAAATTATCAAGGAATATAAAAAGAAATAGTAAAGTATTCTCCAGACACATAAATACCAAAATAATACTCAGGATAAGGATCGGGTCACTAAGGGATACATACAATAAACTCACAGCTAATGGCAACAAATTGGCAAAAATATGAAATAATTACTTTGCCTCGGTATTTAGCAGGGAGACGAACATGGTGGATATGACATTAGAAGAAGAGACCAAAAAAGATATCAAGACATTTAAGATAGAAACTAATCAAACTTAGAGAGGATAAAACCCTTGGTCCGGATGGATTGCTTCCGCGCATATTAAAAGAAGTTAGGGAAGAGATGTCAGAGGCACTATTACATATATATAAAAATCCATTAGAAAAGGGAATAGTGCCAGAGAACTGGTGGACAGCTAATGTGATTGCTATATTTAAAAAGGGAGACAGAACAAGTCCAGGGAACTATAGACCAATTAGCTTAACGTCGGTGGTAGGAAAGATAATGGAATCATTACTCAAAGATGTAATAGAAAAACATCCAGAAACTGAAGATATAATAAAGAGTCGTCAGCACAGATTTCAAAAGGGCCGATCATGCTTGACCAACTTTATTGAATTATTTGAAGAAGTAACAGAAAGGGTAGGTAAGGGTAATCAGTAGAAGTAATATATTTAGATTTCCAAAAAGTCTTCAATAAGGTACAACATGGTAGACTCATGACTAAAGTCGTAACATGTGGAGTCAGGGCACAAGTAGCAGAATTGATAGCAAACTGGCTACAAAACAGAAAACAGAGAGTAGGGGTTAAAGGTAGTTACTCAGACTGGCAAAAGATGGGAAGTGGTGTTCCACAGGGATCGGTGCTGGGAGCACTGCTGTTCACCATTTATAGAAATGATTTGGATTCAGGAATAGGAAGTACAATTTCAAAATTTGCAGACAACACCAAATTGGGGGGTATAGTTAATCCAGAGGAGGACTGTGAAAAAATACAGGAAGACATTAATAAACTTGCAGAATGGGCGTGTAATTGGCAAATGAACTTCAATGTAGATAAGTGAAGTTTTGGTAGGGAGAATAAGGAAGTCACATACACTTGGAAAATAAGGGCTGGATTTTGCTGGGGGTCAGCGGGCATGATCGGTGGCGGGTCAGGTGGGAAAGTGTTTTTTTCCCCCCAAGCGGGTCGGGACCCCGTTGTGAACCTGCCACCACGCACCTTTCCCCAATGTCGGGTCTGTCAGCGCTGAGCAGACCCGACATGCAGCGGTGGGTTCACAGCGGGGGACCCGATTCAGGTCATTAGTGGCTTGTTTACAGCCACTTATGAATGAATTTCAGTTCACCTTCTGCATTTGACAGCTCACCCACGGGGTCCACGCTGGTCGTGGACCATGTCTGTCAAGCTGAGGCGGGAGTTCAGTGGCCATTGAATCAGCTGTTGAGTTGACAGCTTCAAATGTACAGTAAAAGCTCCCACCTTACAGAGATATCTTCCCTCAGCCACAAACTCTTCCTCACTGCATTTCCACAACAGATTCACCATGCTGCAAATCGTTACACAAGTCTCCATCCAGTCTGACCTCATTACCTCTCTCACCACTGACAGATCGCTTCTGTCATCTCTACTTCTCCTGCCATCTATTCCATCAACATGGATGCCCTTTATATTCTCTCACCTTGGTCCTCAAAATCCCACCACGATCAGCCCCAACACCAGCAATACCAGGAACACCAGCAGCACCAACAACAACGCCACCAGCCTTCTCCGCAATCACCTGATGCTGCACAGGACAGAGGGCATCAGCACCCGACCACATTGCTACCCAGGAGGCCAGGAATGGCCTCACCATTGCCAGATTTACTTCACTTGACACTGTACACCCTGGCTGCCACATGATGCGCCAGGTTGGCACCACCCCACACCAACACCATAAAGCATCCCTACAGTGCCCAAGCCATTCCTTTCACGCTCATCACCATTGCGGGGGGTACCGTTATGTCTCACCATTCACTGCAACTCACTAAGCCACTTCCAAAGGTTCACACAAATCTGTCCAAGAACGCAAAGTGTTGAAAATAAAGGTTTCAACGTTTGACAGCACATTAACAGAAACTTTACATGAACATTGGATAAAACACCCAAGTGCCTACCCCTTGTGTGTTGTTAGTTGGTATGATTGCACTAGGATGAGGGTGAGTGTGAGGGATGGCTAGTGAGATGGGGAAGTGATAATGTAGATAGAGAGGGATGGGTGGAGGTGCAAGGTAAGTTGGTGTGAGTAAGTGTGTGCAGGAGTAGGGTAGGGAAGGCAGAGTGATGGGGATGTGATGAGAGGCACAGCAGGATGAGGTTGAGTGTGGCTTTGCAGTAACGTTTCGTGATCTACTGAGATCATTGAAATGTTTGCGCCACTGCACCCAGGTCCTCCTGACCACATCCCCACTTGTGTCCCCCTGTGCAATGTGCAACCAGGCTGCGTTGGTCTCCTGGGAGGTCTCTTCCGCCCATGGGAAGGGAAGAGGACCTCCCTGCGTGCTGTGACTCCTTCCATAAGCATATGGAGGGAGTCATGGGAGAGCCTGGGTGCAGCCCTGCACCTCTGTGCAGTGATTGTCGGTGTTTGCAGCACCTCAATGCTGTAGAACATTGACAGCACAAATGTCAAAATAAAGTTGGACATGGTCCCTTTAAGGAAACTGGCTGATGACGCGTCATCAAATGACGTCACCAGACCCGCTTCCTCTAATTGGGCCGGGAAACGCGCTGGGTGGGCTTAACAAGCCAAGCAGGGGAAATTCATTTCAAAGGCCGGGATGGAGACAGCAGCAGGGTCGGGACCCGCCACCGACGTCGCCCGCCAGGGACCCGCCGAGGTTAGTAAAATCACGGCCTATGTATCTAAATGGAGTGGCGGGATCTGTGGGTACTGATATGCAAATCACTAAAAGTAGCAACGCAGGTTAATAAGGCCATAAAAAAAGCCAACAAAGCACTGGGGTTCATTTCTAGCAGGATAGAGCTGAAAAGCAGAGAAATATGTTAAAAGTTGGTTAGACCACACTTGGAGTACTGTGAACAGTCTGGTCTCCATATTATAAAAAAGGATATGGAGGCATTGGAGAAGGTGCAGAAACAATTTATTAGAATGATCATAGAATTATAGAAATTTACAGCACAGAAGGAGGCCATTCGGCCCATCTTGTCCGTGCCGGCCGACAAAGAGCTATCCAGCCTAATCCCACTTTCCAGCACTTGGTCCGTAGCCTTGTAGGTTATGGCACTTCAAGTGCATATCCAAGTACTTTTTAAATGTGATGAGGGTCTCTGCCTCTACCACCCTTTCAGGCAGCGATTTCCAGACCCCCACCACCCTCTGGGTGAAAACATTTCTCCTCAATTCCCCTCTAAACCTCTGACCAATTATTTTAATACTATGCCCCCTGGTTATTGACCCCTCTGCTAAGGGAAATAGGTCCTTCCTATCCACTCTATCTAGGCCCCTCATAATTTTATACACCTCAATTAGGTCTCCCCTCAGCCTCCTGTGTTCCAAAGAAAACAACCCCAGCCTATCCAATCTTTCCTCATAGCTAAAATTCCCCAGCCCAGGCAACATCCTCGTAAATCTCCTCTGTACAATCACGTCCTTCCTGTAATGTGGTGACCAGAACTGCACGCAGTATTCTAGCTGCAGCCTAACTAGTGTTTTATACAGTTCAAGCATAACCTCCCTGCTCTTATATTCTATGCCTCGGCTAATAAAGGCAAGTATCCCGTATGCCTTCTTAACCACCTTATCTACCTGTCCTGCTACCTTCAGGGATCTGTGGACATGCACTCCAAGGTCCCTCTGATCTTCCGCCCTTCTCAGTGTCCTACCATTTATAGTGTATTCCCTTGCCTTGTTAGCCCTCCCCAAATGCATTACCCCACACTTCTCTAGATTGAATTCTATTTGCCACTGTTCTGCCCACCTGACTAGTCCATTGATATCTTCCTGCAGTCTGCAGCCTTCTTCTTCATTATCAACCACACGGCCAATTTTTGTATCATCTGCAAACTTCTTAATCATACTTCCTACATTCAAGTCCAAATCATTGATATATACCACAAAAAGCAGAGGACCCAGTACTGAGCCCTGATTAATCCATGTCTTTCGAAATGAAGATTTATCCTGTCCCTCAGAATTTATTCCAATAATTTTCCCACACCAAGGTTAGGCTGACTGGCCTGTAATTACTCGGTCTATCCCTTTCTCCCTTTTTAAACAAGGGTACCACGTTAGCAGTCCTCCAGTCCTCTGTAAAGGTGATCTCAGAATTGAGAGGTTATACCCATCAAGAAATATTGAACAGTCTGGGGCTCTTTTCTCTAGAAAAGAGTAGACTGAGTGGTGACCTGATAGAGGTCTTTAAGATTATGGAAAGGTTTGATAGGGTAGACGTAGAGAAGACATTCCACTTGCGGGGGAGACCAGAACTAGGGTCCATAAATATAAGATAGTAACTAATAAATCCAATCGGGAATCCTGGAAAAACTTCTTTACCTAGACAGTGGTTAGAATATGGAACTCGCTACCACAAGGAGTAGTTGAGGTGACTAGCATAGACACATTTAAGGGAAATCTAGATAAACACAAGAGGGAGAAAGGAATAAAAAGAAAAGAAAGACTTGCATTTCTATAGCGCCTTTCATGACCTCAGGTTATCCCAAAGCGCTTTACAGCTAATGAAGTACTTTTTGAAGTACAGTCACTGAAGTGTAATGTAAGAAACGCAGGCAGCCAATTTGCACTCAGCAAGCTGCAATGTGATAATGACCAAATGATCTGTTTTTGTGATGTTGATTGAGAGGTTAATATTGGCCAGGACGCGAGGGATAACTCCCCTGCTCTTCTTCAAAATAGTGCCATGGGAACTTTTGCATCCACCTGAGAGAGCAGACGGGGGGCCTCGGTTTAACGTCTCATCCGAAAGACGGATATGTTGATGGGGTTGGATGAAGAAGGGTGGGAGGAGGCTCATGTGGAGCATAAACACCGACATGGACTTGTTGGGCCGAATGGCCTGTTTCGGTGCTGTAAATACTGTGCAATGACAGAAATTAATCATCATATGCGAACAGATGCGTCTTTTAAACTTTTGTGTTGCTTGCGGCTTCTGAAAGTAAGGTTTCTTGTCCAACAATCCTGATTCATTTAAAATAAACTCCAACTTCATACCTTTATTTCATAAATCTGAATCTCCCAATACTATTTTTCTTTTAAATCTGAAATTAGTATATACAGGTCTACTTTCCTCTGGTATCACGGAGGTACACACGCCCAAAATAAACACATCAACAATTACATTAAAATAGTGCATCAAGGAATTTGATGAAAATGTTTTATCCAGCATGCTACCAGAGGAAATTAAACCATATAACTGTTCATCTTTGTTACTCTTATGTGTACCCATTTGTAATGAATCAATATCGCTATAGAAACACGGACCTTCCTACTCGTACAGAGCTGAAAATTCAGACTGTTTTGTGAATCTGCAGTTAAATCGTGCTTCATGGTCAAGTATAAACAATACTGTTATTCACTTAATTGCGTTTCAGAATTGAATTGGGGGAGCCCCAATTATATACCCTGGGAGATCACTTTAAGTTCAGGTCCTGACCTGCAGTCAGTATGATCTCTGCATGACTATCAATATAAATGGGTTTTACTTAACTTATTCTCATATTTCCGAGCAAGGTTATATTTAATAATTGGTTACAGTATTTGTTAAACACAAAGGATGCCTAAACCATTGCAAGCAAGTTCTACCAGTATTCCTTAACTGAAATGACCCTGAGTTCTTTCCTAATGCCTTCATTACTGCTATTATTCTGCTATTGTTCCCACCTACTTTACAGCAAGGCTTTTGTAACTGTTACAGCTGAACTCACCCAAGTGAGCATAAGTGCCAGGCAGCCTTGAGACTCAAATGCATGACCTTCTGGTTGGGAGTAATGCACTCATCTGTATAATTTACTGGGCCACCACTGTTAATTCAGATTTGATTTGAATCAACAAGTCTGCAGCCTATTTACAGACTTCCTTATCCACAGTCATTTGTTATGACTCACTTTGGGTATTACTGATCGGATAAAATCTGCGTCTCATCAGCATTTGCACTATGGCCCACCCAGGACCTTTAAATTCACTCACCCAGGCACACGAGATCAATGGTAGTATGGTGATCTTTCTCAAACATATCTTCTGTTAACCAAAGACAACTATCACAGTTCGGAGACAGCCTCTTCTGGGCCTGCATTCACAATATAGTTATATAGAAGTCAGAGCAGCTTGAAAGCCATTGTGGGCATGTTAAGTTTTGATATCAATATGATTCCAGAATGTGGGTTTACATCATAAATTACAAGGCATCTTAACTTTGGAACAAAACGAGTAGGCCTAGATATTTGTGGCATCAAATTGTCAGTAAATCCATTAATTTCCTGTCAATGCACTAATGTTTTCTACTTGTGTTTTGTAAGTAATTGGCCAGCAGTATGTTCTGTCATCCAATCAAATAGAAACTGAAATCATGTAAATAAATCAGTTTAAGAACTCAGATATGAGTAATTTCATCTTTCTAAATAAGTCTGCTGTTGTTTCCTCTGGCAGTAGGACAGGGACATAGTGGGGGTAAAGTTAATGCCTAGCCATGTTTCAGAGAGGCTGAAGTATAGATTCTTACTGAAGAAGTAATTAATATTTGGCTTTCAGGGAAACATGCCATCGTACCAATGCCGCACTGTACAGTCAAAGCTGAAATCGCTCTTCAAATAAATGCAGTCTGCCAAACAAAATGGGATGTGGAAACAACCACAAGTATCCGATAGATGTGAAAAGCCACGGAGTAAATCTACAACAAGAGAGTGGGACATCCTGCTCATGAAAGATCATCTACCTGAAATAAGCTGTTCTTAGCTGAGCAAATGTTTGCTGAGTCCTTACTCGTGGAGATAAAAGGGACCAGCTCCAGTGATTTAGGTGCCATTTTAAAGGTACATATACATTTCAAAGTGTCACCAGTTAGAGCTATATACAAATACATTTTAAAATACTTGTCTGTATAACACATTTCGCCACATATCTAACACACGGTGTTTTTGCATCAATTATATACTGCAGAGATATTCCTAGAGATGCTTTAGTGAATAATAGAGCAAGTTTCAATAAAGCAACACATTTCACAGTGATGTTCTGATAATGATCATGTGTAAGCCACACAGATGATGTTGCAGTACCCACAAGAATAGACTCTCACAAAGCCACTATTTTGGTGTCTGAGAAGCAGCAGGAAGATACTCTGGTTGTGCCACCACCATCAAAGGGCAATAATACACCACAACACTGAAGAAGTAAGATTCATTCTGAATGCAGAAGAATCTATTGAAAGAAGCCCCACTGTGTTACCATGCAAGTGTAAGCAGTCTGTCACTGTCCCGTCTGAAAAACAAAGCAAAACTCTTTACCTACAGAGATTAAGGCTTGCCCCATCAGGCTCAGGCTAAGAATGATCAGATTATTCTGGATACAGGACACATATCCGGACTGGTTTCATCCAACTGCTTAGCATCTTGAGCCACATACACGCAAGCTGACCGGGGACAGGTAACCTAACAGCTTTATTAATTGGCAAATCTACTGCTGCAGCTTGTCTGCACATACCTCCAGATACTTCAGAGATTACTGCCTGTCAGGCTTCCACTGAGGCCTCTGACACCCAAACTGTCGGGTCATTGGAAACGGATGCAGCCACTTAGGGTCCATTCGCACTGCAAGTTTGGCAGTGGTGCAAAATGATATCCATTTCGCACTGACGCTAAAGTCGCAGTGTAAATCCGAAGTGTATTGGACCACCTGGATACCTTTTTAAACTTAGCTGACATTCATTTCAATGCTTAGAGAGCAGGGACTCTCCCTCATACTCTAAACTTTGTAAATTTGTACCTGGTGGAGAAAGCTCTACGCAAGGGTATATCCAGGCACGTACAGAGATCCCTCCTGGGTGGGACCCCATGCAATGCAAACACAGAACTCAGACTGCAGCTCAGGTGATGACGACATTCGACAACAACAGCAGCAACAGCAACAACATTATTATCTGTAATAAAAACAGAAAATGCTGGAAATACTCAGCAGGTCAGGCCGCATGTGTGGAAAGAGAAACAGAGTTAATGGCCGGAATTTTCCGGGGTGGTAGTGGGCGCGATCGGTGGCGGGTCGGGTGGGAAAGCTGTAATTTTTGGGAGCAGGTCGGGAACCCGCTCATCTCACTCCCACGTGCCTTTCCCCCAGCGCAGACCCGACCCGACCGGCAAAGGCGGGTGACCCAATTTAAAGTATTAGTAACTTGTTGTCAGACCCGTAAAAGTGGTTTTAACCTTACCTCTTAAAATGGATTGGATGGCCACGGGAAACACGCTGCTCGGGAACCATGTCTGTGAACCTGAGGCGGGAGTTCACTTGCCATTGCTCCAGCTGATTAGTTGACAGCATCAAATGTATTATAAAAGCTCCCACCTGACACATGATCACTTTCCTCAGCAGAAGCTGTTTCTCACTGCATTCCAGGCACAGATTCTGCAGGCTGCAGTCTTTCCAGCAAACTCCATCCAGTGTCACCTCATTGGAAGAACCTCTCACCATTGACAGATTGCTTCTGTCATCTCTACTTCACCTGCCATCTATTCCATCAGCATGGATGCCGTTTATACTGTCTCACATTGGTCCTCAGAATCGGACCACGATGAGCCCCAACACCAGCAGCACCAGGCACACCAGCAACCTTCTCCGCAATCACCTGATGCTGCACAGGACAGAGGGCATCAGCACCCGAGCACATTGCTGCTAGGGATGGCCTCATCATGGCCAGATTTACTTCACTTGACACTGTACACCCATATGGCTGCCTCATGCTGCAGCAAGTTGACACCACCCCACATCAACACCATAAAGCATCCCTGCAATGACCAAGTCATTCCTTTCACACTGACCACCATTGCTGGAGGTACTGTTATGTCTCACCATTCACTGCAAATCACTAAGCCACTTACAAAGGTGCCCACAAGACCGGAAAGTGTAGAAAATAAAGATTTTTATGTTTGACAGGACATTAATGGAAAATTTACATAAACATTGGATAAAACACCCAAGTGGCTACTCTTGTGAATCTACTTGTGTGTCATCATTCTCTTCCATGTGCTTCTACGAGGTGCTACCCCTGTGGCTTCAGCAGAGCTCGAGGCAGCCTGCTCACTTCCCTGCTACCAAGGAGCTGGAGAGTACTTTGCTGCACATCAGTGGGGCCATGAGGACCCAAGTCTACACTGACATCCCTCCTAGAGAGGAGGTCTATGAGCCTCTGCCATCTATTCTTCATAGAGACCACGTGCTCCTGAGTGGCGCATCAGCTGCTCCATGCAGGTGGCCATCCTATCCATGGAGAAGCCTACAGTCGCCATTGCCTGCGACACGGTGCTGCTCATGTTGGAGATGGACTCCTCCATTCTCTGAACATTTGCAGACATTGCGGTCGCAAAACCTGTCAGAGCCTCCTGCACTTCTTCCTGCACCTCCAGGATCGCCCTCTTTCTGGCTGGCCCCCGAGGCTCAGCGTCTGCATGCAGCTGAGCAGAGCTGGGAGCTTCCTGCACCCTCCGGCGAGGACTCTCCACTGCTGTCCCTGTCTCCACCATCTGCTCTTGCTCACTTGTGAGTTGTGAGACACCAGGTGACAACACTACTCTATCTCGCATGGGACCCACTGAGGTGTGCGTCTTTGCGCTAGTGCTGGGTGCGCTTATGTCTGCTGACGGTGCGCCCTCAGAGGCTGGAGACTCCTCTGAGGAGTCGTTTTCCTCTTGCCCCGGGACAGTGGGGGGGGAAGGCTCTTGATGGACCTATGGGAGAGTAAAGAGATGAGTTAGATATGTCATATGAAGAATGAGTACAGATACCATTATGCACATGATGACCATTCAGTGGCTGCTGACATCAGTGCCCATATGAGTAAATGATGTATGCCATGTAGCTGTATGATATGTAATTCTGTCACCAAGTTGCTGAGATGTCCTCCTCTCTCTGTCTCCCACCTCCAGCTGCTCGGCAACTCCAGATATTTCTAAAGCAGCCTCCTCTGCTGTTGTACGGTTTGCAAATGATGGAGGGCCACCACCGGTTTGCCCCCTCTCCCTTTATTTTCGGCTCTCTTTTCCTGCAAGGAGTGAAAGAAGAGAAGGTTGAGTGAGAGTGATGGAATGAGTGTCAGGAATGGATGGGTTAGATCTTTAGAGGAAGACTATGATGGAGTGGGGTGCCAAAGACAAGTGGCCTCCTTGTGTGTTGTTAGTTGGTATGATTGCACTAGGATGAGGGTGAGTGTGAGGGGTGGCTAGTGAGATGAGGATGTGATAATATAGATAGAGAGAGAGGGATGGGTGGACATGCAAGGTATGTTGGTGTGAGTAAGGATGTGCAAGTGTAGGGTTGGGTAGGCAAATTGATGGGGGTGTGATGAGAGGCACAGCAGGATGAAGTTGAGTGTGGCTTTGTACTCACGCTTTTTGATCTAATGAGATCATTGAAATGTTTGCGGCACTGCACCCATGTCCTCCTGACCACATCCCTGCTGGTGACCTCCTCTGCAATCTCCAACCAGGCTGTTTTGGTGTCCTGGGGGGGGGTTTCTTCTGCTTATTGGAAGGGAAGAGGACCTCCCTGCATGCCCTGTATTGGGGAACCTGGGTGCTGTCCTCTGCCTCTGTGCAGTCATTGTCAGTGTTTGCAGCACTCCAATGCTGCACTGGCAGCACTATGTTACATTGACATTTTGGGGGTGATTTTCTCAATGGGGACGTGATGGAGGTGGGACTGCTGCTTGTCGGGTTTTAGTCCCGCCTCCATCGACGTCCGGCCAACCCACGCTATTTTCCCTTGATTGACCTTGTTAAGCCGGCCCAGCAGGCTAAGCAGGCCAATTAAAGGAAAGCCGGTGACAGAGAACGTCAGCCTATGACGTTTCATCTGTCAAAAATTGTTGACGGATAAATTGTCATCATTTGACAGCTTTGAGAAGCTGTCAAACACTGACAATCTCTGTTCTTTAGTTAGTCCTTGTACTCAAGACTCACCAAACCTCTTTCCTGAGCAGAAATCAGATGGCTGTTGCATTGGAGAATGCAGCAGCCATTCTGCTTTCTCTGCCGGTGAGATGAGGCAGCTCCGCAGCATAAAGGGATGAAGCCTGGAGGAAGAAGCAAAGGTAAGTAATCTTATTAAAACACTTTAGACTCACCTCACACACTTACCGCTCCACACTTGCACTCATCGCTCACCTGCACACCGGACATTTCAGCCCCACGGCCGCCTCGCTGACCCTGGCGAGGTTCGGAGCCATTGGGAAGCCGACACTTTAGGGCTCAAAATCAGGCTCAGCCAAAAAACTACCCGTTAACTACCTGTTAACAGGCAGTTAATTGGCACTAATCCCCTTCCCGCCTCGAGGAGACGGGACCCGGCATGGGTCGGGTACCCACCTCCTGGGAAGATGGCATGGAGGCGGGTTGGGGGCAGGATGGGTACCCGCTCCCTAATTCTGCCATTTTCCCGGCAGTCCCGCCTCCATACCCGCCTCCCCAGGACTGGGAAAATCGCCCCCTTAAATCCAATGCGGCCATGGCCCCATTAAGGATCCCGCTGAAAACATGTCATCGATGATGTCACCAGACCCACACCATTTAATTGGGCTGGGAAACGTGCAAGGGGGGGGTGCTTAATAGGCCCTATTAAGGGAAAGTCGTTTTCAGCAATGGGATAGATCCAAGGCCACCGTCTGCTTCGGACCCGCCCAGGTAGGCAAAATTCCGGCTAACATTTCAGGTCGATGACCTTTCATCAGAACTGTATATCGTCTGCATGTTGTCTTCAATGTACAACATTTTCCAAGGCACTTTACATGATAGTAGCAGAGTAGAGTACTGAGCCAGGGTAAGTGTTTGGAGGGGTGACCAAAGGCTTGGGTGAATACAGGAAACTCTTGTTTAACCGGCACCTAAATATCCGGAATTCTCTCTTAACCGGCAAAAATCATACTCCGAAAACTCCTCTCAAATAACCGGCAATGTTGCCGAGTCCGAGTCCGAGTCTCCCGCGAACGCCGAGTTAGTCAGTGGGGGTAGTTCTCCAAAGTGCCACTACTCGGCCTCCTGGCGCTGTCGGAAGTCCGAACACTGCAGTAACAGGAGTCTGATTCTCCCGCGCTGCCGGGAGTCTCACTTACTGTTAAGTAATTAAAGAGTTATGGATTACCCTCAACTGGCAGTACTGTACTTAATCAAGCATCTTCCACCATCCATTTAACACAACATTCTGTAGGTGAGTACCCAAATACTGTATACTGCACATTTCTTGATTTTTTTATGTTAAAAATAGCCTCGGTAGATATAATTCTCCGTTATCCGGAACTTTCGATCAACCGGCACCACGCCGGTCCCGTCGGTGCCGGATACCAAAGAGTTTCCTGTAGATACATTTTGAGAAGGTTTTTAAATGAGGAGAGAGAAGTCGGGAGGTGAAGTGGTTTAGGAATGGAGAGAGGGGAAAGCAGGCTCTTGGCATTCGAAAGCTCTGCCAGCGATGATGGGGCAAAGGGAGAGGGGGAACCCAGTTGCTGCAGGGAGAATGCCCCTTTCTTCTACCCTTTGACTGCTCTTGGGAAGCTTCCAGTATAGATGTCTCCACCAACAGCTCACCTATAAGCAGTTATTTTCCACTAATGATAGTGAACAAGAAAAATGACATGCTTATACTAAATGGTTATTTTTGTTTAAGGACATTACCTTTCATAAATTATTTTGGCAATTTTTTTCGCAGCCGCAGTGATCAGTTGCATCACTTCATGGCAGTTCTTTGTCATAATTAAAATATTCTCTATTCTGGAAAGGGATGCCAGGCTGTGAAGTGCTTCATGGTGCATGATACTTTACTTTCACTTGAAGTGTGATGGAGCCTCATCTCTCCAGTTACTATAAATATGCAAATGTGACAGACTGCTTGATTACTCACCAATTTTTATTTTTATTTAGTTACAGTCACATTGGGTGCCGAGCTTTCTCCCAGCAGTTAGAAATGTAAACGTTTAAGAGAGGGGGGGGAAGGGAGAGTCCCTGATTTCTGAACACTTAAACGAATGTCAAGCAGGTTTAAAAAGTAATGGGGGGGGGGGAGGGGCAAACAGACTCCAGATTTACACTGTAACCTTAGCATTGGTGCAAAAGGGAAATCGCGTTGTGTCAACGCCAAATTGCACTGTAAATGCACCCTAAATAATGGCGCTAAACAACAGAAGAGAAATGATTATGATATGTTACTAGCCCACTTGCCATTTCTGAAAATATTTATATCAAGAAAGAAAGACTTGGATTTCTACAGCACCTTTCACAACCTCAAGATGTCCCAAAGCGCTTTACAGCCAATGGAATACTTTTGAAGTGCAGTCACTGTTGTAATGTAGATGCTGTGATATTGTAAATGCCCACTGAGCCTAAAAAGACTTGAGAATTTCCTGTCAGTGTCAAATCATTGCTGGGGCGCATAAATATATTTGTCAAGGTCAGAGTGTTGCCACCAGTTTGATTAAAAAAAAACAGTTGAGACAGATTGAAGAGCAAGCACATTAAATGGAGCTGTGTGCATTTTGCTCCTCTCAAGAAACACAGAAACAAGTGACACGTTTTCCCAACAATCAGTGAGTCTCACTGCAAAATAATTGAGACGAGACAGGCCTGGTAAGAATCGGTGCTTCGTCTTCCTTTTGTGGAGTTGGTGCTGCGTGAAAATTTCAACACACAAAACAATTTCGGCCACACTTTTGTCGTGGTCTGGCAATATTAAGACCAACTTTAAGTTTCCCTAAACAATGCCAGCGTTTTCCTATTATTCCCATTGCATTAATTATTGACTGAATTGGCTCTTAAAGATTCTGGTAATTTCGTCACTGTCCGATTTACCCTTCCTCGCTAATAAAAATTCCAGTTGAAGTTAAATCTATCCAAGCATTAACACTAATAGGAAATTGAAAGCTGTGCTGTAAACAATGTTTTAGTAGAAAAAAAGGCTTGCAAGCCTCACTATGCTTCAGCACCAGTGCCATTTTTGTATATTGAAACAAATCTTATCTGTATGGCTAGCTGTCTATAAAGATCATTTCTGGGTAGTCCCTTGGGTGGCCATTATAGAGAGGCTTTTCTATCCTTCAGTGCTTTTATTGCCATGATTTATAAATGCAGACTCAAATGTTATTGCTATTTAGTATTTCTGCATAGAATATTAATAACATTTTTAACCTTTTCAGAACAGAATGCCCTTTGCCACTACCAAAATCTATTTTTTCTGTCATTTAATGTCAATAAAATAATTTTCTCTAAGTTTCTAATGCTAAATATTATAAAATAAAACTAGAGAACTATGCAGAACTGTTGGATGTGTCGTTATTCGTAGTATTCAATGCGGGAAAAAATGATAACCGTCATTTATTTCCATTTTTCCATGATAATGAAATACCTCTTCAGCCCTCAAACCGTTAAAAATTGCCGTCATAGAAAAGACAATGACTGATCCAACTGAAAGATGCTTTCAACAAGTTAGTGATGTAGTCATCCCAGCAACATGCTGCAATTTATGATGATCCGTTAATCCAAAGGGGGAGCAAAGCAGGTTCATGTTTGCGGCGGGGGTGGGGGTGAGGGGGTCAGCGGAGGGGGCGGGGGGGGGCGGGAGGCAAATAGAATGATATGGATGAAATCATAATCATAGTGCAAGGGAAGGCCAGTTGAAGTCTTTGGCTCTGTTATTATACTTAAACAGAGCCGTTATATGATTTTTTTGTTCTGCATTCCAATTTGTTACATTTATGAGTTATGGGTTCAAGTGCGACTCCAGGACTTGAACACATAAACTAGGCTGACACTCCTGTGCAGTACTGAGGAGTGCTGTATTGTTGGAGGTGCTTTCCTTTGGATAAGATATTAAACAGAGGCCCTGTCAGCATCTTCCAGTGGTTCAGCTGAATGTTGGAGATTCCATGGCACCATTCAAAGAAAATCAGGGAATTCTTATGGTGTTTTGGCCAATATTCCTCCCTCAACAAACTTCACTAATTGTGGGATCTTGCTTTGCACAAATTAGCTGCTGCATTGCCTACATAACAGTAGTTACTTGAAAAATTAATTTATTGTGTGAAGCACTTTGAGATATTTCTGAGATGTGATAAGGCAATGCAAATCTTTCTTTCTTATTAATTTTATCCTGTTTGTTCATGAGATCATACCAGGAAAAATGCTTGCAGATTTGTACTGTGATTATGGCTATAGTTGACTTCTTTTACATTAATCAACTACCACCATTGAAGGACGTGTCAACTACACTCCAATAGGTCATTTTCTGGTATCTGGCACAGAACATTAGGAACTTTGTATTGACAGCCAATATGACTAGACAAGGCAAATCCATCCTTACCCACCACAGAGTAATTGTAAGTATATATTATTTTAAAAGTTCTCCTTTTCTTTAATTCATGATTGCTTCTACCTTCTTTAGCTGGGCCAAGGTATAACTACAAAGATAATATGACACCACGGGTAGCCAATAAAAGTCATAATTGCCCCAGATCAAGAGAGCCTGCTTCAGTTTTAGGTTCCCTCAACATCTGGCTAACAATTGACAAAAGCCCACTGCAAGTGTGGCCAGTATATTTGCGCAGGCAGAGCTGGGAGAATGCAAACCCAGAACAGCAGGGTTGTGACATAAAATGTCTTAATCACCATATTAGGTTCCAAGTGTGCAAATTACTTTTGGCTATAGTCACATTTCAAATAAATAGTCCCTGCTTCCTATTCAAATGACGAATGAGAAACAAAGTCTTATAAATAGCAACATGCCAATGGCATGATGACAACACAACACAACACCGGCGTGTAGAAGGTATTTGTCAGGCAGAGGAATTGCTACCTCTTATACGCAGACAGATGTACTTTATGACATGCCAATGCAAACTATTGAATAACACCGCTGTTGAGTAGCACGTCTTAACTTTAAGTTTCTTTTTGATGTTATGACACAGATCTGGTTTCATAGTAGCTTAATCGTGACATTATTAAGGAGCTTAATTGCCACTGTACATTTCCCCATATATCAAAAGTAACTTTTTAACAAATGTAACAGTAGTTTGTGACCCTGTTTTGATCTGTTGTATAATCAGAATACACAGGAGAGAGTGCGCTTGTTCCATTACTGAGTAAGGCTTTTAATCACCTGCTGGTTATACGGGATTCCTCACTCATGGGGTAAACTCTGAATTGCCATGTCGCTGATTATTAATCCTCAGTTTTGCTCACATTTGAATAGCAGTGGGTTTGCAGGAGTTCTGTGAATTTTTGCCCTGCCAGGAAGAAGTATTTTATATGTACAATTTTCCTTCAGAAAAAACAAATCAAAAGAGGTGTTTTTTTTTAAACTTAAAAGTATTCCAAATACACCATGTCACGTCATATTTACACAAAAACATTCTGAACAGGAAGAATATAACACCATAACCAAACATAAGACAGAGACCAACGTGTCAAAAATGTTTTTTTTTTAAGGTAATTGACTTTATAAATTACCTCTAATCTTTGAGGTGCTTGATCCAGCCACTTCTCCCTGGCATGCTTGAGGCCTTCTGTGCCTAATAGACACTGGTTTCTTTTGGTTTAGTTGGGACTTTGTTGCTTTATTTTAAGCATCTTTTAGTTTGATTGGACCACATGTCTGTTTATTATATTAGTGGTGTCCTTAAAGGGGCACTTGTGGTGCTGACTCCTGTCAGGTGACACTGGATCAGTGCCACCCCTATTAGTTCAATTAAAAGAGGCCCAAACTGCCATAAATGTCCCTGTAGCCAAATGCTAAGATAGGCTAGAGAGTACCAAGGATGACTCCTCTAATTAACCCCCTCCCATAAGTAGATACCACAATCTCTGCCCAACACCACTCTGCTAGGTACAGTTCAAATTAGGAACTGAATGCAGATCGAACCTATGCTCTTCCCTCACAACATGGCTCTGAGATCGAGTACTAAGCACCAGAGTGTGAAATTTAATTTTATTTTGTCACATATTATTTTTAATTTGTGCTGTTTTATTTTAGTGTATATAAAACACAGCAGCATTCTTCCAAACAAGGGTTAAAAGCAAAAAAAAAATGGTTTTCTTTACTTCAAAGATGGATGTTTTTCTTAGTTCTACAGTAACCTTCTGAATAGGACAATCTTTAGCACAATTTGTTTGACATACCTAATAGAATTTTTTGAAGAAGTGACCGATTGAGTAGATAAAGCATATATGGATTTTCTGAAGGCATTCAATAAGGTGTACCAAAAGAGGCTTGTAAAAAAATCAGGAATATGGTATAAGAGGAAATGTAGCAGCAGGGATAGCAAGTTGACTGATGGACAAGAAACAGGGAGTTAAAGTAAATGAGTGTTGTTCAGACTGGAGGAGGGTTGGAAGTGGTGTAACCCAGGAGTCAGTGCTGGGTCCAGTTTTACTCTTGATGTATATAGGTGATTTGGACTTGGGCATAAGGAACACAATCTTGAAATTTGCTGATGACACTGAAGTAGAGGGTTTGATAAACAGTGAGAAGGACTGTCAAAGACTTCAGGAAGTCATAGACAGGTTAGTAGAATGACCAGGGTAACAGATGCAATTTAATGTGGATAAGTGTGCGGTAATATATTTTAGGAGAAAAAAAGAATGAGACTATACACTTAATCGAAAGGCAATGAAGGATGTTAATCAACAGAGAAACTTGGTAGTTCAAAGACATAATTCTCTGAAAATGCAAGTGCAGGTAAACAAAACCATAACACAGGCTAATAGAATTTTGGGTTTTATAAGTAGGGGCATAAAGTTGAAAAGTAGTAATATAGAAAACATTGGATAGACCACAATTAGAGTACTCCGTGCAGATCTGGGCATTCCATTATAGAAAATACATTAAAGCCATAGCACAATGTAGATTTGCCAGGATGATACCAGGGATGGGAAACTATAGTTCTGAGAAGACATATGAGATACTGGGACTGTTTCCACTGGAGCAGAGAAGGCTAAGAGGAGATTTAATAGAGCCTTTTTAAAATTCTGAACAGTTTTGATAGAGTGAATAGGGAAAGACAATTTCTTCTGGTTAAGGAGTGAGTGACAAGAGGTCATCAATTTAAAATTGTCACTAAGAGAGTGAGGAGAAACTTCTTTACACAGGATTGTTGGAGCATGGAATGCTTTGTCACAGGGAATGGCTGAAGCAGGTACCATTAGATCTAAGGGAAAATTGGATAAATATTTGAAGCAGAGGAAGATACAGGGCTATGAGAGGAGAGCAGGGCAGTGGGATTCGTGTTGGATTGCTCTAGCAAGAGAACAGCACAGACATAATGGACCAAATGGCATCCTTCTGTGTTGTAAACTTCTATGATTCTAAATGTATTGCTATAGCTCCTTCACCAATAAACCCTATAAAGTACCACCTTTCTTGTTGTAACACATTTTGGCTATCAAGGATATTGTTAGTGTGGGAGTCTACAGTTATTCAACATAAACCCTTTCTATAACATGAGTATGCATGCATTATGAAAGCACAGCTCCTTTTAATAAGTCTTATTATTCAGCAAATTAGCACATAGCATAATACGTATTTGCCTGTACATTAGCACTATCCATCAAATTAGAATATTATATAACTTTTCATCTCTGTTACTAATAAAAGCAATTCCAAATATGTTTTAGTAACTTGAAAAAACATTCCTTACAGTTATAAAGTACAAGAGCACGCATCATGGGCAGTAGGAAACAATTAAATATAATTCCCATTAACTAAAGTTAATTCACTTATCAGGAGTCAGCATTAAGATACAGGTAATTTTCTTTTGCACAGCTTCTTGAATCCTTTCCCCCTCAGGTTATTTACCTTCTGTTTTGTCTGGATTATTTTTTGTGTTGCCACTTATGCTTTGAATCAACCCTGCTGTGTAAATGAGGCAAATTCAGAATTACCAGCAGCCTCAAAAAGTTCCACCATTACCAATTCCGCTGGAAGCAGTTCTGTAGTAAAAGTTGCTTTAATATTGCGCTTAGTGGGGTGTTAGAGTAAACTTTGCTGGATTCACTATGGTCAGCAGTTGGGAAGACCCAGTCTAATCATCAGGAATCAGTGGCCCTAGCAGCTTACTAAGTGCAATCTAAACAGGGCTATAAACATGTCATTAATTGTGGACAGCTTCCTCAGTAAAAATGGTAACTGGGCATACTGTTAATGCTCATCTCTTCATTGTTTATCTAAAAGCATCGCTTCAACACCTCATTAGTTGCTAACCAGTATTACCCAATATGCCAACCTTGCCAAACACTTGTTTCACTTCAGTGGGTGGAGTTAACTCGTTATTTATTGTAATTTTCTTGTTTGATTACGTGATTTTTTTTTTATCCTCTTCTGTAATAGACTACCACAGTTAAAATGTATTTCCCCCCTTTTCTTCAGAATATTGGCCCGTCTCATAGTTGGAGCTCGATTAATTCTGTATCAGGGGAATAAAAATCAGGCACATGATTGATGGTCAATTGGTATAACTTCCCATGATGGCCATAGAGGAGAAAAGTATAAACATTTTGCTTTAGATAGATGGCATAGTGATAGTTACAGTATCAGTCTGGAGTCTGAACGATCTACTGTTAGGACTGGAAAACAACCACAAGAATTGCTCCATGCCATCGGAATCCAAAATAATGAAAACTGAATGCAAAATGTAATTCACTACAAACCTACAACCTTAAAGATAAAGATGTCTACCTGTCTAGAGCCAAGACTCATGAAAAATGGGCAGTACTCTTAGAAAAACCACTGAACACTAAATATCTTCATTCTGCCCTCCCATTTGTAACTCAATGAGTAAATGCGTCACATGACTGATATCCAGCAATCTCCCCCCACCCCCACCCCTTCAGTAGTTCATTTGTGTGAATTTCTATTAAGGACACGATTGGGTTGGACTATGCTGACCTGCATTCATGTCTTTGTCAATTATTCCAGTGCTCTACTGACTGGCCTCCCGTTCTCCATAAACTTTAGCTCATTCACACGTCTACTGCCATATTCTCTGCCACACTAAGTGCCCTTGCCCATTACTCCTATCTTTGCTGACCTACATTAGTTAAATCCTTCCATGGCCTCACCACTCCCTATTGCTAGGATCTCCTCCAGGCCTACAACCCCCACCCTTGGAACTCTCCATTCCTCTGACTCTGGCCTCTTGTGCATCCCCGCTCTCCCTTTCCCTCACCATTGGTGACTGTGCCTTCAGCTGCCAAGGTCCTATCATTTTAGAATTCCTTCGCTAAACCCATCTGCTTCGCTACCTCTTTCTCCTCCTTTAAGACCTTTATTTAAAACCCACCTCTTTGACTAAGATTTTGTTTACCCCTGCTGATCTGTCCTTCTTTAGCTTGGCATCCATTTTTCATTCCACCTCTGTGAAAACATACTGGGATGTTTTCTATGTTAAAGGTGCTGTATAAATGCAAGTTGTTGTTGCAGTTGCATAGTTGATTGGCCTGTCAGCTTTTACTGTCCAGGTTTAAGTAAGTTTGATCACGTAGGGAGAGGGATGTCACCACCTCTGGAACTTCACCCCAGGTTTCAGGGATATGGCTCAGCTCAGCCTTACTTTTGGTGCTAAACACCACTGATGAAGCACATCAATGTTTAGAAGTTCTTCATAAACCTTGCCTAAATAAATATTGTTGAACTAACAGTTGAGGATCACTTGTGTAGTATGCATCTAACAATACATTTGAAACTGGCAGCTTGATAGCTACGATCCTGCACTGGGAGCCTTGATTCCAGTTCGGTCCAGCTGCAAGATGAGAAGGATAACTGTCGTGAGCAGTAGTTCCTTTGTGCAATGCATCCAAATTCAGTCTCACTGGATTGACCAAGGGACACCATTCACAGTATCTGTGAAAATGATTCGCGACTGGGGCGAGCCTGGGCATTCAAACGATGGGGGATTGTGTAAGTCTGGAATTTGGGAGGGAAGTAAATAGGTAAGACAATTGAAAAATGTCCTTTAATTATTGTCACTGGAACAAACACAGGGATGTATATTTATTACCTGTCTATTTTTGCTGAGTTTGCACAAAACAATGTTCTATTTATCGAAAAATTGCAGCCTTTCCTACTTGTTGGTTGATATTTTTTATAGGGCCAATTGATATTTAGTTTCCGTAAAAAATTAAGAATCACATTTTTCTTTTAGTTATATTTATGCAGTGATATATTAGAAATCACAGTTTATGTAATTCCTCTCATGGTCTAGTGAGTAAAGGTACTGCTTAGTATTGAACTAAGCCATATAGACTTGAAGATCCCAAGTACAATCATTGCTTTATGCTGAGTTACCTGGTCTCAGCCAGGTCAACAGTCAGGTCGCTACAATTGATCTCCCGTTCCTGATTGCTATCCATTGACTCCTGCTGCAAAGTGTGTCTTTGTAGATGTTGGGTGGACCGGATCAGGCACAGAAGTGATGTTGCCCACCGTGCAGGCTCATACATGAAGAATGAGCACTTTGACAAGATACCAGAGAGCTGCTGGCGCCCGTGGAATGTGTGTCCTAGCTTCAGAAGACAACAGGATGGAAAGTTGGAGGAGAAAAAAAATCATAGCTTTTACTTGTTTTGAGATTTGTATTGACTATGTGCAGCCTACTTTTTGTATGCTGTGTGCATGCAATTGTGCAAGGGATACTAGGAATGTAGTCGGGCAGGTTCAGTAACAGGCAGGCAATCCGTCAGGTCTGTCAGATCCGCTCTGACAGTTTACCACTCAAGCAGTGAAGGTGAAAATTACCCCATTCAGTTTCTAATTTTGGTCATACAGTTTGGGGTAAGCAGTGATAAGAAGCTAGACACATCCCCACAGTCAAATCAACAGTGAATGATTTTCTCATACTTATTCCTTCTCTCTTCCTCCCTCACTCCCAGTTTACATTCTGTTCACACCATCCCTCACACTCTCTCCCTCATTCATGCACTCCTCACTCTCACTTTTCTTTTCACAAAGTCACTAACTCTCATTCCCCACTACACCCTTCTATAATATATTAAAAATCTGATGTTTCCATACATTTCCTGTCAACTTTTTCTATTATGAATTCCAATGACTACATTAATAATCAAAATAATCTATGTAAACTTGTCACATTGTAATTTCACCTTACCCCCAGTGGAGGCACTGCAGCACTGTCTCTGGCAAGCTCGTGTAATTACAGGGTGACAAGTTTACATAAGCAGCTTCCATTTTAAATGTGGACATAGGCATTTATAATTAGAATATAAAAATAAGGACAGAATGTATCATTTTAAAATGACATTACATTTGCATGTGCTGTTCCAAATATACCCCAGCCTCTAACCTCTAATCTCACTTGGCCTGAAACTACACTTGGTTTGACCGCCTATATGCAACATCACAGGTGATCAACTAGTATTAGCAAATTATTCCAGGATTTTATTAACATAATTGAAAATATGCCAGTTCATGCCTGCAATCTGACTTATTTTCATAACAACAGCTAGTATGAGTTCAGATTGGGTGATAACATAGTCATACCTGGACTTGCGGTTCATCAAAAAAAAAATCTCATTCCAACTTTTATTGCAGTTAAGTAAACAATTGAGTGAAAGGTAAAGAAAGCTTAATATGGTGTGGAGCACACATCAGGTGAGCGTTGGGTAGGGTGTACGCTCCACCTGCCCGGTGCAGTCAGCAGGTGGCCCGAGCCATTCTTGTGGTCAGACCTCATTAATACGTAATTGGCGAGCTTCCAGCATTAGCCACGCTTCCCATAGACAGCTCGCTGATTGGGAGGGTGGGAAATCTGGCAGATAGCCATTACATAAAGGAAGCCGGCTGCCTCTTAAAGGGGAGGTGCACTTTTCAATGGTTGTGAGTGGAATACAATTTTCTGAAGCAGCAGGCAGCATGACTTCATCCAGGGCCCCCCACATCCTCGTATGCAGCCATGGAGGTGCTCAGAGAGCAAGTGAGCAGAAGGAAGGAGGTCCTCTCTCCCTCCACTGAGCAACAAGTGTCCAGACAGACATGTCCACTACAATGGAGAGAGGTGGCAGAGCAAGTCAACACCCCCAACATTGTTCCCAGGACCTGGAAAAATTTAATGACCTCACCAGGACTGCCAAGGTGAGACTCCCCTTCACATCTCTCTTACTCTCTACACAGCACTGCACCACTCTACGTTAGCCCCAGCACTATCAATCCTTCCCTCCCCCCACTCCCATGCCTCTCCTCCAATCACAACAGGACACTTTATTGTGCCTCCTTCTGCTTGAACTCATGCCCTAAAGACCCACTACTTCCCTGACAACTACTTCCCCCTCTTGACCAGACTTGCAGCTTATTCCTATCATCATGCACACTATGGTAAGCCGCTTCAGACATCTTCAAAACTCCTCAATAGGGCACACACTTCCACTCTTCTTCCTCAGAAGGGAGAATACAAGAACAGGAGGAGGTCCTGCCTCCATACACATTGCGACAACAATGGAGGAGGTGGCCAACAACACCATTGACAGTGAGAGGGCAGATGGTCAGGCTGGAGGCCACAGGCAGCAAGGTATCTCAGCATCTTCTCTTCCTTTTGTCTTTCTACTTAGGTTTCTCATACACTCAGCATGAAAACCTGGCATTGTGCTCACCTGCTACTGCTTACCTTTACCACTATGTGCTAACCCTTGTACCTCTTCTCTTTCTTTAGGTCAATCTCGGGCATTCCAGAAACACAGAGTGCGAGGGAGAACCCTCCCAGAGTTGCACCATCATTTGCTCTCACTCTTCCAAATACCAGTATAGAAATTGGCACTGCACATGGCATAGATAGAGATAGAGGGGTCTGCACTGGGTGATTCACTGAGCCCATGTAAGGACGGCCCAGGAAGCAGCTCACAGGAGGGCACGCTCATATCCTAGCTTGGCAGAAGAGCGCAGCGATGCAAACTTTGGGAACCCATCCGTTAAAGCAAAAATGCTTTCTGTGCACCAGCAATTTCTCAATGCACTAGACTGCCTGCCAGACAGCTTATAAACCATGTGGGATTGTGTGGAGGAGTCTACTACCACTGTGTGGAGTTCTGGCGCATGACATCCACACACTGCAGTCAACCATGCAGTGAGTGGTCACTTCAATGGACACTGTAATAGTAATAGCATCTCTCAGGGATGCTTATACCAGGACCATGCAGGCTGTAAGCTCCACCATCTCCTCCGCCTTGGATAAGCTGGGAGACCAAATAAATATGGGCTTGAATTGGATCATGGATGTCCTAAAGTCTGCTTTCTCACAGATCAGTGGGAGTGCTGATCCGCAGTTCAACAGCAGGGGCAGTTGTGCAATGGGAAGGGAACATGTTGCCATCTCTCAAGCTAACAGCAGATCTGGACCCTCACCACAGCGGAACCAAAGCCCACAGCGGAACCAAAGCCC
The DNA here is from genome assembly GCA_030390025.1 of Squalus acanthias. Taxonomy (NCBI): domain Eukaryota; kingdom Metazoa; phylum Chordata; class Chondrichthyes; order Squaliformes; family Squalidae; genus Squalus; species Squalus acanthias. The sequence continues at coordinate 16,139,664 of CM059447.1, read as the reverse complement.
ACAGCGGAACCAAAGCCCACAGCGGAACCAAAACCCACAGTGGAACCAAAGCCCACGTTGGAGTCAGAAAGCCAGCTGGGTCAAAGTGCCCTAACAGCCGCCGAGTTGCTGCCTTCTCAGGCCTGATCTCCTGGAGGTTGCGGACCACAGGCAGCTCAAGAGCCCTTGACTGAGCCACAGCAACCTTTCACCTCCGATGCTGAAGCCACTGGGGAAGTACCTTGTGGAGCACTAGAGTAGATAGGACAGGCACTAGGAGCTCCCACCAGGGTGATAATTAGTGTTAGGCATTTTCTATAAGGCTGTAAAATTATAATCTGTTTTGAAATCTTTGTGTGCAGTGATTGTTCCTGTAGTACCTGACGAAATGTTAGTTGACATGAATATCAATGTTAATTTGAGGGTGGAAGGATTGGGAGAGATATTGGGCATGACTGTTAATGCAGGGGAGATTAGATTGTTCAGTTGAAGTGCTCTTCAATGAGCTATTGCCGAAGAGCTCTGGCTGCAAGTAAACCCTCCTGCTTCCTCACCATCCTCTATGTCATCAATGTCCTCTCCCTCATCATGCGGAAGATCCTTGTCTAATGATGGCTCCGTTGCAATGCAAACTTATGCAGCATACAACAAACCTCTATCATACGGGGTACTCTTTGTGGTCTGTATTGCAGAAAGTGACCATACCTGTCAGGCAGTGTAATCATTGTTTGAGACTCCAATGGTTTGCTCAATGAGGGCTCTAGTTAAGCCATGGATCTAATTGTAGTGCAGTTGAGCCACTGAGCATGGGTTCCTGAGAAAAATTATTAGCCAAGGACTCTAATAGTCCTTGTCTTCAAACAGCCAGCTTCTCACTTGCTGTGCAGGAGCAAAGAGTGGGGAATGAAGGATTGCTGCAATATAAATGCATCAGTCACCTGCTTAATGCAAGCATGAGCTGCAGGCTGAATGATACTTACATCCCCTTTAGCAGTCTGGAAGGAGCCAGAGGCAAAGAAGTTCAGGACTGCAGTGGCCTTGGCTGCAACAGATTAGCTGTGGCAGTTTCTACAGGTCTTGTTACAGGAGGTGCCACAACTCCGTGACAGCCTCCCTGGAGAAGATTAGCTTCCTTATGCATTGCTTTCAAGGGGACTGCAGGTATGTTGTCCTGGGTCAATAAACACTGTAGGGAGAGTAAGGATTCTATTTGTTCTCCTTGCAGCTGCAAATCTAATTGCTCCTTCCTCCTCTGGCCAGAGTGGAATTGCCAGAAGGACCACCATGAAGAACAAAGTGTGTTGCCAGAAGTCCCTTAAGTGTTCAGAATGTTCGACAGCCACTTTGTAGTGGTCTACGTAGCCAAAAATGCACAACAATACAAAACATCTCCCCAAACTCTTCAGCACATTACTTGAAAGCAGCTGAGGATTCATTTGAATACCATTGGAAATGGCCGGCTCCCAACTTGTACCGCCCATGGTTTGTGGGTAGGATGAGGAACTGGTGGTGTCATTGCGGACAAAGACAAAAATGGTCTTGAGGTCTTGACAACATAATTTGACGCTGATTAGCATATATTCATTAGGTCCCCGCCTGTTTCAGGCAGGAGCCGCCTAAATCGAGGTCCACCTAAAATTCAGAACAGGCGGACAACAAGCGGCAGGTTGGCAGGTCTATGCGCCACACGATTTTTATCTCGTCATCGCCCCATTTCTGGCCGTAAGGTGAAAATCACCCTCCAATGTAACAAAATCGAGAACAGTTTTTTGATTGGCAGTAGTATGAAGCCCAATGTTCCCCAGAAAATATTCAGTGGAAAACAAAGTTGTGTAGAATCTATCCTATAAATGAGGGGTCAAATAATGATGTTTGTGAGTTATATAGGAGGTTCTCTTCACTAGTTCAATAATTCCACATTAATAAACTCCTGCAGGAGAAGGTCTACAAAATAGGTCAGGACCAGGATACATTGGGTCCCAGCCTGACATTGGGGATTCTGTGGGGCCTTGTAGGGGCTGGAGCCTCTGCCTGCACCTTACAAGGTAAGTAGTGTGGGTGGGGGAGGGGAGGAATTCCCTACATCGGGGATCGGGATTCTCTACATCAGAAGTTCCTGTGCAAATTCAACAAGAGGACAGAAGGATGGCTCAGGAGAGCAGAGGACATAGATATAATACTTGCAACAGATACTACCCCAGGCAGTGGGTGCATCTCAACAAAGTCCGCTACCCGTGAATTGAGAAGAACAATGAATGAGGAGGCTCAGGCTCAAAATTAGACAATGGCTGAAATGTGCGCGCTTGTCCAAGAAAATCTGAAGCAGCAGTCATTCCTCCACGCCGCACTACCAGGACAATGACAAACTTCTGCCCTCTACCTTTACGCAAGGAACCTACCAGTCACCCATAGCAGATATCTCAAGAGTCCACCACTTTATTCTATATCTCTCCATTGAGGAGGTACCTTAAGTGGTGTATCACTACACACTCCTCCAAACTACAACTTAGCAGAAACAGCAGTAGACCGTAGCTTGGGAGACACAGAGCGAGAGTGTTTCATTGCCCTTTTTTTCCAGCCAGCTCTGCAGTTGAGCGCTCTTATATTCTTTTGCACATAATTACAATTATGGAATTGCTGTTTGTCCTCTCTGTTTAGTTTTTGCTGTCTATTGTGTATGTTTTGTTTGTTTGGCTTTTGAACAACTGACGCATTCCTTTCTGCACAATAGAGGAATGACAGACTGCAAGGTTTATTAAAAGTGAATTAATTTTATTCAGCTGTGCAATGCCACTGATGTAGATATTTAATGTGCTCTGCTGGTGAATTTGCCTCCAGTGTGTCATTAACTTCTCTGCATTGGTTGTGCATGTGTCCTACTATGAAGTCTCTCATAGTTGAACGAGTAGCACTGATGAATACTACATAACTGATGATCTATGGAGGATACAGAAGGCTCTCCACCTGTATCTGTGACGCACCCTGATGGAACTACATCCAAGGTTCATTGTTGCTGTCGTCATTGTGCGCTTTTGTTTTCAAAAGCATTGTCTAATGTAACTTCAGCTGCTGAACTGAACGCCAAAAGTAGAAGTAAAAAGAAAAAAACTGCAAATGCTGGAAATCTAAAATAAAAAGAGAAATTGCTGGTCCATCAGTATTTGAACGGAGAAAAAAAAAGGTTTCAGATGTTCTGAGAAAGGGTTAACAGCCAAAATATTAATTAAGCTTTTCTCTTTTCAGATGCTGATGGAATTTCTGTGTCTTTTCCAGTATTTTCTGGTTTTATTTACAAGTGCCAACAGACTGCTTTTGTGCTACTCCACGTATGTCACATATGTGTGAGCATAGTACAGTGGGCAGTCATGGGGTACAAGAATTCCTCTGGAATGGTTGTCTAGAGCAATTCTCCAAGAGTTTTGAAGCTGGTCATGATTGTATATTCGAGTTTGGATACCAAAGCATTCATAGAAACAGTTGGAGCATTCATGAGAAATACGAGTATTTCTCATGAATGCTCCCACTGTATCTATTGCTTGCATAAATAATGCCTCAATTGCAGATAATTTGCAGATTGAAATGCAAAAAACAATGCTCCAATGCATCACTTATATAAGAGGTGGCAGTGAATGATTGGATGTTGAATTTTTCCACTGAGAATAACTAGACCACTTTACAGTATTATGTGTAAGGAGGCAATTAATGCCTGGTCAGAATCTGGGTGCTGTTCCAGTCTTCATTTGAAAGCGGGCCCACTAAGCTGTGTTTACTGATAGAACTGAGAGGGGCACTCGCGATCCTGGACCCCTGTAGCAGTTGACATCTCATCAACAACTACTGTTGCTCTCCCTTCTTCACTAATGCTCATCACCTCACTCTGTGCTTCCTGCTCATCATCAGAATCTAGGTCTCCTGCATGTCCATCTGTGCTGGTGCCTGCTTTAAGTGGGGTGAGGACCATATCATTGGTATGAGAGATGGCACATTAAGAGTACATAAGTGCCCTTATCCATTTGGGTACTGTAATGGCATTGCAAACACCATTATGTGCTTTTCCACAATCAATGTTTATGGACACAATGATTTAACATATTGTGCAAATCATAGAATATATTATCAATATGGTACTAGTGCTGTCCTCTCTTCCAATCTCGACAGTGGCAGTAACGTCTAAACTCTCCCTCCTGAATAAATAAATTATTGTTTCTGCTGATTAAATGAGTTCCTTAAGGTATGGGGGTCCAAAACCAGTTGTAGATTGTGACCTCCTATTATGTGGTAGCTTTTATATAAAACTAAGAGCAGTGGCGTTTGAAAAATAGTGATATGGCCGACAGATTTCTTTCCTGCTGTACATTTTCTATTACGACCTGACATATATAATGTTATTTGCATAGCCCTGCTATTTTCACTTCGAATACCTTACTTGCTACACCCTTCCTAACATTTGTCTGATGTCAGGATATTGGCCCAGAAATTAAAGACGGAGCCTTCCTGCGGGGGTAAGGCTTCCCCGCGATATCTCACTGCGCGCCTGCCTTTTCCTTCCGAGCTCACACGAACTTTAGTTTCAAGGCTGCAGCTGTGCAGTGTGTGCGTATCCCACAGACGCAGTTAATTCGTGCGAGCTGTGGGATCACGTGATTCAGTTAGAGCCAATGGCAGCACACCATCTTTCATTCATAGTTTTGACAGCAAGGGCTGTCAAAGCTATGAATCTATACCCCCCGAAAAGAACAGCTAAACCTCAATTAAATTTTTTTTTAAAAACCATCACATTAATAAAATAAGTATAGTTAAATAAATTAACCACTTTAAACAAAAAATTAAATTTTTGAAAAAATTTAAAATCTTTTTAAAAGTTATAAAAATAAACTTACCTTTCTTTAAAGTCTCTAAAAAAGATAAACCTGTTGAAAAAAATTTAAAATAATATTTAATTAACTACTTACCTTGTTAAAAGAGGGTCTTACGCCTCCTTTCTTTATGTGCAAAATCTTCCATGCTTACCTGTGCGTTCAAAGCACTAAGTGCACTGCGTGCGCGCAGCCTGTAGCGCGCACGCGGTTCACTTAGGAACCGCCCCCTTTTGAGTTCACCAAGTGCCGGTTTTCAGCGCATGCGCAGTGCATGCAGAAAACCGGCAATTGGAGACAGAATACGCGAGAGTACACAGTGCATACTCTCGCATACTGAGACTAATTTTTGGGCCATTATGTGCATATGTGTCCTTTGTGCATATGTGTACTTTGTTGCTACTTTACAGTAGCACATAAGCCTTATCTTTGTACTCTTATTTGTATATCCTCTTTCAGAGTTCCTGCCAGGTCCTCTATGTTGTAGCGGTATTGGGGTAAATTTTCATCTTCACCGCATGGGCAGTAATCTGAAATACATTAAATGAATACTGGGCGAGTTCTACCATGGGCGGGTGATCTGCTCCACCAAATTACTGTACAGATGGTGAAGATGAATATTTACCCAATTGCTGACCCTGCCTGTCATGTCTTGTGCTTTTTTTTGAGTACTCGGGGCCATTCTTCCCCACCAAATGCGCATGCATTACTGCATTACTGTGCTTACTGGCACTTCCAGAACCCTGTTAGTAAATCAGATTTTTCCTGCTGGAATTTAGACATTTTCTCCAATAATTTCACACTTCTGCTCTGGATGATAGTGGTTAAGTGGCTCGTTAGCTGCTCGAGAAGTGTTAAAAGATTATTCTTGCAGGTACGTTGTGATTAGCTGGCACCGTTTTGTTGTCGCTGGTGAAATACCATTTTTTAGATATAACTTGCTTGAAAGCTCCACATTCCTACAACTTTGTTGGCCTTTAGTTGATACTGGTGAAGAACATACTTTTTTTTCAAAACAGCGATGTTGATCCTGGTTTCGTATGTATTACAAAAATATCAATAAATTTTAACAGTGCTACCAAGTAGATAAGCCCTCTGTTCACTCACTGATGGGACCTGAATTTGAATGCACTGCAAACTGATAAAAGTGTCATCTCTCTGCCAGCCTTAAGGGTCCTAAAGTGAAATGAATTTTAAGCAGTTTCAACCCACATCCTATTAGATGTGGATCTAAAGCCCAAAACTCATAACTCAACACAAATTGGCAATCTGGTTTAGAAAACCCACAAGAATAGTTAGCCTGGACATTGGAAAAGTTCATATTGGTGAATTCGTTATTTGCGATCCTCCGAGCAGGGCTCAAATCTGCATTTGTCAGATGTCCAAAGACCAATTTGTTATTATTTTCTTGGGGTGGGTGGTATGTGGGGACCCTTTAGAGTCACATTGCTTCCAAGGTAATATGCTTGATAATGGGAGATTGGAACTGAGTTGATCCTCTGTGGCAAACTTGGCAATCAGATATCTGAGCTAAGCAGATCTGCAGTACTTCATGACCCTGTTAAAGATTAACCAACTAGTCCGCTCATTGATAAGATCTAAAGAAGTAAACTGTCACTGGGGGCTGGAATTCTTCCCACTCTCCTCCAGATAATGCTGCAAGCTAATGGTCTAATGGTAGGCTAGTCCTCCTAATAGGACAACCACAGGAAGCTTTATTCTGGTGAGCTGAGTGATTTTAGCTGTTTAAAGTCCAGGAGTGCCCCATCCACACTAAGGTTCAACCTTTTCAACCTGTGCCTAGGCTTGGGTAAGTAGGGTAGGTCCCTGCCATTTTCTGCTGGACTCCTTCTGGAGTTATGCTGGGAGTGTCGTGAAACCTTCCAAAACAATTCGTGGCCATATTGTTTTACACTTAAGAAAAGTATATGGTGCTAAAGGCAATATTCTGTAATTATACTGATGCACTGTGAGACAGCACTTTCATAGGTAAACTCCCCTAATCTATTGCAGTGATCCAGTAGTTTAGTGTTTATGGTACTGGACTAGATCCTTAGTTCCAATTCCACCATGGCAAATTGTAAAAAATAAATCTGGTAATTTGTGGGCTAGTACCAGAATAATAACCATGAAAGGTTGCCAGCTGGTTCACTAACCTCTTCACTTGATTCCAGTCCAACTCTTAATGCCTAGCAAACCACTCAATTGTAAGTAATCACTATGAAGTTTATAAATTAAGAAAAAATTGGATGGATCCTATTGGCAATAAAACATAGACAATTCCAGACCAGTTGACATGCACAGTCCTCCTCATTAACATCTGGGGACTGGTGTCCAATTTGGGAGACTAGTTAAATAACACATAGTCATACTCACAGAATCATATCTATCAGCCAATATCCCAGATTCCTCCATCACCATTGCTGTGTGTGTCCTCACCCACCAGAAGTGGGAACATGGTGGTATACAGTCAGGAAAATCTTTGAGGGAAGCAAGGGCATAAAATGTACTCTGGGTGAAGGACTTCAATGTCCATCACCAAGAGTGGATCACTTGTACTGACCAAGTCTTGAAGGTGTTGAGGAACACAAGGAGGTAACCTACTTGACCTTGTGCTCACCAACCTACCTGTTGCATCCATGTCTGTCCACAATAGCATTGGTAGGACTAACAGGAGGAGAAGGCTCCATGAACGTCCCCATTCCCAGCCATGATGGAACTCAGCACGCAAGTGCGAGAGACAAGGCTGAAGTGTTTGCAAGTACCTTCAGTCAAAAGTGTCACTTAGACAATACTACTCGGCCTCCTCCTGAGGTCCCCAAGTGTACAGCCAATTTAGTTTGTTCCACGTGACATTCAGAAGTGGCTAAGTACACTGGACACAGCAAAGGCTAAGGGGCCTGACAGCATCCCAGTTGTAGTGCTGAGCACCTGTGCACCAACCAGAACTAGCTGCTTCCCTAGCTGAGCTATTCCAGTACAGCTATGACACTGACATCTACACAACAATGTAGAAGATTGACCCAAGTATGTTTCAACCACAAAAACAGGTTAAATTTAACCTGGCCAATTACCACCCTATCAGCCTCCTTTCCAATTGTCAGTAAAGTGATGGAAGTAGTCACAAATAGTGCATTGAATAGCACCAACTCACCAATAACCTGCTAACCAATGTTAATTTCAAGTTCTGCCAGAACCAGTCAGCTCAAAACTCACCACAGTTTCATACAGACATGGATGCAAGTGCTGAATGCCAGAAGAGAGATGACAGTACCTGTCCTTGACATCAAGGGCAGCATTTGACCATGTACCAAGGAGCCTAAACAAAACTAGCGGTCAATGGGAAAATGCTCCAATGGCTAGAGTCATACCTGATACAAAGGAAGATAGTTGTCGTCATTAGAGACCAATCATCATAGCCCCAGGACATTGCTACTGGAGTTCCTCAGGTAACCATTTTCAACAATGACCTTCCCTCTATTATAAAATCAGGAGTGGAGCTGTTCCCTGAGGATTCCACAGTGTTCAGCTCTATTTACAACTCCTCTGAGAATGGAGCAGCCCATGTCAGTCTACAGCAGGATGCAGACAACATTCAGGTTTAGGCTGACAAGTGTCAGGTATTTGCACCACATAAGTGCCAGGTAATGATCATCTTGAATGAGATAACACCCAGTCATCTCCCCTGACCTTCAATGGCACTACCATTGCCGAGTTCTCCCATTAATATCTTGGGGGGGGTTACCATTGTGTAGGCACTTAACTGGGCCAACCATATCAACACCATGGCTACAAGAGAAGGGCAGAGGCTAAAGCTGCAATGAGTGGCTCATCTCCTGACCCCTCTAAACACCTACAAGGTTCAAGTCAGGAGTGTGAAGGAATACTTGCCACTTGCTTGGATGGATGCAGATACACTAACACCATTCAGGACAGAGCAATTTGCTTCATTGACACCCCTACTATTGGACTCAATATCCACTCTCTTCATCATCAGCACACTGTGACTGAGGTATATACAATCTACATGTCGTACTGCAGCAAGCTTACTTCATCAGGAACTCATAGAATCATAGAATCATAGAAAATTACAGCACGGAAGGAGGCCATTTCGGCCCATCGTGCCCGCGCCGGCCAACAAAGCGCTATCCAGCCTAATCCCACTTCCCAGCTCTTGGTCCGTAGCCCTGCAGGTTACAGCATCCCAAGTGTACATCCAAGTACTTTTTAAATGTGGTTAGGGTTCCTGCCTCTACCACCCTTTCAGGCAGTGAGTTCCAGACCCCCACAACCCTCTGGGCGAAGAAATTTCCCCTCAAATCCCTTCTAAACCTTCCACCAATTACTTTAAATCTGTGCCCCCTGGTTTCTGACCCCTCTGCTAAGGGAAATAGATCCTTTCTATCCACTTTATCTATGCCCCTCATAATTTTATACACCTCAATAAGGTCTCCCCTCAGCCTCCTCTGTTCCAAGGAAAACAACCCCAGCCTATCCAGTCTTTCCTGCAATCTTTACCACTTTGAAGGACTAGCAGCAATGTTGTGCAAACTCCATTATCTCCAAGTTCCCTTCCAAGTCACTCGTCATCCTGACTTGGACAGTCTTTCATCATCTCTGTGTCAAAATCCTGAAATTCCTAACTGCTGTTGGATTGTGGGAGTGTCATCACCACAGGACTATAGCAGCTTAAGGAGAAGGCCCACCTCCACCTTCCCAGGGCAACTATGGATGGACAATAAATGCGGCCCTGTCAGCCCTTCCTGCGGCCTGAGAAAAAATAAACAATAAACAAAATGGAAATGGAGACAGCATGAATAGACTCAAAGTCAACCTAACTCAAGTACAGTGATATTGGATCACACCATATCTTCATTTATATTACAATGGCTGAATCATTACATGTTGATCTCCTCCATGTCCCACGATGGGCTATGAAAATCTTGCTCCTTTCAGTTCTTCAAAGAAGTGATTTCTTCATATCTCTCATAATTCCAACTAACAACTGCCACCTCTTACCTTTGACAGTTTTAGCCTTAGTCCTTCTTTATCTGTTGACACTACGAGTCTCACCATCTCATCTGACCATAAATGGAACTCACATGTTTCTGTTACTAGATCAGCCTCCAAGCTGCTTTATTTTCTCTTTCATGCCAAACACGTATTTTCCCTTCAACAGTTCAGCTCTCTGTAAAGCCCAAATCCATCCACAACTCAAATACTGTTGCTATATCTGGGGAGATTCTTCAAGCACTTACACTTCAGGACAGGATAAAATAAAAAGATTGACATCCTATAAACAATCCCTTGTTCCCCTTCTAGTTTCAAACCTTTCTCTCTCCTTGCAACCTTTCTTGTCTTTGTTTTATTGACAGTACTATGATCAGTGCTCCTCTGAACATTCCTCTCTTGCTTCTCCTAAACTCCAAATATGCTGTTCTACACATTCTTCCTTGTTTCTTCATCCTCACTGTGTTGAAATCAAGAGTCATCACAAAGTCTTGTAACTTCCCAGTAACTCAAACCATAGACCTCATTAAGCTCCCTCAGACTTTCCTTCCTCCTACAATACTCAGGCTTTTAAAATCCAAGCAATCAAATCTCTGAAGAGCATTATAAACATATATTTTCTCCAAAGACAATAAAGAAATTGTTAAAACCATTGTTAAAGGTCAAAATTTTCTTCAAGGAGTTTATTCCTTTCCCAAATAATGCATTGGTAGCTCCAGTAATGTCCCTTCCAGTTTAAAAGCATGGATAGGGGAGTAACTACAATTATGCTGCCAGTTTGTGCAGTCTAAATTGTTAATTTAGCAATTGTCTTTGTTTAGTAGAATCAAAGATGGCAGATGAAATGTGACTTGGACACAATTATTACGATAAAGATGTAACATGAAGATCCTACTTTGGAAATTTTCCAAACGTGTACATCCACAGCATTTTAATAATTAAGACTGCGATTTGTAAACAGAATTTCTGAATTGCAAAGAAAATAATTTCTTGATTATGCAAACAGTGCCTTTAACGTATCTTGGGAGCAAGCAAAGCACCCCTGTTCTCCATTGATTCCTACTAAGAAGGCACTGTATGAGGTCCCCCAATGGCCTAGTGGCTAAAGGTACTGCCTCTTGCTCCCAGGCCTCGGCTAATGTGCTGGCTTGGCTCAGTTGGAAGCGCACTCATCTCTGTCAGAAAGTCATGGTTTCAAGCCCCACTCCAAGGTCTTGAGTACATAATCTAAACTGACACTTCAGTGCAGTATAGAGGGAGTCAGAATTGCCATCTTTCAGATGAAATGTTAAACAGAGGTCCTGTCTGGCTCTTCAGATATAAAAGTTCCCAGAGCACTATTTGAAGAAGAGCAGGGGAGTTCTCCACATGTCCTGTTCAACATTCCTCCCTCAATCAACACCACCGAAACAAATTAACTGGTCAGTTTGTGGGACCTTGCTGTGTGCAAATTGGCTACTGCATTTCTCTACATTTCAAATTAATTCATTAGCTGCAAAGTGTTTTGTGATGTCGTGTAGATGTTAAAGGCAGAAAGGCAAGTTCTTTCTTCTTATTGAATAGCCTGCCACTAACAGGTATTCAAAAGTAGCCAATGGTGACTGGATCATTTATCCCTCTCTCCCTTCATGTGGGTAATATCTGGCCTCTGCTTTGTCACAACAGATACTGGACGATTATCATTGGAAAACTCGTCATGTGGGAAATCCCATTTATGAATTTGAAACTTACCATCTGTGATGCAGCATGTGCTGAATCACCAAGTCACCCAACAGGATCCTTCTTCTTAATTACTCTAGTGTACTGACAAAAGAGTGCCTCTTATTTAGTTTTTAAACATGTTTAGAAAATTCACCTACTGGGCAAAACTGTCACGTGGTATTTCACACAATCTTTCTTGTGGTGTGCCAATAGAACCACTGAAATAAGCATTTTGAGCAACAAAGCATGATCTGAGGTGGAATTTACCTGAGGTGGAATTTACCTATCTGGGTAATCTGCTGTCAGACAAAAATGACATACATAAAAATTCGCTATTGCATTTAATTTGCGCCTAGAGTGGAATGCCTTCTGGAAACACTTTTCCAGTACCATGTTGTTCAAATCTTAACCAAAATGCCTGTACTGTCATCTCACATCGCAACTGCCAATATATTGCTTTCATTGCTTTGACGCGGTCTCAGTTTGAGATATAGTGCATGAGATATATCTTGGCAATGTTGTGGAAAGACCACATACGAAATAAAGACCTGTTGTGTAAACATAGTACATTGCCAGTGACAGTGCTGTTTACAATCATTTGGGCACATATGGCTGCTGCCCCTAAATAGTCTTCCTGCTACAGTCACATAATATCCAGACATTGGTGCTGTTGGATGATTTACATACTGATAGCCATCAATTTGGTTTCTAGACACTGGCAAGGATGATCTGTGAGTGGTAGGATTGGTGTTCAATGACAAGAAGGCACTAACCTAAGTTAGAAGGCATCGGAGAACTGCTGTTGTGAAGGCTGCCTGTCCCACTTGGCCAAACTGGGAAGAGACTCACTGATACCATTAGAGACTGTAAAAATAATAATTTTTCGTGCAGATACATTGTGACCTTATACTCCATGGCTAAGTTAACTGTAACGTTAACGTCACTCCAGAGTAAGAGCTAATACAAAAATCTGTATTTGCAATCTATTTTGTACTAATGATAGATCTCAGACTTTGTTTTCTTATTTATTGTTCAAAGTTCTGTCACAGGTTTAACCCAGCAGATACTTGTGAACCAGTGATATGAAAAGTTATTTCAGTTGCTAGTCACTCAAATTGTTAACGAAGAGACAGAAAAATACAATGGGACTTTAAGACAAAAAGAAATTAACTGAGAGCTTAAGGCTGCATATACATAATCAAAGAGCTTTAAAAGTTCTAGGGTCATTCGTTTTTCTTATTATGGCAATATGATAGTTTAATGACTCCTACAGAGAATTATATAATCGGAGTAGTTTCTCACATAATTTTGATCTGTGAGTGATACATAGCTAAAGCTGAAAAAAAATTATCCTGTCTTCTTTGTGAATTGCTAATGAATTGGATTGGAATATCACATTCTGCAAACACAAATCAAACAACCAAATATAATAGATGATGGAGAGAAAATATTATTCCGGAAAGGGTGGGCAATTTCACCATAAAAGAATAAATGTTCAAATTGATTTGTTTTCTTTTGAGAAAAAGTTATATGAGGAATCAATATGTTAGCAAATAAAAATAAAAAATTGTTTATGGTTGGCTATGAAAATTATATGATGCATTTAAAGGATTACTTCAAGAAGAAGTTAATAAAGGCATTATCCTAGAGTATTCCTAGTACTGTAAAACATATTCATTTTTTTTCTATTTTATAAATACCATTGGGTCTCAACCAAATTGAAGTTGCCAGTTCCCAAGTGGAGAAAGGCTGAGTGCTGAGGCCTAACAGTATCAGCACCCCATCTCTCTATATATTCAGTGGAGACCTGACTGGCAGCTGTATACATTAAAGAGTCCATTTGCAGCATAATTTCCCCAAGATTGGGATTCTCACTATAACTGGCTATGTACAAAAAAATTGTCCTCAACATTATGGCAGTTGAAAATTGATAAAAATGCACTGGGGGTGTATTCTGATACAGCCACCAGGACAATGTCATGTCGCTGTGCTCCCAACCTCCCGGGACCTTGAAAATTGATAGTAGCAGTTCCAATGACCAACTGACGGAGGCGATGGAGAAAGTAAACTATTGCCAAGCAATATTAATACGAATAATCAATAACCCAACAAAAAATGAAGACCTGGTTTCAAACGAAATATATACACTCTGTGATGAACCTATTAGATAAAGCTGTGTGGAACATTTCTGTGAAGTGTTTCTTTTACCTTAAATAAGGGCATGGTTTAAATATTCAGGCAAGCCTGAATCTCCTTGGCGTGTTCTGAAATTTCAGTGGTCGATGACATCACCTGGATGACGCCATACATCAACAGCAGAGTGACGTCATTCCAGGGGGGCTCCCAGAGCGACGTCACTCTTTTCCCAGGGCTGTGACCTCGGCAGAAAGTTCAGGACAATAAAATCCTGCCTGGGAGTTCTCGTCCTGGGCGGGGAATCAGAGGAAGAATGAACGAAATAGCGCGCAGGGCTCTGTCCTAAATAGATCAATGCGGGAACGGTTGTTACAGCGGAACATAATCAGAACATTAAATCAAAAAAAGCAAACAGATGAGCTTTAGAAAGTAAACCACAATCAGAATAATCCTTGGCGTGTGTCAATTTCTTTTTAATCTGTAGTTTCTTTGTAAATAGGCCCTCGTGTTGGGGGAGGGTGACTAGTTCCTGGTTCAGTGGCGAGTGGTGCTTTTATCACAGTTGTGAATATTGGGAACCCAACAATGGCCGAGTTTAGGAAGTTGGGAGAATTGCAGCTTCTCTTCGGATCAGAGAATTAGGGATTTTTTTTTTACATTCTCCGCCCCCACCCCCAAAAAAAAATACCAACAACAACATTGTGGCGGAGGCGCCGGTGTTTGAAACAAAGGGAGCGGGGGCTGCCTGGCCAAAGCGGGGATACTAGAACTGGGGAAAAGCGGAGAGGATCTGGAAAAGAGATTAGATTTCGCTTCTCTCTCATCAATTTTATGGTTAATGTCAAGCGGCTCCATTGTGGGAGAAGAGGCACGTCAGCTAAACCATAAATTTGTGAGTAGAGTGGCAGCGCAGAGCGCATCTGTTTGACCGAGTTCATTCCCTCTCATACTGTACGGAGGCAGGTAGAGTCCTGTCTGAGCATCATCTATCAGCAAAACAGAGTCAACCCGGGACAAAATACAAACCTACCAGATATTTACAGCGGGAGTTTCTCTAGGAAACATTCTCGATCTGCCGCCTGCGCCGTCTCGGTATGTTCTTTTGTTTTTTTTTGAGGGGGGGGGGGGGGATGTTTTTTTTCCCGTCGGCTGTTTATAAATAAACACGACAATGTATGGGAGGGAGAAAATAATCAGGAATGAAACGGCCCACACCATGTTATAAAACATCTGAACACCGTTTAAAGGATAAGATGCTCTAAAAAATCATTGACCACACGGTCTCCTAATAACATGCAATATAAGCTTATCATTACAGTACTTGCAATGGGCTCGCCTTTTACTCTGCAAAGGAATGTGGGGTTACCGATTCCTTTTATCTTCAAAAATAACTTTTTTCCACCCCCCCCCCAATTCAAAGCGTCCAAGCTATAGTGCAACATGCGCACGCATTTGAAACCCTGATTAAAGAGACAAGGATATGGGTTTAAATTTCCTGGAAATCTAGAAAAAGAAATGTGCAATTTGGATTTTGAAGTCAATTATATATTTCCGACATAATGGGTTTATTTTTGTTTCCGTTCGAAATGTTAGGGAGTATAGTGTGGGTGAGAATGGCGGAGCCCCGGATTCTTGCTTTGGATTGTGATAAGTGCCCTTATTACTTAATTTTAACTTCACAGATTCCGAGATCATTTTTTTTTGTACTTTAAAAAGACGTGCCAAATGTTAGTTGGTGGAAATCTGAACTAAATGCGCGAGTTTTCATTTATTGATGGTTTTGTTGTGCTAATTTGAAAGGATTATTTCGCCTGTGATATATATTTTTTAATTATTGTTCCTTGCGTTTCCATTACTGTCGGGACGTGTTGATGCATCGGGAATCAAGGCAAATGAACCCGTAATAAATAGCTACCGAACAAAACGCCTGGTGATATATATATATATATAAAAAAATCTTATGCCGGCGAAAATGTAGTTAATGCAATTCCCACAATTAGGTCACATTTATGACAAAATCCAGAAGTGTGTGCGTGTGTTTTTTTTTGCTCAGGTTCTATCCATAGTTCTCACCCGGTACTGTGCATTTCTCCAATGTCATTCATTGCCTGTTTGGGTATATCCTATTATTTAAAAAAAAAGTGTAAAAAGCTGACAGGGCTTCAGTTGCAGGATTACAAATACATTGCCAATTAGATCTTGTTTTGCAGGCTTAAAGCAAATAGATTAAACTCTTTGGGGCTGCAGTACATTTAGAACCTCAAAAGTCTTTTGTTTTTTAATCAAATTATAGCAGAAATTCGAGTATTTTCTTTGGCGATGAACAGATAGTAGGTCGGTTGGCATGGGGGAAGTGAAACCATGCAGAACGCTGTAATCCCTTCTCTATCTGCCGAGTCCCTTTTTTTTAATAAAAAAAGGTTCACATTGGTGAATAAAACGCAACCTTGATTGTAGGCACATTACGGGGAAAGGGGGTCGGGTTGTAAAAGCAGAACATCTTTACCCTTTTCATTTATTTATTTTATTGCTTATTGTGTCTTAAACAACAAAAGAGGAGGAAGAAAAGGAGCTTGAAAGGGGAACCCCGCGGTTGGGGAACTGTTTGTGATGGGGGTTGGGTGTAATCAGCTATCATCTTATTGTATTCTACTGACTGAAGGCTTAGGTTGCTAATTATCTCCTTAAAATGCAGGGGGAAAAACACACTAAAACAAAACAAGAAAGCTTGCTAGGCAATGGAGGTTGATTTTATTTTAGCGCCTTTGTGGGAACTAATAAAAAGCGGCATTGCCATCTGTAGGAAATCGGATTCGGACTACCCATGGCTCCTAATCTATGGAAGCAGCTTAGCATTAAGTAAACCTGTATAAATAAAATATGTGTGATAGATTTCATCTTAGTACCATTGCAGTTTGAAAAATAATGATCATTGCAACACGTGCAGGGGTTCCCCAGCAGACTGTTGTTACAGGTTATATCAAATTCGCGTTTAACATTGGTATCGAGGTATTTGTGTGTTTAACAGAGTGAAGTCTGTACGTGTATGTGTGTGTGTGTGTGCTGTATTTTAAGATTTTATTCCAGGAGTTCTGCCGTGTCGATATGATGTGGGTGAATTCTCCTGCGAGTTGCCGGGCTCGGAGCACAGTCAGAGCGGGGGAGAGACTGTCTGCAGCGACTCTGGGATCAGCCTGGAACGCCACAAACAAGCGCTGTCAGCTTACAGGGCCGCTCCGTGAGATCAAACATCACGAGGATCTACTTATATTGTAAATCAGAGTGTTATTCGATTGTAAACAGGGGCTGCATTTGTGCCATTTTTACATTCGCTGCTTTGCAATTCATTTCATGTCCGTGATCCACTCTGCAAAAAGCATTCTGTCTCTTTAAAATAGATGGCAAAAAAATAAATTAAATCCGGCCCATCAGCACTATCCCCAGAAATGGTGAAATATAGCACATGAACTATAGTGAGGTTGCAAAGATGTTGCTCTTTGTTTAACGTTTCAATATGTGCAAGCGTTTATCGGATAGACACACACACACACACATATATATATATCTATATATATATATAGATAGAGAGAACAAATTGTGTATATCGTTGACATTTTTTCTCTTCACTTTAGGAGAAAAAGGTTAAATAGTAATACTTTGCAAAGGAATGAGTTTTCATTCGGGCAAATAGTTCCGTAGATGCACGGGTTCCTCTCTCCTCGCAGACCCCAAAGAACACACGTTACATCCCCCCCCCCCCCCCCCACTTTGGCTGTGTCACATCATGTTGAATAAAAAAAACCTTAGCCCTTTCAGTACAGAAAACGAAGTGGGCATTGCCATTACAGCCTTTGCCCCCCAGCTTCTCCAGCTTGGTCGCTGCAATCTCTCTCTCTCTTAGGGTTCTCTGCCTGCTCTGTAGGTTTTTTTTCTCTCTTGTCTTTTTTCTGTCTCTATCTCCTTTCTATTTCTCTCTCTCGCTCTCACTCCCAATTTACTCTGTAAAATAAAAGCCTTTTTACTTTGATAAATTGCAGATTTCTAGCCACAGCCTCCACATCTTCCGATTGATAAGATCTGAAACCGAAAGTACATCCACGCAGCTCGGCGCCCGGCGAGTTAAGGTCCCCCCGTCCGTTCCACAGATTTACACCCTGTCACGGAGTTTCAGTGTCTGATGGGTGGTATATTCCTAAAATAAACTGAAACCCCATCAAGTGATTTTACAATTGCCTGGAAAGTATCGGTCCTGGAGAGCTGGGGGTGGGGGGGGGGAGGGGGAGTGGGCTGTAGTTTAAAATACGGTTTAAGTAGATTTTTGCGAGTCCTGTGTTGATTTTCCAAGTCCTGGTCTATGGTGGGATAACTTGGGGGGAGGGGGGGGGGGGTCTTTATATTCACAAACACACACAGTCATTTCGGCTCCTTCCATCAAATCTCTTGAAATATGAGCCGCCCCCTGAATGTTTCCGAGAAAGCCACTGAAAGGACCCGGCGCTCAACCATCCGACCGGCTTCGGTTGCATTTCGAAGCGGCTGCAGTTTTTATACGGGGCGGGGGGGAAGCGGTCTCGATTCGCCGCTCCGTCTCAGCAGCCTCCGGCGTGGAGGTAGAAACGCGGAATAACCCAATACAATATTAAAATGACCATCTGCGTGCAGCGTATATCATTTATTTAGATCGGTAATTAAATTCATTACAATACATAAATTCATCAGCAGATAGCGATTGCTAATAAGCACCTTACATACTGAGCATCGATTGTGTTTTCGTCAGATTGTTGAATAGCAAATTGATAATTAACAACTATGACAAGTCAGACAATGCTTTTAGTTGAAGCAATAACGCTTTGGACAAGTTTGTGATATGAACGCTCAAGTTTATTTCACCCCCCACAATTTTAAAAAGTAGCGATCAATAAAGTGACAGGGACTCTCGCTCAGTGTACAGAAAACAGAAAGTACAGCCAGCAAAAAGGCCATCTAAATATTAAAAACTGAGAGCGTCAGAAATAGGCCCTTCACTTGTAAAACAATATTTAAATTAATTACCCGTGGATGCGTGGAAAGAAATAGTCAAAGCATATATATATATATATATCTGTAGCTGAATTTTTAGCCCACCGCGCAGACATTTGTTACACGAATGGTCGGGTTTATTCAGAAAACGCCAAATCCATTAAAAAATCTGCAGAAGTAACAATATTCACAAAACGTAAATGGCAACCACGTATTCGAATGTCCTAGCCTACCCTGCTGTTGGCTCGCTCTCCACATGTAATGGATCATCAGAGTTTGTAATGAGGAACTAAAAAAACCTGACTAAGCTAGCAACAATTGCATCTCTAAGTATAAGGGAGTCTTCTTATAAATGTGAGACAAACTGGATTGCTAGAACTTGGGGATTTAAAACTATTTTACACTGCCGGACTTCAAACATAGTTGAAGCGCTTGTTTTAAGGGGTTCGGGTTCTTTGAATATTAACTGGAGAAAGTGATATTTGTCATATATGCGCCTGAAAGTAAACATTCTCAATAATGAAACTTAGCAACAAAGGTGTGAGTTCTGGCAGTGAATATCAGATGAGCAGCGTCTAATTTTCTAAGAGAATAATACAAATATACGGCTAAAGAATCCGGATTGAAAACTACGTGCTTTCTGTTTAAAATATATATATATATATATATTGGCCCAGAATTTGCTGGAGAGGGAATCTCACCTCCTCGAGTTGGTTTGAAAGCTCACGACGGCCGAGTTCACGTTGCGCTAAGCTCCCATTACTTTGTGCTTATTTAAGCAGCAGGACGATCAGGCAGTGTGCGTGGTGGAACCTTTACCACATTCAAACTCCGAATTCAGTCAGGCACCCCCTGGCCACAAAAAAAAACAGCCGGCAGAAATGCCCCTGGTTAGGGGAAGATACTGGTAAAGAATTCACCGTCACACAATGTTCATCTGTGCTTGCGATTTTCTCTCTCTCACGTAATCCACGTGTGCTGTGCTCTTAAATGTGGAAACTTGCTTTATGAAGAAAACTGGAGAGAAAGTGAACCATCGCAGCAGGAAGATTAACAGACCAAAACTGCGTTTACAGTGGAATTGGTGCAGTTGTGCATGATCATTGCACGTCTGGGTTCTTTCCCCTTGGAAGTACTCATTTTGAAAGAAATTTGCAGATATTGCTGGGTTTCTGTTTAAAAAAAAAATAAAGCCTCCACCGTTTTAGTGAACTGTCGCGTCCTTTACAGATTCATTTCTAAAATAAATAAGGCAGAGTTTAGTACAAAGTCCTTTCACAGACGCCGAAAGAAAGGTTTTGCAGCCCTTGGAAGGGAATTGCTGTCTTTATTTTCAATCATTTTGGCAAGTTTCCTTCATGCGATTACATGTTAGTTACTTTATGATACCGTGTGAGAGCGCCACAGTACAATAAAGGGCCCATTGTGCAAATTTGTATTCTTTATTTTTTTGATAAAAGCTGTTCGAGCCTAAAGAAGGAAATGTCTGACCTTATGAGGTATTTCGGTTTTTATGTGTTTTCTTTGATTTGCCGTTACAGTCACTTAGAATTGTAATACTAAGTATGGACAGACATCTGGTTTACCTTTGGAACACTTTCTCTTAATTGATGTTTAAAAGTGGTCTTTATGGCTATCGGTAGGTTCCAACTTATTAAAGCGAAAACCAGATTTCCCCCGCTCCAAAAAAAATGCACCACTTTCGAAACGTGATCTGTACAGATTAATGTCTCCGAAAATTCCACTTAAACACACGATTAAAGAAAGCAAAAAAAAAATAAAAGGCCGGACTAAACGTCCGCTGACTGTAAACCGCTTTTCAGTCTTTTCGAGCCCCGTTTACTTTTATGTTTTTCTTCAATAAAATGCCTCGTAATGAAGCAGCCGCGCCAATAGCTTCTACCATTTACGAGTGACCTCAACAGCTTATAATGCAACACAGATGCAGTGCCCTATTAGAGAGATTTCTCACATTCGCTCAAAGCTGGGCGGATTAAAGTAACAGTCTCCCTCTTTCCGAGGCTCTTTTACAACCTATGTTGTAGCCGTACAGCAAAATTACGGGCTGGTGCCTTTCCTATTTGAATTTCTGTCATTTTGTTTTGACCGGACGCTACTTTCCCTCTGAAATGCACTGCCATTTTATTGCAGTAAGCTGGTTTCTGACGGTCACGCTTCCGAATCAGATCCAAAGCCCGGGGATCACTGGTTGGTTGGTTCTGAATTCATGAAAGCGGCCTAAAATTGACAATTTATAGTAGGGGAAAACGAGATGTTGGCACTGTCGATTTTAACACGTTTAATGCGTATTTATCTTAGTAGATCACATCTGTGTAGTCAATCTATACAAACGGGTGCTTATGCAAACCCTTGTGAACTATATACTGAAAAGTTTCTAAAATATATATACAATTAAATACAACATACAATATCTGCAAGCAGTTATTTCCATTCTCTCAGATGCAACTCAGCACTACTTATTATACCTATCGTTTCCTCCTGTGTTCTTTTTTTTGTGAAATTGCGTTTTTAAGAAGCGTTCTGTTTCTCTTCCTCTTTTTTTGTGTTTTGCCTTGCATGGCAAGCATGTATAGAGTAGCCTCCGGCCTCTGGTGACAAATCCTCGTTCCGGTAGTTGGATCTGGGTGTAAGATCGAAGGAAACTGTCAGTCAGTGATGCTTCATTGATCAGGCACAATCCTCTTTGCAGGACTTGCCTTCTTCAACAGCCATCAGTCATTTTGCATTAATTATCCTATCCACTGGTCCTCCAGGCTTCAACAGGGCGCCTCTGTGCACTGTTGGTGTAAAGTGAGAGAGAGAGAGAGAGAGAAGGCAAAAAGGAGAGGATTACAAGTTAGAAATAAAAGGGGAGTGAGAGAACCAAACAGATGCACAGGTTTACATATATATGTATGAACGAGAGACTGGTATTGCTTCAGAAGAAAGGGGGGGATGACAGACAAAAACAGAATTAAAAAATAAAATAAACCCACCTCGAGTTGTCTTTTTCCCCTTTCTTGAAACTCCTGTAGTGAAGAATGAAATATGTCCACGCGGATGCGAGCACACACCATGTGTTTTCTACAGGCACATTGCCTTCCAAACTTCCTCTTCACGCCAGGCATCCTGTATTGAATTTCTTCACCCTATCGTGTACAATTGGTTATTCTTCCAACTTTTTCAGATCACACATTTTTTTTTCTTCTTTTCGATCTCATATTTTTTGTGTTTCTCTCCATTTAAGCTGCAGCAGTAAACTCTGAAATCAAAATCTCCCCTTTTGGTCATATTTATCCCTGTTCTTTTTGTATCTTTCTCGCACTCACCCTTATATATGTTAAATTACTTTAAAGTCTCCTTCTATTCTATCCCTTTGTTGCTTCTCTGGTCATTTCATTCAGTCGCAGTAATCATTGTACCTCCTTCCTGGTGTTGGAAAAGTCTGCTACCTCGCTCTTCCTGTTTCCTTTCAAGCACCTCTTTTTGTCTTGTAATTGTTCTGTCCTTTTCTTCCACGTTGCTTATCACTCTGACTCCCTCTCTGTTGTGAAATCCTGCTGCCTTACGTTTCCACTTTTTTCCCCCCACGTAATTGCTTTTCCCCCCCTCCTCCCCTCACTCAGTATTTCTCTGTAAAGATCACCTTCCTCCTGCACTACAACTCCACTCTTTCACTCTTCCCCTTTTCTGCTCTAGGGCCATTTGGGTCTCTTTAGAGGCCGCCGCGAAACCGTCACTTCCCTTTATATCTCTCTCCTGCAACTCTGAGCGAGGGGCGCCCCGAAACCGTCGCCGCGCCCTAATTGCTTTTCATGCAGCCCGGTGCGGACTGGCCGCCAGCCAATCAGAGGCTTGTTTACACAGTTTGATTGACAGGAATCTGGCAACCCGCCAGCCAATGGGAGTCTTGTTTACACAGTTTGATTGACAAGAGCCCAGGATTGCTAGCAGTGCGTGCCTCATTGTACAGACAAGTTGTTGAAGCAAAGAAATCTTTTAGTGCTCGTGCTCAACTGCAACCTTTTCAGAAGTGTAGCATGTCACATAGCGTCCAGATAATTAAAAATTAGTATTTTTTTTGCTTTTTTTTCACAATAAGGCAGTGTATACTCGGAATTCCAGTAAGTACACGTTTTTGCTACATATATACAATAAAAGTCAAAATACAAACATTATAAAAATTAAAATATTTGTTATTTTAAGTGTAACCTAATGTATTTCCGTCTTTGTTTGTTATTAAAGCAATGTAATCAATAAACCGTTCTTTTTTTTGGGAGGGGGTTTGTGAAATCCCACTTTTGTCTGCAAAAAAAAACGGAAGCCGAAGCTCCAAGCGGCAGGCTCTGGTTGTGTGTCCGCTCTGTGCGCTCTCTAGCCCGGTTGCATTCGTGAGGACAGCGCGCTCTTCGATCAGATACCACTCACCAAGCTTTACCCAAAACACCTTCTCAAATGCTTCCCTAATTCTCAAAAAAAAAATGAATCAATATATAAAAGTCTCTGTAACAGCCGCTCTGCCTGTGATATTATCAGGAGGACATTGAGCAGAGGGAGCGGGTCTGAGCTGAAGCAGCTTCCTTATCGCGCTGTGATGAGACGGAATGTCTCATTCATATTCGGTATTTGGAGAGACGGTATCATTTTTTTAAAAATCCCTAAACGTACGAGAGCAGCAAGAACGAGTGATAACTTTCACCGCTGTTTTGTCGGCGAGAAGATAAACGCCTCGATTTTAATTTTAAGGCACAGCAGTGCCAGGTGGAGAATGAGACGGAACACACGGAAGAAAACAGTAGTCATATTGTACTGTGAATTGACAACTCGACTCCCCACATTACAAAAAGCAGGCATTTTACACGATCCCATTTTAATTATTTTTAAAATGTATATCGTGGTCGGTCGATTAATTGCTACATCTTTGCGGCCAATTCTTTAAATTGCAATCTAGATAGAGTAGGTAAGAGCATGCATTCGTTTTAGCTGTAGGGCGCAGAATGCAGTCTACTTTTTAGGCTTTGTATGTGTATTTTACAGACTCGGTGGTCCTACAAATAAAAACCGACTTTTGAGATAAGCACGTTGGTTGAGAAGGGGGGGGGGGGCAAATCTTCCATTTCAATTCCTTAACAATAACGTCTTCATTTAGTCTTTGAAATATTTCGCACAGCTCTCTGTATGTGTTGTGGCAATGGTAACTTCCTCCCGAAATTAATGTCAGATGGATATAAAGAAAGGAGGAGGGTAAGAGAGGGAAAATGCTGAAAAATAAAGAGGAGGAATGAAAGACAAATTACGAGCATCCAAATGAACGATAGCTCCTTGTGCTAAATTGCCAATGCAGCCCAGTGTGTGCGCGCTTGCCTAAAAGCGGGCGTGTAAAAATTATCCTGCACATATAACTGGACAAAATGTTAAAGAAAAATACAGTACAAATTCTGCTGCATAAACCAATTCGTCTTAGAAACAGGGGCCGCCTTTAATAAACATTTCATTGTTTAATCCTCTGAATGTCATGAGTAATTTATGTCCCCGGGAGCCGTGCGCTGAATGCAGGCTCTGTATTGCAGATATTTGGTTTAATTTTCTTGTTGGACCGACTAAGTGTTGAGGTAAATTGGTGTGATTTATAAGAGAGAGTGAATTAAAAAAAAAAAATGTATTATTCAAATGGTCTCGGGCGTCCGTTCTCTTGTTAAAATATATGGTTTGAAGAGAGACTGTTGAGTTTATCTGTTCCATTCTCTGTTATTAGAAGCGAGCTGGAAATGGAGTGATTTTGAATGATCGAGAAGGGTGTGAGTTTTCATTTGATCTTATTGTACTTGTTGGTGCAGTATGGCGGCTGCGAGAAAGACAGGAAGGAGCCGGCAAAGTTTCTCTTCTCTGGGCTTGAAGTACGGGGTATAGATGTGCGATTGATGGCTGATTCTCCCTCTCTTGCAGAGCATGGGAGACCCGGCTGGCTGGATAGCAGAACACTCGGATGAGCTTGGATCCGCCTGATTTCCCTCCCGGAGACTCGTTGGGCTTTTTTTGTGGATCTGTACACTGGGGTGATCTCGGCCCGTTATGGACGGCAGGGAATTCGCTCCTCCTCCCCACCTCCTCTCTCATGCGCTCGGCGTGGAGGCGGCCAGGGAGCGAGGCGCCCTGGCGCACCGAGCCGTCGGACGAATCGCCTCGACCGGCCACAGCACCGCGCCGCACCCGGCCCACTTCCAACCTGCAAAATACTTCCCATCTCCCCTCCCCATGGCTACACATTCAGGTTAGTGAATCTTAACCTGAACTCGCGTGCGTGTGTGTGTGTATATATAAAATATACACAAGTCTAGACTGCTTGGTCGAAATAAATAATTTTGCAAATTACCCTGAATTTTTTTTTACCCAAAGCATGGTCTCATGCAAGCTTTTGTTAAATAGGATTTATCATTGTCGCAGAAAAGCAGCGATGTTTAGTTATACAATGAATCGATGTCTGTTAGCATTAAAAGCTAAAATTGTTCCTCGGATAACGCTTACTTTGAACAATAATGCTTTATACTGTTTAAAAAAAAAACCCTGATAAGCGTATCACATTCTGCAGAAAAGTAAGCAAGGGTGCATATTCAAATGCTGTTATCCAGTACAAAGAGACTGTAGTCACCTTGAATACCGAGGCTGTTCACAGGAGATGTGTATATTGATAGAGGGTAATGCAATAGGAAAATTCTGACCGTTATATGTTCTGCATATTCGGCAGAAATGTAATAGTGCGATACCATATTGAATGGAGCTATTCAACAAGAGATCGCCGTCACGTTAAGCTAAGTGACAGTGTATCTGTCTGCGGGGTGTGTAATGGTGTGGTGTGATGCTCGAAAATCCGGTTTCTAAAATGGTTTGCGAAGTGTGAGGGTGAAAATGGGTTCACTCGACATTCAGAGGCTTGGTCAAGTGTTTCTGGTATTCTGTTAAACAAATACTGCACAGGCGTTAGAGCAAGAGAAAAAAAGTATTCTACCGCCTGCTCCGTAAAGAGGAAACAGAAGGCAGAATGCTGAGCTTGGTTTGGTGTGTAACTACGCGCCATGTCCTTGGAATGGTACTAATGATATATATATATATATATATAGTTTAATATATATATATAGGACACTATTGTGGAACTCACAGACCTACCGAAGCACAGAATTCCGCTGCACCATTCCAAGTCACTTTCTCTAACGAGAAATTCAGATTCAAACATCGCAGTACTTCACAAATGTTGCTACTCGGCATTCCTCTGTAGTAACAGCAGTAACAATAATAAAGAGGTTGTCAGTTCTTGGTTTTGTCAGAGCAGATGTTTTGAATGTCGGTGTTTCTGATTTTTTTTCCAGTGATGGTTTCTAAGTATATAGTTTGGATCAAGTTTCATCTTAAAAAAGAAAAAAAAAACACTAACACACACAAGCGCGTTCCTCGTGGTGCTGGCTTCGGCGGGGCTTGGTAATATTTCTGGGGGGAAAAAAAAATCCCAACATCACTTCAGTCACCGCCGAGAATAGTCAGTGAACATCTTCCCCTGCCAGCCCCACCTCCAACCCCACACCCCTCAGAACAACAAGCCACTCGCCCCTACCTACCTTTGCGTGCACTGACACATTTGAGAGATAAATAATCCATTTGCTGGGGTTTAGGAGTGTAAAAGAGGTGACGCGATTCTGCATGTGTTATATAGGAAAATGCTGAAATTGCCATCATTGAGGTAGTCTGCAATATCCCGGTCACCGTCTCCACTGTGAGGCTGTTGGTAAGTTGCAGAGTTTCTGCAAACCACATGGAAATTCAGAAAGAAACCTTTCGAGATCTATAAAACAAGTCATTTTCCATTCCATGCTATTTTTGCTTGGAGGCAAATGCTGAGCAGGTATTGCATTAGTCAAATGAGAAGGAAGATTGTTGCCTAGAAGTGTTGGGATTGATAGATCACTGTTAGTTCGAACATATTTAATACCGTCTGATGCGAGTTATAATGTGGCGGCAAATTCGTGTTTGGAAATGGTCAAATTGGTGGATTAAAATCCCAATTGTGAATCAGGGACTTTCATTAGGGATTTCACCAGCAAGATGATAAGGTTGTGAGGAATATTGAAATCACGACCATGTTTGAGAATACCGACACGGATTCTGAATAGACCAAAGTCCTGTAATATGTGTTTTTTTAACGTTTCGCTTGATGCACTTGGCACCGAGTCAAGACGTTTTATTAATCTGACTGCAATGTAAACCAATCTTAGCAGGCGGGCTGTACATTTATACTGAAGTGACCGAGCGCTCGCCATTGATTAAACCCGAAGAGCCTGTCCTTTTTCACCAGTGCACGTTACATAAAGATCAGAAGCGAGTGGCATACGGAAATTTTAAGAGATATGAGTTTTTAAATATCTCTTTGTTCAGGCTTTTAACTAGCGATTGATCCTTGTATTGATAGACAATAATCACATTACATCAAATGAAGCCGTTCAGAGTAAATACTTTCTTCCTTTTTGACAAAATGCAACAACATAAAATTAGGCCAATTCACTTGAATGATCTGTATAATCCCCCTTTTCCTGTTGGTTTGTAGATTTCAGTGTAGTTTCACCAAAGTTTTTTATACATGTCCCCAAACATGACTTTATTCGAATGAACTTTTAACAGATTTTGGTTTTTTTTTACCACAAGGCAGTAACACTTCACACCGAGTAGTATCTTGAAGCAAAGGCTATTCCTATTGTCCAAATGTTCAGTGAGCTGAATTCGATCGTTGCTGTTCGAACTTTTCCCCACTTTGCACTTTGCTGAACGTGATTAACTACCAGGAACCAAAGGATCCAGGAATTTGATCAGCGGGTCCATCCCAGAGAGTCACGCAGCCGATCAAATGGAAATTGCGAAACAGAACAAAAAAGTTGTGCCCTAACTGAATTGTCTTCGGAAAAGTTATTCCCATTCTTGGCAGCTACCTGTTTTAGGGTCAGTTCCGGTTCAGTGTACACCCCAGACACCCAGATATCAAAGCCCGATTGATTCCCAGCGTCTAAAAGGTGATCTTAGTATGTTTGCCATTTCTGCACGGAGTTTGCAGACATTTACTAACAAGAATAGTAATGCTATATTCAGAGGCTGGGAATGTGTGAATATACTGATATTCTTTCACATGCAGTTCTTTCCAAAATGGAAACAGTGGAGCTGGTTCATGGCGGGGCGACGTTTTTTTTTAATGATTTCTTTTTGTTCCATGAGGTCCACCTTAGGTTAAAGCCGTAAACCCACATATTTGTCCAATCACTAGATCATTTAAGTATTACAAATGAGATTGCACAAGAATGAGACTAAACCTTCAAATCCACCATTTACACATCCGAGGCCAGGTTAAATCAGGCGCTCTCTCTCTCTGACAAACACACACAGAAGGAACTTGAATCGCGCCTGTTTCATCTCAACATAATTTCTCTCTTTGCCCTTCTGTTTTTGACGATTTCTGTACTTTTATTTTTTTAATGTCCCCGTCAGCTTTTGTTCATGTCGATACAAAGAATCTCAGTTTTCACCGCTCGCTCCCCCCGGTTTCTCTCTTCTGTATCTTTAGTCAGGCTCCAAGTCATTTCTCTCTCTGTTTTTGCACCGGTGTTGTCAGCCTTTGGTTTTGTTTCTCACCGGCCGACAACACACTGTCCACTTGTAAAGGTTTCCCATTTTATTTGTGAAATTGCCTGTCAATAGAAAAGTAGATCAATATTTAGATAGTTTTATTAGTCAAATAGATTTATTGGACAGACAAGTCGATAGACGAGTTGATTTATTACTTTTATCAGATGAAACAGATAACGGAGAGATGCAGATAGATAGGTATGTTCGTGTGTATGTTGTACCTATCAGAGACATGTACATAAAGCTAACGTTTCATTTAAACCTAGCAGAAACAATAATGGGTACAGGTAGGTACACAGGCAGGCAAATCTCTATTTAATATCATGAAAGGATAGGTCGTATCTACGCAATATATTGACTTAGAAACATAAATATAGCCGATTAATAATATAGATACTGGACTTTAAAGTCGGGGAGCCATTCTTAATATGAAGCAAATACTGATATCCGTTTGGGAGAACTGTACAGTGCATGTGTACATGGGCATGTAACTGAAATAGACGGAGTGGAAGCAGGCAGTTTGATGGTTCTGGGATTACAGGGTCCCTGCCTTTCTTCGGGTTTTGCTTCACCCAGTAGCTTTTCTCAGTAGCTGGGCGATTGGACACCAACGCCTCTCTATCATTAGGTTGTGAAGTGTCCGGTCGCTATATTTTTCCTTTTGTGTTGTTGCTGATTTATCGAGGTTTTTTTTTGCCAAGCCCTGAATACACCCCCCCCCCCTTCTAATATCCTCAGCCCATCTTCGATAGTGGACATTTAAAAAAAAAAGATTGCCTTGGATGTTTTGACACTTAGTAAAGATGAAACAATAGTCACGCTGAAAAATAAAAGTTGGTAAATTTAGGCCGAGAGATTCGATGCTGGAAAAGTCTCCACCCGGTTCTGATGGTAATTGCGAGTCTGAATTGCACCGTTTGCTCATGGAACGTTCCTGGTCTTCTGACATGTTAAAGGGTTAATGCCTCTGATATAACCTTGGAAACATAAATAAGTTCAGACCTTTGTAAAGTTTTGGACTTAGGAGCAATAGAAAGGAAAAGAAACATCAAACAGTGAAGTCATTTCTTTCATTTTTTTAAAATGAGAATGATTACAAATCAAGATCACGCCATTGAAAGACTCATTTACTTCATTCCTGTTTGCGGCATTTACTTTCTGATGGACAATGAGGCATTTCCTGAGGAGAATGTCTTTTGCTTTAAAATACTTAAGCGGCCAGGACTCGAACCTATTGATGCAATAAGGGAAGAGGTGCCGAATCTACACACACATCAAGAAATGCCATGCATTAATGTAACTAGCAACTACTATACAAATATTAAAAACCCGGTGTTCCACATCTGAGGAAGTCATTCACTGAATGTCAGTCTGAAAGTGACCGATAAAGCAAATTCGGTCTCATTTCCAAAACCCATTTCAAAGCGCCTCGCCCTGACGGGGCGATCAGAGAGCAGTGTGCATCTCCCAGACTGCGTCTCGCTGCACTGCAAACATCCAAATACAGCCGGGCTCTTAAGGTAAAGCTGGGGTTTTTTTTTTTGACCGTGCTTTACCTCTGTACCGAGTTTGCAAAAACAAAACAAATTTAAAAAAAAAAGACGTCCCGGATTGTTTGAGATTCTTAATTCTTCTGGGTTCTCCAATCCAACTCAAGGATTAGATAAGAGATTCCGAGAGTGTATTACAACTGGTCTTTTCTTTGTACAGCTGAAACATTCAGCATTTATCCCTTAATCATTCTTTTCATTCGCAATTACTGTACTTCCTTTGGAGATACGCATTGAGACTCAGTTCTGGCATAAAACCTTGCAAACTCCTCAAGTCCCCAAACCAGGGCTCTGCTATCGATTTTACAGCTTTCCAACCTATCCTGGACTCAAGAGACTGAAATATATGATGAAGTATGGCATAAAGCAGATCTCGCTTCTAAATGAAAGATACAGGCTGAAATTAGACAGCAGAGGCTGCAGCGTGCTGTGGGATTGAATTGCTAATTCAGTTAACTAACCATTTCGTAAACGGAGGGAGTGGAGGTTATCCTATATTTCTACCTCGGATTACCAAGTCAAACACCAGAGATATTTAACTTCGAGGTGTTAAATAATCCGACGTCGTGTTAAATAAGAAGAAATCCCCTTCGCTCCCGGCTTCTATAGCGAACCGGTTCTGATTTAAAAGAAATATTTTAAAAAAAAATAAACCATCCTTGGTCAAACCCTAAAGGGATTCTCCTCCCAGTTAAAATCTTTACTGCTTTTAGATAAGACTCGAGCGTGTTAAGGCTGTTACACGCCTTTCTGCTTTATCCCGCCGAGGCAGGCGATGCACCGAACTGCTAATTTGAATTTTGTTTGGAATATTCTGTTTTTCAAAAAAAAAAGTGAGGACTCGGCGGCTGGGCTGCTGAAGCTACCGAGCTGTTGTATTGTGCTGGGTTTGAATTGAGATCCCCGCCCTCTCTAATCTTACTATTTATTTACTCTCCAGCTCCCGCTGATCTTCCTCACTCAGTCTGTTTAGAAAAGCATCGGCTGTTTTATTTTCTACCTCATTTACAACAGCCTCTCTCTCTCCTCCCCCCCCCCCCCATTATATATCTCATTTAAAGGGGCACATTCTTAGATTGGTTTCTTCAGATGCAATTTAATCGGCGCGTTTAAAAAAAAAACCCCACATTTTTACTTCAAACTGTCCAAACGGAGCAGGAATATCCGAGCGAGTTTCCTGTGAGAACCATTTCAAATCGCGATCGTTCCAATCGCGACTCGATTCAAACGAGAGGCTGAGATTTTTTTAAAACGCTATAAAACGTTGAAAACAATTTGCCAGTTTTCAAAGATGTCACAAAACGTGCAAACCGTTTGTTGTAACAAATTGTACACAGTCGAGGAAAAATGTGGCCAAACCCGTGCCATGGTTAGCATATTTTACTGTTTAAAATGTTGAGACATGTACTCGACAAGGGGCTGTACACTTTAATCATTGTAATCCAATCTATCCACTTATCCGTATTAGTAAATTAATTGTAAATTGTTCTACAACATAAGCACAATTATGTTGGAGGGAAAGGTTTTTTTTTTAACATACCAGATTATCGTTCTGAGATATTTGGTGGTCATTATCATTTTGCAATAACACAGTCTTTAAAGTCAGTGTGTAGTTCAGACAGCAATCCTCAACTCCTCAAACTGATTGCAGTAGTTGAAGACAGCAGCAGCTTTCTGTGCAGGGGGGGGGGAGGTAATTGCCAAAAAATAGTCCCTAAAATCTTTAGCTATTTCATTCTAGTTTTCAAATAATGACACCTTCTTACAGTGATCTCAGAATCCTATATTCTTGATTAGAATCTTTAAACAATATCATATTAGATTCACCTAGCTTAGAAATCTCTAAATTTATTTAATTCTGATTTTTATACATGTTAAAGTTGACAAAGACTTTTTGCTGGAATGCCTTTTAATGATTCCATTTGAACCTCGGCCTCAGATAACATATAGATAATAAACTTGCCTGGGTATTTCTTAGAAGGCTTTAACACACATAGTGCCTATAAACTGAATGTGGTCTTCAGATGGTTATGCAGTTATCCAATGCTGGCGAACATGTTGTAGCCTTGAAGTATTTCCAAATATGACTTTTTAAAATCATATAAATGATGCTTCTCTCTTTTTTATAGTTTTCCTAGATTTTATTTATTGGACATTCATCAATGCATTTTGTATTTTCAATTACTATGGTTAACTACTGCCATTATACCCCTTAATCTTTTCCATGCCATGTGACAGGAAGAGGGCGTGTTTTAGTATATGGTGCCAGGGTCTGCAGACTGGAAGAGAACATTTTATAGAGAAATAATCACATTTTGAGGATTAAATGATTTTGAATAAACTCTAAATATTTCTATTTACAGTGACATTTCTATGGTTGTTTGCTATTTTCATTATTTGCCAGCAAACCACCTGTGACTATACTTTAAAAGTAATTAATTGACTGCAAAGCACTTTGGGATGTCCTGAGGAGATGAAAGGTGCTCTATAGTGCAATTTCTTTTTTTCTACTGCTTTTTAAGAGCATTTTCAAAAGTAGCATAATTTTATAGTTGCTTTTGATCAGCGTTGATGCTTCTATTTTGTAAATGTCTTGAAACCGGTGATACCATTACAAATAGAATACTGTTTCTGTAATTTATCCCCAAACTAATCTCCCTTTACAGCTTTCAGAATACATCCACTTCTCAATTTAATATATTTACCAAAATGATTTTTGGATGCTGGATACCATAAATATGGAAGCATCGTGGGCAACAAAACCATTCTCTATCTGAAATGTTATTAAAAGAAACATTTGTAACCTTGTTATATTGACTGTTTTTGGAAAAAAAGTTTGACTTAGTTTTCATAAATTACAGTCTTTTATAAGGGTCTGAAGAAGATTTCAGGTATTCCTGAGCACATTTTGAGCTGTAAATGGAGTGCGTTGGGAGTTGAATTGGGATGAATGTTGGGAGCTGTTTTTGCAATATATGTTGGGAGTTGGGGATGTATGTTGAGAGCTGTACTGGCGATGTATTTTGGGATCTGTGTTGGAGTGGTGCTGGTCGTTTTACCATTAGCTGTATTGGCAGTTGCACTGCGCCTGTATTGGGAGTCTGTTTTGGGAGCTGTGTCGGAGAGATTCTGCTGGGATCTGTGTCAGTAGCTGTTCTGTAACCTTGTTGGAACCCAGGCAACTGACTGCATAAACATCTACCACATATCACACGACATGTATAGCACATAAAGTATTCATTGACATAAAACACCTAATACTGTTAAACCTATTATGCTGTGGTTTTCCTTGGGGGCCAGAGTGACCGACTATTTGATTTAGAGTGTTTACACGAGTGTGAGTTGAATTACTTTGATTTGCAGCTGGTTTTAAGCTCGTATCAGGAAATGAACATTTTTACTCCAAACTAAGGTAGGAGTAAATAACTCTGCACTGTTTGCACTTATAGTTTTACTCGGAACGAGTTAGCAAATCACAATATAGATTTAGAGTTGCAGCCTAAATGATGCTTAATGCTTCTCTGATGACTTGGGGATAAATGATACGAAGCCATAGAGATTAGGATGGGCCCAGTTTGATCTTTTGTCTACACTGAATTAGTTGTTTTCAGCAGGCGGTGGCTGTGTGGGAGATACAGTTGGCCCCACTATCTCTAGGCTAGGAGAGGGGAAATCTGCCAGTGTTCCCATTCATGATCACTGTCGAGTGACCCCTCTTGGAAAGTGCTTTGTGGGTGGACATTGGGGAAGGAAGAATTGAGCTCAGTTGGTTGCCTCTTCGGGTCAAATGGACTGCGAACACTCATTGTATTGGTGAATGCCGATACTTATTGTATAGGATGGCCTCTTGGGTGAGGTATTGGAGGGTTGCCAGTGTCTGTGGAACCACACCCTAGTATGAATGGCCACTATTAGTTGATGAGGGGAGAAAATGAAAAAACAAATGGGGCTTCACACTGCAGCATTCAATTCAATTTGCTGTGAGTTAATGCCTGAAGATTCGCTTTAAGACTGGTTCATTAAAATAAACTTGTTAAATTTTGTCTGTCGTTATAATTGCTTCATGTGCCCCATATTCACAACGTGCCACAGACACACAATTTTACTGTTCGCACAAAAGAAGTAAGAAGTAAGTGTCAGCCGTGGCTCAGTGGGTAGCACCCTCGCCTCTGAGTCAGAAGGTTGTGGGTTCAAGACTTGAGCACAAAAATCTAGGCTGACACTCCAGTGCTGCATTGAGGGAGTGCTGCACTGTCAGAGGTGCCGTTTTTCGGGTGAGACATTAAACCGAGACCCCCATCTGCTCTCTCAGTTGGACATAAAAGATCCCACGTCCACTATTTCAAAGAAGAGCAGGGGAGTTATTCCCCGGTGTCCTGGCCAATATTTGTCCCTCAATGAACGTAACAAAAACAGATTATCTGGTCATTATCACATTGCTGTTTGTGGGAGCTTGCTGTGCGCAAATTGGCTGCCGCGTTTCCCAATTTACAACAGTGTCTCCACTTCAAAGTGCTTCATTGGCTGTAAAGCGCTTTGGAATGTCCGATGGTTGTGAAAGGCGCTATATAAATGCAAGTCTTTCTTTTTCTCTTTTTTTTGCCTCAAACCATACATGGATCATCATTGTGCAAGCCAGGAATTGTCTTATTTTCAAATCCATGTGCATGCAGAAAAGCATCACTTTTAGGCAGTAATCTTAGTCGGTTTGGACACTGTTGTCTGTTGTTGACAGCACAGGAGCTAAATTCAGAGGTGTGCCTAGAAAGATAACAGGCAAAATTGATCAATAATGTAACTGGGAAGACCTTGATAATTGAATAAAATTAGCAGAGCTATTTTACTGGGGAAGTCTGAAAATCATTGATAGAAGTCAGTAGCCTTTTAACTAACTTTCCCGGTCAGTGTCCTACTCTGCAGTATTCAGCATATTTTTGAGGTATTAGCTTTTGTACAGATCTGTTGCACTTTTTGTGACATTGTGATCTCTGAAGTTTGCATTCTGTAATGGATCTGAGAGTGAGCCGAGTGGAGGGGAAGTGGGGTGACTTGGAAGAAACCTGGTAAGGTTGCTGCTACAGCAATATGTCAGATTTATTTAATAACAGAACGTTTAATTGGCGGAGGAACTGTGCTGTGATTTCGTCAAAAATGACTGGGCAGAGACGCAGTGATCTGTGATATACTTGCTGATCTCCATTGTTGTTGCTCAAACACAAAACATTAAAAAAGTTGTGTGCCTCTGGGACCCTCCCTCTCCTGTCTCTACTTTCTAATTCTTGCTAGTCCCCTTACTCTGTATTTTAGTTTGTCTTAAACTCTCCCTCTCTCTCTCTCTGTATGTCTCAAAGATATTTGCTTTTGTTGTCATTGCTGTATTTATTTGTACCAACGCTGTTTTTTTTCTCTCTCTGTGTAAATCTTCCTTGTCTCTGGCTGCTCTCTTCTGTAACTTTTGCTCTCTCTGTGCACATGTATCATGCAGTTTCTGTCTTTCTCTCTGTGTGTCACTCTCTGCAGGTCTTTCCCTCTTTATATTTGGCAGTCTTCACACACCTCTCACACATTTTCTCTCCATTTCTTTCTGAATGTCCTGTTGTCTTTTTGTATGTAATGCACTTTCTCTTTCTCCTGTCATAAGTCATGGAGATCTAGTGGCAGACGTGGGGCTCAAAATATCACAAAAATAATCTCTCTCTCTCTCTCTCTCTCTCTGCTTTAATTTGAGCGAGTGTGAGGCAGGGCATGGGTTGGGAAGGAGTAGTGGGCTCTGTCTCAAAGGGAGTGGGGAGAAGGACAGAGAGAGCAGATGCATTCTGGAGATTATGGAGCAAAGTACAGATCAGGATATGGCTGTTCAGTAAAGCTAAGGTTGGGCCGACAGCATGGGCCAGAAGAGAAGCTGGACCTTATACGAGGAAGCTGATCAGAGGCTGGGCCCATGTTGAGGAGCATAATTTGACCAAGACCGTTGAGGCGAAGTGGGAAATTGGGGACACAGGTAGCTGACAATGGGAAGGCTGGAGGCACACAGAGCATATGGGAAATGGCAAGAGGGTGAGAAGAGCGAGGTCGGTGGCCCAAGGCTCTGGAGGCAGAGACTGATGGTCCCACATCAGTGACATGAAGGCAGGAATGGGGCCCAGGCCTTGGGAGTGCTCAAAGCGGGTGTGCAGTCTGGGAGTACTCTGTTGGCAGATTATTTTCCTTGTGCAGACACAAAAGGCAGCCAGCCAAGAGAGGGAATAATGAGGTCTTTGTGCAAATGGCTTTCTTTTATGTGCCACATAAATGGGGCCAATGCTGAGAGAACCAGGCTTGTGCCATGAAGTATTGGGGAAGGACGTACCTCAGTTCAGGGTTATTGGTGAGGCCTGGTGAGGGATAATGGGTCATGTGGGGAAAAAGCACTTCCAGGTCAAGTATAGCACAAGCAGATGCAGAGGAAAGTTACCACTACTCTGCCCTAACAATGAACCTCAACCCCATGCTAAGAAGAACATCCTCTACTGTACCAGTGTGACATTTTTCTATTCTCCACATCACCCATCCTGTGGTTCCTTCGGAATGACTGTGCCAATTAGTGCTGAATTAGGAGCAGTTTTGTGTTGTATGAACTGGATTGAGACTGTCCAAAATAATTTCACTTAGATCCCTTACAGCCAGAAAATAGAGGGGATTTTCATCCTATCAGCAGTCTGGGCTAGACTTATGTTCAGACCTGACTCCTGAGAGGTGAAAAGTCCGTATCTAACCCACTGTGTCATTAGTTCTCCAGAAAGATTTTCTTTTGCTGCATTGAGATTGGATAGAATTCTCTTTCAGAGCAAGGTGATTGGAGAGAGAGGTTTTGCGTGATATTATTAGTGAATAACAAGTGGAAAATAATGAGACTAACCAATTAGAAAGAAGAACAACAAAGAGATATAACCGATGAGGAAGAAGAAAAATTGAACAGTCATGACAGACACAAAAATTGTTATTATGAATTACATAGAAATGACAGTACAGAAACAAGCCATTCAGCCTAACTGGTCTATGTATATGCTCCACCCTACTTCATCTAACCCTATCAGCTATATATGAAGATATATTCATAGATGCATA
This sequence comes from Squalus acanthias, assembly GCA_030390025.1. Taxonomy (NCBI): domain Eukaryota; kingdom Metazoa; phylum Chordata; class Chondrichthyes; order Squaliformes; family Squalidae; genus Squalus; species Squalus acanthias. Next base: position 16,102,646 of record CM059447.1, on the reverse strand, counting down.
GATAGTGATAAAGTTACAGATTTTGATATAGAACTATATCAGAGCTTGACAACTATCCTTTCTATTTTTTGTTTTAGGGAGTGAATAGAGAATAAATAGATACTAGGGCTATGGGGAGAGGGCAGTGGGCATAGTTTTGGATTGCTCTAGCAAACAGCCTATGTGATATGATGGGCCGAATGCCCTCCTTCTGTACACTCTTATTATTCTAAATGATATGAATAATCGTTGTCTGGATTAAGTTAAATCTTAGATATATTGGGGTAAAGGTGGATACATTTCCTTCAATCAGGATTAATGTAAAAACGTATTGTGACATTTGCACAGCCTTTTCTTTTTAAGCTTCTTTTTAAAATCTGTCCATTTGTTCAAACATTGACTGAAGAAAGGATCTATGGTTAACTTCATTTTTCTCATCGTACTGTACCGCATTGAGCAACAGAAAGTCAGTTATATTGAACTGTAATTCGACAAGAAAAAAGTATACTTTAATTGTTGGAAAAGCTGTTCAACATTTAGACACTCAGTCAAGGTCTGAAAATAGGATTGCTGTTGTTAGTTGGGTGCTGTCTGAATTGTGTACAGTAACAGATGGGTACAAGTGACTTATACAATTGGGGGTTCTAATTACATTACACACTGCAAGGATGTGGCTTGAGAATCACTGAGTGTGAAACTAATGGATTGCAGTCTTGTATTTGAAAGAAATTGTCAGGACAATGCACTACCAAGGTAGATAAGTCCCTCTAAACATTGTTATAGACTTATAGATAACAAAACTACAGTAAATTCATATTATTTCAGACGCTAATGGAAACTGTTTCTGCACATTTTACTGTGATAGAGTGCACCATATACCTAGTCAGAAACTTTTCGTACTTAAAGACTGTTTTTACTTTTAATAATTGAAGGTCACTTTTTGTCCCCCCCAAACCAAGTACCTCAATACTCAAAGTATCAGTCTTTGCAAACCATACATTGAATTATATTAGAGTGCACTCATGTGGGATGCATAGAACAAGTAACTTGGGTTCAAAATGTACTGAATGTAGGATTATCCTTTGTAAAGCTACTCATTGTGATTAATTTTTTTTAGAGATTCATGAATGAAGCTTACAGAAAATGCTTGAGTCACTTCTGACAAAAAAGAGCGTAGAATGAATACACAACCCAGCGGGTGGTGCTGATTTTTGTCATTACCTGACCTTCGATGAATGCCCTCATGTCATCAGGAATTTCTTGCTAGTGAGCAGGATAGTTCTGTGAACATGCTGTTTCTGGAGCAGCATGTTTAGTTGTAGTAAATGCGACACACATATCTAATCTGCCATGATATTACAACCAATATTGTTTTTAACCAGACTCAGTGAGAGTATCATTTGTAACAATGAAAGCACTACCTTAACTCTGAATATTAACGTGAAATTCCTGGCGATATAAGGCGCTTTAGTGCCTGTGCAGTACTCTTGTGACTAATTCCCAATCATAAATTATATAATGGTAAAATATGCAATTGCTGCCTCTTGAACAACATGCAACCAACATATGTTTGAATCTTAAAGGGAATTGTTCCATGCACATCCTTGACATTTGATAGGACTTCCTTCTATAAGAGGCGATCTCCCTTGTACTCCATTTGTAGATTTGTAACCAGAAATCCCACTAAAATATTAGTGAGACAACAAAATAATTTGAATAATATCTTTGTGTTCTTCAGAAATACTGTAAATGTTTTGTGCAATGATCAGTTTTCCTTGACCGCATGTGAACTAAAAGTGGGAGCTGCCTGGACTCAAATGAAAGGTTGCGTCCGCTAGGATAGCTTTATGTATTGAAAGAGGAAAATCCTGTGAAAGCTGAATACAGTTTAAAAATCTTTTATTAATCAGAAATACTCTCTTTCAAGTAAAACTGGGCATTAGAAAATAGAATTTCTGCCTCCAGCAACTGCGAACAGCTGCAGAAATCAAATGAGAGAAGAGGCATTACTTTGTGCAAAGTTTAATGACCACATTTCTGTTTGTAAATTACATGAGACAAACTCGGTTGTTGAGCATCGCATCACTATCAGAAATTTGATGATTTGACTGACTATGGCAAGTTTCATTTTTATGTTTGGCAAAATTTTATACAAGAGATTTTTTTTTCAATTGTAATTGCTTGTGTGCTTATTGATTTGTGACCTTTATTGAAGACTTCAATATCCTTTCCCATAAGTCTATCTCTTCATCTTAGATTGGTTTCATATTTTCCAAGAGTACTGTACTCACAGATCAGCCCTATGGGTGTTACTGAGCTGCCCTTTGACTACAGAATCCAAATTTTAATCCTCCCAAAAATGATTATAACAAATCCCACAGTACGTTACTATTCTCCAAACTACTTTGCAATATTCAGAATTGTTGTTTCTTTAATGGTTACTGTATGATATCAGTTACAGATACTTTGAAAGGAGAAAAAAAACATATGCAGTGCCCAAAGGGTTACTAATATTATCTAGTTGCTGAAGCTGATTAACTGCTTTTGAAATTTAGCAAAACAAACTTTTTTTTACAATCTTTCCATTTCTTTAATGAAAAAAAAATGTTTCCACTCTCCTGAAGGCATTGGCGCTTTGCTGCGGGTTGATTTCAGGAGTACCGATCACCTCTGGTACTTCATTTATTTTTGTGTTAGCCATGACCTTAGGTCTCGTTAACTGTGAGGGATCTCAGAGTAGAGAGCAATCCTGTCTGGATCCGGCATCTAAACACACTCCAGTGCTCACTGGATAGAGACCAGGTGCAGGTACCTTGGCTGATACTCTCTTCTCCGATCCAGGCCACTGGGGCCAATTGTAACGTCTCTCCTGCTGCTTGGCTGAGAACAGCTAACTCAGCACAGATCAGACCCGGAGCCTTCCTGATCTGTATCACTGGTTAAGTTCACTGAGTCCAGGGAATCGAGAGACCTGTCTGTTTTGTAAATTAATTTAAAAGAATAAAGCCTGAAATTTTCAAATGGACCAAACCTGTAAACGTTCGGTGGTTTGTGTGAATCACTGTGAAGTTAGCAGTGCTGTGATGTTAAGATAGAGGACATTACCTGATTTTAGAAATATTGACTATGTAAATAAATTGTACTATCACAATATCCCTTCCTTTCTAAAAAAAAAATGTAACGTAACAATTTGAGAGATTCTTGTAATTTAACTGGCAGTGCATGTTTTTTGTATCTGTGTTCCCTTCGATTCTCTGTGAATCAACACTGCAATTAGGTAAAGTGCTTAAAGAAAGACGGGTACGGGCTTGCTCCATTCCACGGCAGATGTGAAGCTTGTCCAGATTTCAAATGATAATTATGGCTTTGAACAGGTCTCTCACATGACATAATTAGAACTGAAAATATAAACATTTAAAAATGTATAACAAGTCATTATTTCTGTCAACAATGCAACTAATTTTACTTTTTAATCAAAACAAAACTGCAAATGACCACATTTGTTAATGTGATGAAGTAAAACAAAAATAGACTTGCGCCTTTTTTTTTCAAAGGCATGTTTTCTCTTTCCCTTGGGTTTTCTGTTAAAAGTATAACATCACAAAATGACATCCTTTATCTCCTGCATGAAACCCTCTAATTGCCGTCTGTGGATCATTTCTCATTTCACCCTCTGAGTACTGAATATTTCGACCAACTTTCAAAATCCAGTACACCAGCATTCTCCATAGTAGTGTATGAGAGGCAGCTACCCGGCCTTATTTTTAACCAACCCACTTGCATGTGTATTGGGGTGGAGAAGGAAAATGTTATCCAAAATGTTTCAGACCATTATTATCTGTCAGTAAATGTTTAAATGTGTTAACTGCAGTTATGAGCTTTTAATCATTTTTTTGAAATACAATATCGGCAGAAAAAGAATAAAATACTTCAAGTAATATTATCCAACTCTTCTGAAATCTCCTATAGTCGCCTCTAGTAACGGTTGCTCTGTCTCCCTTTCTATTTTTTGGGTGAATGCTCATTTGCACTCTTCCTGTTTATTTGCATTATATTTTTCTATGGAGAATTTGATCGACTTGAGTCGTAAAATATTCTGAACCAACCCTACCCAGCGTTCTGAATTATATACACTTTGAACAGGCATGACAACGTTCTCGCAAGCTGTTGGGTGTTTGCTTTATTCATTCATATATCGTGCGCTGTCCTGAATAGAAGTTACATTTTTTAAACCAAGAAAATTACAAAAATGTAGGAGGTGCAGCTTTTTAAAAGTGATTATGGTCCAGTAAAGCGAAGTACAATGGAGATCCAGATTCTGTCACGATAGGTGGTGATAACACCTGTCATTAGTCTATCAAATCTTCTGCCATGCTACATGTTGAATACAGATTGTAATAACCAAAAGGAAGCTTATGATGAAATGGAATTTTTTTTCCGCTGAATCAAAGGATACTGTAAACTGAGAAGTGTATGTGACTCTCACACTATTGAGCTACTTTCTAATATTTTGCATGACAGACACGCAGACAACCATTTTTTTGCAGATGTTACATGACAGCAAATATGTGTACTCTGAATGCAACAAGGGCCACTCAGCACGCAGAGAGTTATTAGCCAAGATAAGTACCGTCAGTGCAATCTCCAGTCAAATTCAGCTGGAAGATAACTAGGGAAAAAATAAATGTTGGCCTTTCTTCTTGCCTGTTCCTTCCCACCATGAATTCATAACTGTGTTTATGCATTACCACCAACATATTTAAATGAGAAATGCTGGCGCTTAATATCAGACCAGATAACGAGATCCTTTAAATTGGGTCTTTTTGAAAAAGCGCACAAAATGTGATTATTTAGTGTTTTGCATTTCATGACCCAAGTCGTGGAATTACATCCATTCCAAGATCATCAGTTAGTTCTGTTGAATATATCTTTTACAAATGCATCTCTGAAGTATACAAATGCAATTGTGAATAGAATGCTTCAGAAACAAATTACAGCTTTTATTTTTATGTGCAGTCTTTGATTCTCTTTTAATGTCATTTTATTATTTTGTTTGTCATTCCTTTGGTGCAAGGTCTGAATGGAAATCAGTTGCTCCTGACTAATTGGGTTATTACATTTCTTTTGAGTGCAAACACTGTATACATATTTTTAAATATAATAAAATATGTGAGGATTTAAAATTTAAAAAAATGAATGTCTTGGCAGCGTTGCTGTCTTCATTTGAATAAATTAATTCAACCATCTCCCAGTCAGAAGAGCTGAAAATGAATCGTGAACAGTAGCTCCGGATAACTCCAGCATCACACAGATTTGTGTTTTTTTTAATATATAAACTTTCTTATACAACCAGTTGGAATTATGCGTCATTGTAAAACAGAACCTTGCAGCTACTAGTTATTTAATTACAGGTTCTGTGCATTTTACTATTTGCTTTTGGTGCTGTGAGACCACACTGAGCTACTTGTAGGCATTCCAGGAATAAGAAAAGGCACAATTGGAAAATCACTAAGAGGGGGTGGGGGAGAGGGTTAAATGATCCCCAGACTTAAAGGAACAGTTGAAATATGGAAATGATGCTGTACATGTTTTACTGCTGTTCGATTTTTATCCCAGCGTGTGTAGAAGAAAACCAATCCAAAGCGGGTAGCGTCTAGACGGTTACTACTGCATTCTCACACTTTTCTTTCCAAAATCATGTGCAGCAGCAACTTTGAGTCCGTTGTATAAAAACAGAAAATTCTGGCAATGCACACCAGGAAAAGAGAAAAAACAGTGAACCCAGGATTACAGCTATCTCCAAGACCCAGGATTACAGATTACAGATATCTCCAAGTGGTTCACTGCCACTTCTCTTCTAGGAATGCCTACCTCAAAAGAGAAAAGACAGCTTCATGTTTTGGGTATGAACGTTCATCAGAAGCTTGCAATTCTGATGAAGGGTTCAGACCAAAAAACATTCACTTATCTTTGCTCTTTTCAGATTCTGCTTGTGCATTTGTAGAATTTTCTGCTTTATTTCAAATTTCCACAATTCCTTTTTTTAAATTTTTATTTCAACTTGTTAAAATTGTAAAATAAATAAAGCGGGGAAAAAAATCCTGGAAATACACAGAAGGTCAATCGCCATCTGGAAGAAAACTGCATTAGCGCTAGCTTTTTGTGTTCTTTTTTCCCCAAATGTTTTACATTCACAGTTTTTCTTTTCATCTCCCCCTTGTTAAAATGTGCCAGCCACACATTTCAAAGGAAATTCATATTCGAATGACTTTTTTTTAACAAAAGCTTTCCAAACATTTTCATGTGCTATCTCATTTGTAAAATTATTCGTGATGTTCTTACAGAGAGCAGAATTGAAGTTTGTGTTGTGGTTCTGATATATTGAAAGCTGTTAAAGGAGATTCATTATTCATAGGCTAAAATGTGGCTAGTGGGCTTTGACAGTGCGTTGGTTTTGAACTGCAATATAGCTGTTTTTCTGACTGTTCAGGAACCCAGCTGTTACTACTGGTGGGCACCCAGATCCAAATTAAAATCTCAAGGCGAATCCCCTTCGCCATTACACAAGGAGGTTAAAAAAGGAGAAAACAAGAAAGCTTCATTTCTCTTCAGAAGTCATTGTTTCCTTTTGTTCCAAGACTGTGGGCTTGAGAGGCTGACACACAACTCACACATACACTTGTGTTCCGATTAAAAAAGAAGTTAAGAATATTGCAGGAAAAACAGGATATCGGTTGCAGAGGATGGGAAACTGGCACTGAACTCCGGACTGCTGGAGTTAAGTGAGTGTTGGGAATGAGATTGGTGCCAGGAGTTTGAGTCAGATGTTCAGTGGAGGCAGGAGAGAGTGTGAGAGACTACAGATACAATTTGTCTCAGGGCTAGAGCCAGGATCCCGGAATTAATTCAGCAGAGTCAAAATCATTTGGGACGGAATGATAGAGCTGTACTCATTCCTAAAATGAACTGCTGTATTAACAAGACTGTGCTAAACTAATCAAACTAGACATGTAGGAGTAAGCCAGACCCGATTGGAGGTTTTTTGATTGCACGAAGGTACGTTGTACCTTTATTCTTGAGACAGTCATCCTTGAAACGAGGGTGTGTATTTATATAAGAGAGTGGAGGAGTGGGGAGCATCTCCTCTGCAATAACACTGTGAGCACTTAGTCAAACAAATGCAAAGAATCTGAAAGACTAACAAAACACTTCTTACGTGCTGAACTCGTGCTGTGCGATATTAGCAACAAATGTATTAAACCATCCGATGAAATTCCTGTTTTAACAAAAGCATCAAACCGTTTAATTTAAACAATTTAGGCCTTTATTAAATTAGCAGAGGGATTTTGTACCAGCACGCTAACGTGTTTGCCACTAATATTACACGGCAAACCTTGAAGAATAAAAGTCCTTCCAATTATTTTTAAAAAAATGTCTTTTTAACTTTTTCCAGAGAGACAACAAAAAAATATTAAGCAGTTTAATCTCAGCAATAAGTCACAAATTGAGATGCCCTGCGGTTATACAGTTGTGGCCTCAAAACCGTGTGGGGTCTCTGCATCATGCACTGTCCCTGGCTTAGAAGGTGGCAATCCCTGATCACGTGTCTACTGCCCATGCTGCCCCATACCTGGCCAGCAATAAGCGTATGATAGCGTCCCAGGATGAATCTCCCTGTGAAGGAGCTCCTGGCCTCCGCTCAGTGGCCTCTCCATGACGGCTTGGCTGGGTTCAGGAATGGTTCTTGCGGGGAATTCTACAGGGAGCTAATTTGCACCCTCCCACTCCCTGGCACAGACCGCAGTGTGCAGCACCACCCACAGCTGAGAAATTCTATACATGCAAAGGAAGTTGAGGGAAGGCACTATAAACAAAAGAAAGACGGTAAATTGTACCAAAAAGAAACTTTCTACAATTTGTATTTAATAGTGAAAAAGGCAGCTGGGGTTGAAATTCCTATCTTCATTAATTTTACCAAATAATTAGACATGAGTATAAAGTGCTGGACCACAACTTATTATTCAAATCTAGCTTTTGGCTAAAGTAAAGAAAGACAGCCCCATGGAGACTAATAGGTGGGTGGGAGAGAAAATAGTCATCTTTGGTGTTTTTCTGAAGATAGAATCACGAGTGAAGCTGAAGCAATTTTTTTGGCATTGTAATCACTCCTAACCTCCACTATTCATCTATCTGTATAGACCTGGATTTTCCTTGGGACTTGTGCCATATGACATAGGGATCCTTGAAATTCTGGGCTACGTGACTTACCCTATTAATTACGTCACTCCATATTGTCTTTGTACTTTTACACCACTCCGCCATTACCCCCGCCGAAAATAGTTAGGAGGTAATCATCATAGCTCCGCCCTTATTACAATTAATGGTGATCGCGATTTTCCTGCCTTTTAAGACAGTTTTCACGCTGCTGCCATTTAGACTGAAAAATAATAGCACTGGTGGCCTGGCAGCCGAGTGATTTATTGATTTTAAATGTATTCTCTGATTGCATTTAAATGACATGTTAATGTGTTTGCTGATCGGGACTTGTAGGAAGACAGATTCTTAAACCTGTCATGTCATGTCAATGTCATGCCAATAAAACAATTCTTTTCTTTTCTGTATTTTCTAAACAATGTTTCCTTTTTGAGCATTTATTGGTGCTAATTTGCTACTTTACAAATTTGTTTAACCAAAAGATCCATTGAAATAAATAAATGCCTAAAAAAAATTTCAACAGTTGTGTGTACAGATGTTTAATCTGTGGCAGGCAAAGCCGAGCAGCGGCACTGCAGTTTTTAAATGAAGTTATCAGGAATCTTCTATGGAATGATGGAAGTAGAGTGGCCATTGGCAGCACTGCTTCTGATTCGTTGCTATACTCTAATTAGGAAACCAGGAAACTATGGAGTAGGTTTATCATTGGTCAGATCGGCATGCTAGATGGTGAAATTTATGATCAATGTCACTCATCTCGTTATTGCAGGAACATCTGGGCCATAATCGCTCTCACTCTCCATTGTTGTTCTATCTATATAATCACGCCCACTGTCTATTGTTGTTCCATCCATATAATCACTCCCACTGTCTATTGTTGTTCTATCTATATAATCACGCCCACTGTCTATTGTTCTATCTATATAATCACGCCCACTGTCTGTTGTTCTATCTATATAATCACTCCCACTGTCTATTGTTCTATCTATATAATCACTCCCACTGTCTGTTGTTCTATCTATATAATCACTCCCACTGTCTATTGTTGTTCTATCTATATAATCACTCCCACTGTCTATTGTTCTTCTATCTATATAATCACGCCCACTGTCTATTGTTGGTCTATCTATATAATTACTCCCACTGTCTATTGTTCTATCTATATAATCACTCCCACTGTCTATTGTTGTTTTATCTATATAATCACTCCTACTGTCTATTGTTGTTTTATCTATATAATCACTCCCACTGTCTGTTGTTGTTCTATCTATATAATCACACCCACTCTCCATTGTTGGTCTATCTGTACAAAAAAAAGGTAGATTGTCACCCTCCAAACGTCACACTTGAGTGTGTCAAAAGTATTAGCCAGTATAAGAAGTATCAGAAAGAAAGGACGCTTCTTTTTTCTGACCTGGAACCTGAAATTTACAAGCGCCTACCAGTCTGCAAATAACAATTAAACTCTTGATTGATCTCTGGACTTATTTCGGACAGTTCGCACTTGGGGCACCTGAGCATTGGCCTTCAAGGGAGAGACGAGGTTAGCAGCTAAACAACACAACAGTGTTCCAGATCCCAGGCTACCCCTGAGCAATACCATGGGAGACCAGATGTGTGTGTTTATGCATTTGGTGGTATTGTTCTCTCTTTTCTTAACCAATTCTCTCCTTAGTTCTCCCAAAGGCGCTAACTCCTTGCTTTAGCTTGGTACCATGGGCATCAGTCACCCGTTGATGCCTCTCCCAAGGAACAATTATTCACATGTGAGCCTTGGCTGTGAGAATCAACAGGCTATTGAATCACAGAGGTGTGATTCTATCCTCAACTGACATGTAGAAATGCGTATTAACAGCAAGAGGCTCTGGATGGTGATTAGGAGCAAGAACTCTCTATGGTTTCCCTTCCTATCCAAGTGCTGATTTGGCCGCGATCAGCTAACTCAGCACAGACTGTGGATCAAATCCGGGACCTTCCTGGTCTGTTTGCCTCCGTTATTGACTGGATAATACCATGGGGCCATGGGGGAAGCCAGCAGTGTTACCTTCAACCAGAACATTTGAGTCGCAGCTTTCCCTATCGCTCAGCTGATTTAAGGAAACCTGTAACTGAGCCACACAGACTAAAAGGTCTCAGAATTGATTCCAGTCTGTGCCAGGTTAGTTGATTTTACCCAGGTTGGCAGTGGCGGTACCACAGTTTGCCTCGGCTCCCTGCGACAGAGAGGGGAAAATCACCCAGAGTTCCTGTTCCTGATTACTAGTCCCGTGAACTCTGCTGGAAAGTGTGCAGGTGTGGACTATCGGGTGTCAACAGGATCAGGCTCACTGTGACAATTCCCGTGGTCAAAATCACCAGAATCTTACCAAGACTTAAAGGGTTAAATTATGAGGACAGCTTGCATAAACCTCATTTGTATCGACTTGAATTTAGAAGGTTGAGGGGTGATCTAATCGTGGCCTTTAAAATGGTAGAGGGATTCGATCGGGTAGTTACAGAAAAACTGTTTCCTCTGGTGGGAGAATCCAGAGCACGAGGGCAGAATCTTAATATTGGCGTTAGGCCATTTAGGAGTGAAATCAGGAAACCACGTTTTCACACACAGCGTAATGGAAATCTGGAACTCTTCCCCAAAATACTGTAGATGCTGGGTCAAATGAGATTTTCAAGACTGAAATCGATACATTTTGTTACGTAAGGGTATCAAAGGATATGAAGCAAAGGTGAGTCAATGGAGTTGAGGTACAGACCAGCCATGAGCTAAATGAATGACGGAACCGGCCCAAGGGGCTCAATGGTCTACTCCTGTTCCGACCATCCTATCCTAAAAACCCCGCTGACTCTCATTGTCAGAAATGCTCCCAAATAAAGAATGGCCAAAGCGGAATCAGATGGCAAACGGTCCCAATTGAACTGTACCTCAGCAGGAGGCAGTGTCTTCAGGAGAGGACGAAGAGGAGAAAAGGGAAGAAAATTGTTAAAAGATTTACGTCTGATCTGTCACAGTCACCATTGATATCCCGGCAATTCATTCAGTTAATGCGTGATGATATCCTCACTGAAAGATTAAATTTGTGAAACAATCATTGCGTGATTACTGGAATTCAATCTGCAGTCGATTACTAGGGTATAACACTGCTCTATATATTACAGTTTGTGAATTTGAAGCATGCATTAGTTCATCACATCACAATATATTACATCAAATTGTGGTTCCTTTTGAGAAAGCAGCAATTGATATAGTCCTGTGGTTCTTGCACAGTAATACAAACATGTGGTATGGAGTGGAGTGCGTTACCTCTCCACTGAATGGAGTGGGGTTATTGGCAGAAGCCCAGGAACTGGTTGGCTGGTTAGTCTGTTGGTTGGTAAATGGTGCATGGCACAAGGAGAACTAAGAAAGGGGCATAAAAAATATGGAAGAAAAATTGAGTGCTGTCGTGTGCAACAAATGGATATGTTTGATTGGTAGGGAGAGATGGATGATTTATAGGACACTGTTTCTGAACCTGCCTTTGATCTCAAGCCTACGCTGAAATGAGCTCAGTTGGGTTCAGTTTATTTGTCCATGGCCTTGAGTCTTCTTATAGAATTTACAGATGCAAATGGCATTTGTCATCCAAACAAATAACATGCCATGTGATCCTATTCCCATCAGCAAGTCTGGGAGTCAAGACGCCATTCATTTTAATAGCAGCAAGGGAGATCAAAGTGATTCTTAAAGAAGGAGGAAAAACTGAGTGATGCTTTAAATATATACCCCTCAGGTATTCTGGTTTTAACACTAGGCTCCCGATTTTGTTGCTTGTCTCTTGATTGCCACCGTGTGTAAAACTTCAACTTTTGTTATAGTGCTCTCAACTTTTCAAAACTTGTTACCTGCCTGTGTGGGGCAAGGGCTGTGAGAAATCAAACTTGTCAATCAGGAGTGACGGCTATTAAGTGGGGTGTCCCAACTGTCACAACCTTTATAAAGTATTTGATGAAAGCGAGTGCTTAACTCTGGTTTGGCAGTATTCCTTCAGGCAGTGGTTTGCCATTTTTGTTTCCATGCCAGATTTCGTGTTTTTTTGTTGTTGCCCTTTCTCTGTTGTGAAGCCTTGCTCCTTCACTGTGCTGTCACGTTGCACTTTTGCCAGTTCTTCTCCTGAATTCTCCGCTGTTTTTCTTCTTTGACTCCAGTTTTCTCCCTCCTCTTCGAAACACCCTGCCCAACAACCGATGTAGTGTACCAGCATCTCTGTTCAAGTGTCCACCCTTTGTGGCTGAGCATAGGTACTGAGTGCGCCTGAGGTACTCAACTGTAGGGACATCCTAGCCAAGCCTAATCGTATCCTCACAAAGGGGTAGACCTTGACTTTGTGCAATAGAGTAAAACTTGTGATAGCGAGTCGGCAGCCAGTTTTACATCTCTCCTGATTTTTATTTCCATTGACTTAGGAACATAGGAACAGGGGAAGGTCATTCAACCCCTCAAGCCTGTTCCGCCAGTGGAATTTCGATGGAAATAAAAATCGGGAAAGATGTAATGCGAGCTGCCAACTTGCTATCGCCCATTTTGCACTGTCGCACAAAGTCAAGATCTACCCCTCAATACCCATACATTGGTACTTCCAACCGGGCTTATCGTGCAATGATGAGGAGTGGGGAAACCTGGCTAATTGTTTTCCCTCGAGGGTTGCTGAAACCCCTATAGCTGCCGCAGATAAAATCAGCTGTCTCAGTACAGATCAGTCATCGAAGCTGGGATTTTCCAGGTGTCTCCGTACCAAACTGGATGATGCATTTACCCACTGAGCCACATGGACCTTATTCTGATCGTCCTGCTGCTTCACTTGGGTTTTTTTTTCTTTGTTCTATTGTCTTGCACACCTTTTCTCCATCTTTCTGCTTTCCTTTATTCCTACTCCACCTTGCCATGAATTCTTTTTTGATACCTCCTTAGCCACTATTTGTTTTCTGACTGCTCCTTGGTGCAAAGAAAGAAAGAGGCAGTGAGGTAAAGGACAAATGGCACTGCAACAGAAGGAAAGAAAAGATTCGACAGGAGAGGAAGTATAATATTCACCACCGAGAAAAGAGGGAATACAGACAGACAAAAATAAAAAATAAAGGAAAAGAAAGATGGAAAGTAACCACGGAGAAAGATTTAAGGATCAGAGAACAATGAAAAAAATGATAAGAAAGGGGGAAGAAATAGTAAATGTAACTAACAGGACGAGGCAGTTGCTGAGCATTAATAGCCACACGTAACGTGCTGGTTTGCCTTTAACCTGTTGCACAGGGAGTAATGTTGTAACTCCATCCTACGAGCAGGGAGTCAACCCTCTGGGGGGTGTTGGAAATTTGGACACATTCTGCCCATGATCTTCCGACCATTAAAATTAATGGTTAGAAAAACAGGGGCAGAGCGGCCAATGCAATCCCGCCCGGCAAGGCTCCCTGCAAGCAGTGCAGACCCATAAATTTACTCACGTAATGAGGGTAATGTTAACTTCTGGCGAGTTTGACTACAATGGAAACAAAAATGGGGAGTGGTGTATAACGGGCGACCGATCTGATATCGCTCCATTTACATTTTCGGCAAAAGTTAAAATGACCCTCAATGACATAAAGATGCTCCTGGATGACCTCCTATACCCCCATTCCCTCACATGCACCCAAAACTGCACCCATATGCACACACAGATACATAAATACATACATACAAACATACATACACCAAGCACGCTCACACCAGGCACACCGACACACACCTACACCAGGCACACCGACACACACCAACACCAGGCACACTCTCACACACCTACACCAGGCACACTCGCACACCAACACCAGGCACACTTGCACACCTACACACACCTACACCAGGCACACTCACACACACCAACACCAGGCACACTCTCACACACCGACACCAGGCACGCTCACACACACCTGCACCAGGCACACTCACACACACCTGCACCAGGCACGCTCACACACACCTGCACCAGGCACACTCACACACCTACACTAGGCACACTCACACCTACACCAGGCACACACACACACACACACCTACACCAGGCACACTCACACAAACCTACACCAGGCACGCTCACACACACCTACACCAGGCACGCTCACACACACCTGCACCAGGCACACTCACACACCTACACTAGGCACACTCACACCTACACCAGGCACACACACACACTCCTACACCAGGCACACTCACACACCTACACCAGGCACACTCACACACACCTACACCAGGCACACTCACACACCTACACCAGGCACACTTGCACACCTACACCAGGCACACTCGCACACCTGCACCAGGCACACTCACGCACACCTGCACCAGGCACACTCTCACACCGACACCAGACACACTCACGCACACCTGCACCAGGCACACTCTCACACCGACACCAGACACACTCACGCACACCTACACCAGGCACACTCGCACACCAACACCAGTCACACTCACACACACCTACACCAGGCACACTCACACACTCCTGCACCAGGCACACTCGCATACACCTACACCAGGCACACTCACACACACCTGCACCAGGCACACTCGCACACCTGCACCAGGCACACTCGCACACCTGCACCAGGCACACTCGCACACCTACACCAGGCACACTCACACACACCTACACCAGGCACACTCACACACACCTACACCAGGCACACTCGCACACTGACACCAGGCACAGTCACACACACCTACACCAGGCACACTCACACACACCTACACCAGACACACTCACACACACCTACACCAGGCACACTCACACACACCTACACCAGACACACTCGCACACACCTGCACCAGGCACACTCACACACACCTACACCAGGCACACTCACACACACCTACACCAGGCACACTCACACACCCCTACACCAGGCACACACGAACACCAGGCACACACACACACACTCCTACACCAGGCACACTCACACACCTACACCAGGCACACTCACACACACCTACACACACCTACACCAGGCACACTCACACACACCTACACCAGGCACACTCACACACCTACACCAGGCACACTTGCACACCTACACCAGGCACACTTGCACACCTACACCAGGCACACTCACACACACCGACACCAGGCACACTCACACACACCGACACCAGGCACACTCACACACACCTACACCAGGCACACTCACACACACGTACACCAGGCACACTCACACACACCAACACCAGGCACACTCTCACACACCTACACCAGGCACGCTCACACACACCTGCACCAGGCACACTCACACACACCTACACCAGGCACGCTCACACACACCTGCACCAGGCACACTCACACACACCTGCACCAGGCACGCTCACACACACCTACACTAGGCACACTCACACCTACACCAGGCACACACACACACACACCTACACCAGGCACACTCACACACCTACACCAGTCACACTCACACACACCTACACCAGGCACGCTCACACACACCTGCACCAGGCACACTCACACACCTACACTAGGCACACTCACACCTACACCAGGCACACACACACACTCCTACACCAGGCACACTCACACACCTACACCAGGCACACTCACACACACCTACACCAGGCACACTCACACACCTACACCAGGCACACTTGCACACCTACACCAGGCACACTCGCACACCTACACCAGGCACACTCACACACACCGACACCAGGCACACTCACACACACCGACACCAGGCACACTCACACACACCTACACCAGGCACACTCACACACACCTACACCAGGCACACTCACACACACCTACACCAGGCACACTCACACACACCTACACCAGGCACACTCACACACCTACACCAGGCACACTCACACACCTACACCAGGCACACTCACACACACCTACACTAGGCATACTCGCACGCCTACACCAGGCACACTCACACACTCCTACACCAAGCACACTCGCACACACGTACACCAGGCACACACTCACACCTACACCAGGGGCACACTCGCACACCTACACCAGGGGCACACTCGCACACCTACACCAGTGGCACACTCGCACACCTACACCAGTGGCACACTCGCACACCTACACCAGTGGCACACTCGCACACCTACACCAGGCACACTCGCACACCTACACCAGGCACACTCACACACCTAAACCAGGCACACTCACACACCTACACCAGGCACACTCACACCTACACCAGGCACACTCACACACCGACACCAGGGGCACACTCACACACCTACACCAGGCACACTCACACACCTACACCAGGCACACTCGCACACCTACACCAGCCACACTCGCACACACCTACACCAGGCACACACTCACACCTACACCAGGCACACACTCACACCTACACCAGGGGCACACTCGCCCACCTACACCAGGGGCACACTCGCACACCTACACCAGGGGCACACTCGCACACCTACACCAGGCACACTCGCACACCTACACCAGTGGCACACTCGCACACCTACACCAGTGGCACACTCGCACACACCTACACCAGGCACACTCGCACACCTACACCAGTGGCACACTCGCACACCTACACCAGTGGCACACTCGCACACCTACACCAGCCACACTCACACACACCTACACCAGGCACACTCACACACACCTACACCAGGCACACTCACACACACCTACACCAGGCACACTCACACACACCTACACCAGGCACACTCACACACCTACACCAGGCACACTCACACACACCTACACCAGGCACACTCACACACCTACACCAGGCACGCTCGCACACTCCTACACCAGGCACGCTCGCACACTCCTACACCAGGCACACTCGCACACCTACACCAGACACACTCACACACCAACACCAGGCACACTCACACCTACACCAGGCACACTCGCACACCAACACCAGACACACTCGCACACCAACACCAGGCACACTCACACACCAACACCAGACACACTCGCACACCTACACCAGGCACACTCGCACACCAACACCAGACACACTCGCACACCTACACCAGGCACACTCGCACACCTACACCAGGCACACTCACACACACCGACACCAGGCACACTCACACACACCGACACCAGGCACACTCACACACACCTACACCAGACACACTCACACACCGACACCAGGCACACTCACACACCGACACCAGGCACACTCACACACCTACACCAGGCACACTCGCACTCCTACACCAGGCACACTCGCACACACCTACACCAGGCACACTCGCACACCTACACCAGGCACACTCACACACACCTACACCAGGCACACTCGCACTCCTACACCAGGCACACTCACACACACCTACACCAGACACACTCACGCACTCCTATACCAGACACACTCGCACACACCTACACCAGGCACACTCACACACACCTACACCAGACACACTCACACACCTACACCAGGCACACTCGCACTCCTACACCAGGCACACTCGCACTCCTACACCAGGCACACTCACACACCCACACCAGACACACTCGCACACACCTACACCAGGCACACTCGCAGAACTACACCAGGCACACTCACACACCCACACCAGACACACTCGCACACACCTACACCAGGCACTCTCGCACAACTACACCAGGCACACTCGCACACCGATACCAGGCACACTCACACACACCTACACCAGGCACACTCGCACTCCTACACCAGGCACACTCACACACACCTACACCAGGCACACTCACACACACCTACACCAGACACACTCACACACCTACACCAGGCACACTTGCACACCTACACCAGACACACTCACACACACCGACACCAGGCACACTCGCACACTCCTGCACCAGGCACACTTGCACACCTACACCAGACACACTCACACACACCTACACCAGGCACACTTGCACACCTACACCAGGCACACCCACACACACCTACACCAGGCACACTTGCACACCTACACCAGACACACTCACACACACCTACACCAGGCACACTCGCACACCTACACCAGACACACTCACACACTCCTGCACCAGGCACACTTGCACACCTACACCAGGCACACTCACACACACCTACACCAGGCACACTCACACACACCTACACCAGGCACACTCACACACACCTACACCAGGCACGCTCACACACACCAACACCAGGCACACTCGCACAACTACACGAGGCACACTCGCACACCTACACCAGGCCCACTCGCACACACCTGCACAAGGCACACTCGCACACCTACACTAGGCACACTCGCACACCTACACTAGGCACACTCGCACACCTACACCAGGCACACTCGCACACCTACACCAGGCCCACTCGCACACACCTGCACAAGGCACACTCGCACACCAACACTAGGCACACTCGCACACCTACACCAGGCACACTCACGCACGCCGACACCAGGCCCACTCGCACACCTTCACCAGGCCCACTCGCACACACCTACACCAGGCACACTCACACACACCTACACCAGGCACACTCACACACACCTACACCAGGCACACTCGCACAATCCTACACCTGGCACACTCACACACACCTACACCAGGCACACTCACACACACCTACACCAGGCACACTCGCACACGTACACCAGGCACACTCGCACACTCCTACACCAGGCACACTCACACACGTACACCAGGCACACTCACACACACCTACACCAGGCACACTCACACACACCTACACCAGGCACACTCACACACACCTACACCAGGCACACTCACACACACCTACACCAGGCACACTCGTACACGTACACCAGGCACACTCGCACACTCCTGCACCAGGCACACTCACACACTCCTACACCAGGCACACTCACACACGTACACCAGGCACACTCACACACACCTACACCAGGCACACTCGCACGCACCTACACCAGACACACTCGCACAACTACATCAGGCACACTCACACACCTACACCAGGCACACTCGCACAACTACATCAGGCACACTCACACACACCTACACCAGGCACACTCACACACTCCTGCACCAGGCACACTCACACACACCTACACCAGGCACACTCACACACACCTACACCAGACACACTCACACACCTACACCAGGCACACTTGCACACCTACACCAGACACACTCACACACACCTACACCAGGCACACTCGCACACTCCTGCACCAGGCACACTTGCACACCTACACCAGACACACTCACACACACCTACACCAGGCACACTTGCACACCTACACCAGGCACACCCACACACACCTACACCAGGCACACTTGCACACCTACACCAGACACACTCACACACACCTACACCAGGCACACTCACACACACCTACACCAGGCACACTCGCACAATCCTACACCAGGCACACTCACACACACCTACACCAGGCACACTCGCACACGTACACCAGGCACACTCGCACACTCCTACACCAGGCACACTCACACACACCTACACCAGGCACACTCACACACACCTACACCAGGCACACTCACACACCTACACCAGGCACACTCGCACACGTACACCAGGCACACTCGCACACGTACACCAGGCACACTCGCACACACCTACACCAGGCACACTCGCACACGTACACCAGGCACACTCGCACACGTACACCAGGCACACTCACACACACCTACACCAGGCACACTCGCACACGTACACCAGGCACACTCACACACCTACACCAGGCACACTCGCACACCTACACCAGACACACTCACACACACCTACACCAGGCACACACACACACACCGACACCAGACACACTCACACACCTACACCAGGCACACTCACACACCCCTACACCAGGCACACTCACACACACCTACACCAGGCACACTCACACACACCTACACCCGGCACACTCACACACCTACACCAGGCACACTCGCACACCTACACCAGGCACACTCGCACACCTACACCAGGCACACTCACACACCTACACCAGGCACACTCGCACACCTACACCAGGCACACTCGCACACCTACACCAGGCACACTCGCACACCTACACCAGGCACACTCGCACACCTGCACCAGGCACACTTGCACACCTACACCAGACACACTCACACACACCTACACCAGGCACACTTGCACACCTACACCAGGCACACTCGCACACTCCTACACCAGGCACACTCACACACCTACACCAGACACACTCGCACACACCTACACCAGGCACACTCACACACCTACACCAGACACACTCGCACACCTTCACCAGGCACACTCGCGCACCTGCACCAGGCACACTTGCACACCTACACCAGACACACTCACACACACCTACACCAGGCACACTTGCACACCTACACCAGGCACACTCGCACACTCCTACACCAGGCACGCTCACACACACCTACACCAGGCACACTTGCACACCTACTCCAGGCACACTCACACACCTACACCAGGCACACTCGCACACTCCTACACCAGGCACACTCACACCTACACCAGGCACACTCACACACACCTACACCAGGCACACTCACACACACCTACACCAGGCACACTCACACACACCTACACCAGGCACACTCACACACACCTACACCAGGCACACTCACACACACCTACACCAGGCACACTCACACACTCCTACACCAGGCACACTCACACACACCTACACCTAGCACACTCACACACCCACACCAGGCACACTCACACACACCTACACCAGGCACACTCACACACCTACACCAGGCACACTCACACACCCACACCAGGCACACTCACACACACCTACACCAGACACACTCGCACACCTACACCAGACACACTCGCACACACCTACACCAGGCACACTCACACACCTACACCAGACACACTCGCACACCTTCACCAGGCACACTCGCGCACCTGCACCAGGCACACTCACGCACACCTGCACCAGGCACACTCACACACCTACACCAGGCACACTCACACACACCTACACCAGGCACACTCACGCACACCTGCACCAGGCACACTCACACACCTGCACCAGGCACACTCACACTCCTACACCAGGCACACTCACACACTCCTACACCAGGCACACTCACACACACCTACACCAGGCACACTCACACTCCTACACCAGGCACACTCACACACTCCTACAGCAGGCACACTCACACACACCTACACCAGGCACACTCACACACCTACACCAGACACACTCACACCTACACCAGGCACACTCACACACACCTACACCAGACACACTCACACACACCTACACCAGACACACTCACACACACCTACACCAGGCACACTCACACACCTACACCAGACACACTCACACACACCTACACCAGGCACACTCACACACCGACACCAGGCACACTCACACACCTACACCAGGCACGCTCACACACACCTTAACCAGGCACACTCACACACACCTACACCAGGCACGCTCACACACACCTACACCAGGCACGCTCACACACACCTACACCAGGCACACTCACACACACCTACACCAGACACACTCGCACACACCTGCACCAGACACACTCGCACACCTTCACCAGGCACACTCGCGCACCTACACCAGGCACACTCACACTCCTACACCAGGCACACTCACACACACCTACACCAGGCACACTCACACACACCTACACCAGGCACACTCACGCACACCTGCACCAGGCACACTCACACACCTGCACCAGGCACACTCACACTCCTACACCAGGCACACTCACACACTCCTACACCAGGCACACTCACACACACCTACACCAGGCACACTCACACTCCTACACCAGGCACACTCACACACTCCTACACCAGGCACACTCACACACACCGACACCAGGCACACTCACACACCTACACCAGACACACTCACACCTACACCAGGCACACTCACACACACCTACACCAGACACACTCACACACACCTACACCAGACACACTCACACACACCTACACCAGGCACACTCACACACCTACACCAGACACACTCACACACACCTACACCAGGCACACTCACACACCGACACCAGGCACACTCACACACCTACACCAGGCACGCTCACACACACCTTAACCAGGCACACTCACACACACCTACACCAGGCACGCTCACACACACCTACACCAGGCACGCTCACACACACCTACACCAGGCACGCTCACACACACCTACACCGGGCACGCTCACACACACCTACACCGGGCACACTCGCGCACCTACACTGGGCACACTCGCACACCTACACCAGTGGCACACTCACACACACCTGCACCAGGCACACTCACACACCCCTACACCAGGCACACTCCTACACCAGGCACACTCACACACTCCTACACCAGGCACACTCACACACACCTGCACCAGGCACGCTCACACACACCTACACCGGGCACGCTCACACACACCTACACCGGGCACACTCGCACACCTACACCAGGCACACTCGCACACCAACACCAGGCACACTCACACACCTACACCAGGCACACACCTACACCAGACACACTCACACACCTACACCAGGCACACTCACACACCTACACCAGGCACACACCTACACCAGGCACACTCACACACCTACACCAGGCACACACCTACACCAGACACACTCACACACCTACACCAGGCACACTCACACACCCCTACACCAGACACACTCGCACACACCTACGCCAGACACACTCGCACACACCTACACCAGACACACTCGCACACACCTACACCAGGCACACTCACACACACCTGCACCAGGCACACTCACACACACCTGCACCAGGCACACTCACACACTCCTACACCAGGCACACTCACACACCTACACCAGGCACACTCGCACACCGACACCAGGGGCACACTCACGCACATCAACACCAGGCACACTCGCACACCTACACTAGGCACACTCGCACACCTACACCAGCCACACTCGCACACCTACACCAGCCACACTCACACACCTACACCAGGCACACTCACACTCACCTACACCAGGCACACTCACACACACCTACACCAGGCACACTCACACACACCGACACCAGGCACACTCACACACACCTGCACCAGGCACACTCACACACACCTGCACCAGGCACACTCACACACACCTGCACCAGGCACACTCACACACCTACACCAGGCACGCTCACACACACCTACATCAGGCACACTCGGACACACCTGCACCAGGCACACTCGCACACCTACATTGGCACACTCGCACACCTACATTGGCACACTCGCACACCTACACCAGGCACACTCGCACACCTACACCAGGCACACTCACGCACGCCGACACCAGGCACACTCACACACGCCTACACCAGGCACACTCGCACACCTACACCAGACACACTCACACACACCTACACCAGACACACTTGCACACCTACACCAGGCACACTCACACACCAACACCAGGCACACTCGCACTTCCACACCAGGCACACTCACACACTCCTACACCAGGCACGCTCACACACACCTACACCAGGCACACTCGCACACACCTACACCAGACTCACTCGCACACACCTACACCAGACACACTCGCACACACCTACACCAGACACACTCACACACACCTACACCAGACACACTCACACACACCTACACCAGGCACACTCACACACTCCTGCACCAGGCACACACACACACCTACACCAGGCACACTCACACACTCCCACACCAGGCACACTCGCACACCTACACCAGGCACACTCACACACTCCCACACCAGGCACACTCACACACCAACACCAGGCACACTCACACACCTGCACCAGGCACACTCGCACACCTACACCGGGCACACTCGCACACCTACACCAGGCACACTCACGCACGCCGACACCAGGCACACTCACACACGCCTACACCAGGCACACTCGCACACCTACACCTGGCACACTTGCACATCTACACCAGGCACACTCGCACACCTACACCAGACACACTCACACACACCTACACCAGACACACTTGCACACCTACACCAGGCACACTCACACTTCCACACCAGGCACACTCACACAATCCTACACCAGGCACACTCACACACTCCTACACCAGGCACACTCGCGCACCTACACTGGGCACACTCGCACACCTTCACCAGGGGCACACTCACACACACCTGCACCAGGCACACTCGCACACCTGCACCAGGCACACTCGCACACCTGCACCAGGCACACTCGCACACCTGCACCAGGCACACTCGCACACCGACACCAGGCACACTCGCGCACGCCGACACCAGGCACACTCACACACACCTACACCAGGCACACTGACACACACCTACACCAGCACACTTGCACACCTACACCAGGCACACTCACACACTCCTACACCAGGCACACTCACACACCTACACCAGGCACACTCGCACTCCTGTACCAGGCACACTCACACACTCCTTCACCAGGCACACTCACACACCTACACCAGGCACACTCACACTACTACACCAGGCACACTCACACACCTACACCAGGCACACTCACACACCCCTACACCAGACACACTCGCACACACCTACACCAGACACACTCGCACACACCTACACCAGACACACTCGCACACACCTACACCAGACACACTCGCACACACCTACACCAGACACACTCGCACACACCTACACCAGACACACTCGCACACCTACACCAGACACACTCGCACACCTACACCAGGCACACTCACACACCTACACCAGGCACACTCACACACCTGCACCAGGCACACTCGCACACCTACACCGGGCACACTCGCACACCTACACCAGGCACACTCACGCACGCCGACACCAGGCACACTCACACACGCCTACACCAGGCACACTCGCACACCTACACCTGGCACACTTGCACATCTACACCAGGCACACTCGCACACCTACACCAGACACACTCACACACACCTACACCAGACACACTTGCACACCTACACCAGGCACACTCACACTTCCACACCAGGCACACTCACACAATCCTACACCAGGCACACTCACACACTCCTACACCAGGCACACTCGCGCACCTACACCAGGCACACTCGCACACCTTCACCAGGGGCACACTCACACACACCTGCACCAGGCACACTCGCACACCTGCACCAGGCACACTCGCACACCTGCACCAGGCACACTCGCACACCTGCACCAGGCACACTCGCACACCGACACCAGGCACACTCGCGCACGCCGACACCAGGCACACTCACACACACCTACACCAGGCACACTCACACACACCTACACCAGGCACACTCACACACACCTACACCAGCACACTTGCACACCTACACCAGGCACACTCACACACTCCTACACCAGGCACACTCACACACCTACACCAGGCACACTCGCACTCCTGTACCAGGCACACTCACACACTCCTTCACCAGGCACACTCACACACCTACACCAGGCACACTCACACTACTACACCAGGCACACTCACACACCTACACCAGGCACACTCACACACCCCTACACCAGACACACTCGCACACACCTACACCAGACACACTCGCACACACCTACACCAGACACACTCGCACACACCTACACCAGACACACTCGCACACACCTACACCAGACACACTCGCACACACCTACACCAGACACACTCGCACACACCTACACCAGGCACACTCGCACACTCCTACACCAGGCACACTCACACACAGCTACACCAGACACACTCGCACACACCTACACCAGGCACACTCACACACTCCTACACCAGGCACACTCACACACACCTACACCAGCCACACTCACACACACCTTCACAAGGCACCCTTACACACACCAACACGAGG
This sequence comes from Squalus acanthias, assembly GCA_030390025.1. Taxonomy (NCBI): domain Eukaryota; kingdom Metazoa; phylum Chordata; class Chondrichthyes; order Squaliformes; family Squalidae; genus Squalus; species Squalus acanthias. The sequence goes on along the minus strand of CM059447.1, from coordinate 16,076,611 downwards.
CACACTCGCATACACCTACACCAGGCACACTCGCATACACCTACACCAAGCACGCTCACACACCTACACCAGGCACACTCACACACACCAACACCAGGCACACTTGCACACCTACACTAGGCACACTCACACAGACCTACACCAGACACACTCGCACACACCTACATCAGGCACACTCACACAGACCTGCAGCAGGCACACTCACACACCTACACCAGACACACTCGCACTCCTACAACAGGCAAACTCACACACCTACACCAGGCACACTCACACACCTACACCAGGCACACTCGCACACACCTACACCAGACACACTCACACTCCTACAACAGGCAAACTCACACACCAACACCAGGCACACTCACGCACGCCGACACCAGGCACACTCACACACACCTACACCAGCACACTTGCACACCTACACCAGGCACACTCACACACACCTACACCAGGCACACTCACACACACCAACACCAGCACACTTGCACACCTACACCAGGCACACTCACACACTCCTACACCAGGCACACTCACACACCTACACCAGGCACACTCACACACACCTGCACCAGGCACACTCACACACCTACACCAGGCACACTCACACACACCTGCACCAGGCACACTCACACACCTACACCAGGCACACTCACACACACCTGCACCAGGCACACTCACACACCAACACCAAGCACTCACACACACCTACACCAGGCACACTCGCACACCTACACCAGACACACTCGCACACACCTACACCAGGCACACACGTACACCAGGCACACTCACACACACCTACACCAGGCACACTCACACACCAACACCAAGCACTCACACACACCTACACCAGGCACACTCGCACACACCTACACCAGGCACACTCACACACCAACACCAGGCACACTCACACAGACCTACACCAGACACACTCGGACACACCTGCACCAGGCACACTCGCACACCTGCGCCAGGCACACTCGCACACCTACACCAGGCACACTCGCACACCTACACCAGGCACACTCACGCACGCCGACACCAGGCACACTCACACACTCCTACACCAGGCACACTCGCACACCTACACCTGGCACACTTGCACATCTACACCAGGCAAACTCGCACACCTACACCAGAGACACTCACACACACCTACACCAGACACACTTGCACACCTACACCAGGCACACTCACACACTCCTACACCAGGCACACTCACACTCCTACACAGGCACACTGACACACCAACACCAGGCACACTCGCACTCCTACACCAGGCACACTCACACAATCCTACATCAGGCACACTCACACACACCTACACCAGGCACACTCGCACACACCTACACCAGGCACACTCACACACCTACATCAGGCACACTCACACTCCTACATCAGGCACACTCACACACCTACATCAGGCACACTCACACTCCTACACCAGGCACACTCACACTCCTACACCAGGCACGCTCACACTCCTACACCAGGCACACTCGCACACACCTGCACCAGGCACACTCACACACCCCTACACCAGACACACTCGCACACACCTGCACCAGGCACACTCACACACCCCTACACCAGACACACTCACACATTCCTACACCAGGCACACTCACACCGACACCAGGCACACTCACACATTCCTACACCAGGCACACTCACACATTCCTACACCAGGCACACCGACACCAGGCACGCTCACACACCTACACCAGACACACTCACACACCCCTACACCAGACACACTCGCACACACCTACACCAGGCACACTCACACACCCCTACACCAGACACACTCACACATTCCTACACCAGGCACACTCACACACTCCTACACCAGACACACTCGCACACACCTACACCAGACTCACTCGGACACACCTACACCAGGCACACTCACACACTCCTACACCAGGCACACTCACACACTCCTACACCAGGCACACTCACACACCAAACCAGGCACACTCACACACACCTACACCAGGCACACTCACACACCTACACCAGGCACACTCACACACCTACACCAGACACACTCGCACACACCTACACCACACACACTCAAACACTCCTACACCAGGCACACTCACACACACCTACACCAGGCACACTCACACACCTACACCAGGCACACTCAAACACTCCTACACCAGGCACACTCACACACCTACACCAGGCACACTCACACACCTACACCAGGCACACTCAAACACTCCTACACCAGGCACACTCACACACCTACACCAGGCACACTCGCACACACCTACACCACACACACTCAAACACTCCTACACCAGGCACACTCACACACTCCTACACCAGGCACACTCACACACACCTACACCAGGCACACTCACACACACCTACACCAGGCACACTCACACACACCTACACCAGGCACGCTCACACACACCTACACCAGGCACACTCACACACTCCTACACCAGGCACACTCGCACACCGACAACTGTTGCACACTCACACACACCAACACCAGGCACACTCGCACACCTACACTAGGCACACTCGCACACCTACACGAGGCACACTCGCACACCTACACCAGGCACACTCGCACACACCTACACCAGGCACGCTCACACACACCTACACCAGGCACGCTCACACACACCTACACCAGGCACGCTCACACACACCTACACCAGGCACGCTCACACACACCTACACCAGGCACGCTCACACACCTACACCAGGCACACTCACACACCCCTACACCAGACACACTCGCACACACCTACACCAGACACACTCGCACACACCTACACCAGACACACTCGCACACACCTACACCAGACACACTCGCACACACCTACACCAGGCACACTCACACACTCCTACACCAGGCACACTCACACACCTACACCAGGCACACTCACACACCCCTACACCAGACACACTCGCACACACCTACACCAGACACACTCGCACACACCTACAACAGGCACACTCGGACACACCTACACCAGGCACATTCACACACCTACACCAGGCACACTCACACACACCTACACCAGACACACTCGCACACACCTACACCAGACACACTCGCACACACCTACAACAGGCACACTCACACACTCCTACACCAGGCACACTCACACACCTGCACCAGGCACACTCACACACCTACACCAGGCACGCTCACACACACCTACACCAGGCACGCTCACACACACCTACACCAGGCACACTCACACACACCTACACCAGGCACACTCACACACACCTACACCAGGCACACTCACACACACCTACACCAGACACACTCGCACACACCTACACCAGACACACTCGCACACACCTACAACAGGCACACTCACACACTCCTACACCAGGCACACTCACACACCTGCACCAGGCACACTCACACACCTACACCAGGCACGCTCACACACACCTACACCAGGCACGCTCACACACACCTACACCAGGCACGCTCACACACACCTACACCAGGCACACTCACACACACCTACACCAGGCACACTCACACACCCCTACACCAGGCACACACCTACACCAGGCACGCTCACACACACCTACACCAGGCACGCTCACACACACCTACACTAGGCACACTCACACACACCTACACCAGGCACACTCGCGCACCTACACTGGGCACACTCGCACACCTTCACCAGGGGCACACTCGCACACACCTGCACCAGGCACACTCGCACACCTACACTAGGCACACTCGCACACCTACACCAGGGGCACACTCGCACACACCTGCACCAGGCACACTCGCACACCTTCACCAGGGGCACACTCGCACACACCTGCACCAGGCACACTCGCACACCTACACTAGGCACACTCGCACACCTACACCAGGCACACTCGCACACCAACACCAGGCACACTCACGCACGCCGACACCAGGCACACTCACACACACCTACACCAGGCACACTCGCACACATCTACACCAGGCACACTCACACACTCCTACACCAGACACACTCGCACACACCTACACCAGGCACACTCACACACCTACACCAGGCACACTCACACACCTACACCAGGCACACTTGCACACCTACATCAGGCACACTCACACAGCTACACCAGGCACACTCGCACACACCTACACCAGGCACACTCGCACACACCTACACCAGGCACACTCACACACATACACCAGGCACACTCACACACACCTACACCAGGCACACTCGCATACACCTACACCAGGCACACTCACACACACCTGCACCAGGCACACTCACACACACCTACACCAGGCACACTCACACACATACACCAGGCACCCTCGCACACCTACACTAGGCACACTCGCACACACCTGCACCAGGCACACTCGCACACACCTGCACCAGGCACCCTCGCACACCTACACTAGGCACACTCGCACACACCTGCACCAGGCACACACTCACACACCTACACCAGGCACCCTCACACACCTACACCAGGCACACTCACACACACCTGCACCAGGCACACTCACACACCTGCACCAGGCACCCTCGCACACCTACACTAGGCACACTCGCACACCGACACCAGGCACACTCACACACCTACACCAGACACGCTCACACACACCTACACTAGGCACACTCGCACACCTACACCAGGCACACTCACACACCTACACCAGACACACTCACACACACCTACACTAGGCACACTCGCACACCTACACCAGGCACACTCACACACCTACACCAGGCACACTCACACACCTACACCAGACGCACTCACACACACCTACACTAGGCACACTCGCACACCTACACCAGGCACACACGTACACCAGGCACGCTCACACACACCTGCACCAGGCACACTCACACACCAACACCAGACACACTCGCACACACCTACACCAGGCACACTCGGACACACCTGCACCAGGCACACTCGCACACCTACACTAGGCACACTCGCACACCTACACCAGGTACACTCGCACACCTACACCGGGCACACTCACGCACGCCGACACCAGGCACACTCACACACACCTACACCAGGCACACTCGGACACACCTGCACCAGGCACACTCGCACACCTACACTAGGCACACTCGCACACCTACACCAGGTACACTCGCACACCTACACCGGGCACACTCACACACTCCTACACCAGGCACACTCGCACACCTACACCTGGCACACTTGCACATCTACACCAGGCACACTCGCACACCTACACCAGAGACACTCACACACACCTACACCAGACACACTCGCACACCTACACCAGGCACACTCACACACTCCTACACCAGGCACACTCACACTCCTACACCAGGCACACTCACACACACCAACACCAGGCACACTCGCACTCCTACACCAGGCACACTCTCACAATCCTACATCAGGCACACTCACACACACCTACACCAGGCACACTCACACACCTACACCAGGCACGCTCACACACTCCTACACCAGACACACTCGCACACACCTGCACCAGGCACACTCACACACCCCTACACCAGACACACTCGCACACACCTGCACCAGGCACACTCACACACCCCTACACCAGACACACTCACACATTCCTACACCAGGCATTCCTACACCAGGCACACCTACACCAGGCACACTCACACACCGACACCAGGCACACTCACACATTCCTACACCAGGCACACCTACACCAGGCACACTCACACACCGACACCAGGCACGCTCACACACCTACACCAGACACACTCACACACCCCTACACCAGACACACTCGCACACACCTGCACCAGGCACACTCACACACCCCTACACCAGACACACTCACACATTCCTACACCAGGCACACTCACACACTCCTACACCAGACACACTCGCACACACCTACACCAGACTCACTCGGACACACCTACACCAGGCACACTCACACACTCCTACACCAGGCACACTCACACACTCCTACACCAGGCACACTCACACACTCCTACACCAGGCACACTCACACACCAAACCAGGCACACTCACACACACCTACACCAGGCACACTCACACACCTACACCAGACACACTCGCACACACCTACACCACACACACTCAAACACTCCTACACCAGGCACACTCACACACACCTACACCAGGCACACTCACACACCTACACCAGGCACACTCAAACACTCCTACACCAGGCACACTCACACACACCTACACCAGGCACACTCACACACCTACACCAGGCACACTCACACACACCAATACCAGGCACACTCACACACACCTACACAAGGCACACTCACACACACCTGCACCAGGCACACTCACACACCCCTACACCAGGCACACTCACACACTCCTACACCAGGCACAGTCACACACACCTACACCAGGCACACTCACACACACCTACACCAGGCACACTCACACACCCCTACACCAGGCACACTCACACACACCTACACCAGGCACACTCACACACCCCTACACCAGGCACACTCACACACACCTACACCAGGCACACTCACACACACCTACACCAGGCACACTCGCACACACCTACACCAGGTACACTCGCACACGTACACCAGGCACACTCACACACTCCTACACCAGGCACACTCACACACCTGCACCAGGCACACTCACACACGTACACCAGGCACACTGACACACCCCTACACCAGGCACACTCACACACACCTACACCAGGCACACTCACACACCTACACCAGGCACGCTCACACACACCTACACCAGGCACGCTCACACACACCTACACCAGGCACACTCACACACACCTACACCAGGCACACTCGCGCACCTACACTGGGCACACTCGCACACCTTCACCAGGGGCACACTCGCACACACCTGCACCAGGCACACTCGCACACCTACACCAGGCACACTCGCACACCTACACCAGGCACACTCGCACACCAACACCAGGCACACTCACACACAGCTGCACCAGGCACACTCACACACTCCTACACCAGACACACTCGCACACACCTACACCAGGCACACTCACACACCTACACCAGGCACACTCACACACCTACACCAGGCACACTTGCACACCTACATCAGGCACACTCACACAGCTGCACCAGGCACACTCGCACACACCTACACCAGGCACACTCACACACATACACCAGGCACACTCACACACACCTACACCAGGCACACTCGCACACACCTGCACCAGGCACACTCGCACACACCTGCACCAGGCACACTCGCACACACCTGCACCAGGCACCCTCGCACACCTACACTAGGCACACTCGCACACACCTGCACCAGGCACACACTCACACACCTACACCAGGCACCCTCACACACCTACACCAGGCACACTCACACACACCTGCACCAGGCACACTCACACACCTGCACCAGGCACCCTCGCACACCTACACTAGGCACACTCGCACACCTACACCAGGCACACTTACACACCTACACCAGACACGCTCACACACACCTACACTAGGCACACTCGCACACCTACACCAGGCACACTCACACACCTACACCAGACACACTCACACACACCTACACTAGGCACACTCGCACACCTACACCAGGCACACTCACACTCCTACAACAGGCACACTCGGACACACCTACACCAGGCACATTCACACACCTACACCAGGCACACTCACACACACCTACACCAGACACACTCGCACACACCTACACCAGACACACTCGCACACACCTACACCAGGCACGCTCACACACACCTACACCAGGCACACTCACACACTCCTACACCAGGCACACTCACACACACCTACACCAGGCACGCTCACACACACCTACACCAGGCACGCTCACACACACCTACACCAGGCACGCTCACACACACCTACACCAGGCACACTCACACACACCTACACCAGGCACACTCACACACACCTACACCAGGCACACTCGCGCACCTACACTGGGCACACTCGCACACCTACACTAGGCACACTCACACACCTACACCAGACACACTCACACACACCTACACTAGGCACACTCGCACACCTACACCAGGCACACTCACACACCTACACCAGGCACACTCACACACCTACACCAGACACACTCGCACACACCTGCACCAGGCACACTCGCACACACCTGCACCAGGCACCCTCGCACACCTACACTAGGCACACTCGCACACACCTGCACCAGGCACACACTCACACACCTACACCAGGCACCCTCACACACCTACACCAGGCACACTCACACACACCTGCACCAGGCACACTCACACACCTGCACCAGGCACCCTCGCACACCTACACTAGGCACACTCGCACACCTACACCAGGCACACTCACACACCTACACCAGACACGCTCACACACACCTACACTAGGCACACTCGCACACCTACACCAGGCACACTCACACACCTACACCAGACACACTCACACACACCTACACTAGGCACACTCGCACACCTACACCAGGCACACTCACACACCTACACCAGGCACACTCACACACCTACACCAGACACACTCACACACACCTACACTAGGCACACTCGCACACCTACACCAGACACACTCGCACACCTACACCAGGCACACTCACACACCTACACCAGGCACACTCACACACCGACACCAGGGGCACACTCACACACCTACACTAGGCACACTCGCACACCTACACCAGGCACACTCGCACACCTACACCAGACACACTCGCACACCTACACCAGGCACACTCGCACACCTACACCAGGCACACTCACACACACCTGCACCAGGCACACTCACACACCTACACCAGACGCACTCACACACACCTACACTAGGCACACTCGCACACCGACACCAGGCACACTCACACACACCTACACCAGGCACACTCACACACACCTGCACCAGGCACACTCACACACCTACACCAGGCACACTCACACACGCCAACACCAGGCACACTCGCACACCTACACTAGGCACACTCACACACCAACACCAGGCACACTCACACACCTACACCAGGCACACTCGGACACACCTGCACCAGGCACACTCGCACACCTACACTAGGCACACTCGCACACCTACACCAGGTACACTCGCACACCTACACCAGGCACACTCGCACACCTACACCTGGCACACTTGCACATCTACACCAGGCACACTCGCACACCTACACCAGAGACACTCACACACTCCTACACCAGGCACACTGACACACCAACACCAGGCACACTCGCACTCCTACACCAGGCACACTCTCACAATCCTACATCAGGCACACTCACACACACCTACACCAGGCACACTCACACACCTACACCAGGCACACTCACACACCTACACCAGGCACGCTCACACACTCCTACACCAGACACACTCGCACACACCTGCACCAGGCACACTCACACACCCCTACACCAGGCACACTCACACACCTACACCAGGCACGCTCACACACTCCTACACCAGACACACTCGCACACACCTGCACCAGGCACACTCACACACCCCTACACCAGACACACTCACACACACCTACACTAGGCACACTCGCACACCTACACCAGGCACACTCACACACCTACACCAGGCACACTCACACACCTACACCAGACACACTCGCACACACCTGCACCAGGCACACTCGCACACACCTGCACCAGGCACCCTCGCACACCTACACTAGGCACACTCGCACACACCTGCACCAGGCACACACTCACACACCTACACCAGGCACCCTCACACACCTACACCAGGCACACTCACACACAGCTGCACCAGGCACACTCACACACCTGCACCAGGCACCCTCGCACACCTACACTAGGCACACTCGCACACCTACACCAGGCACGCTCACACACACCTACACCAGGCACACTCACACACTCCTACACCAGGCACACTCGCACACCGACAACTGTTGCACACTCACACACACCAACACCAGGCACACTCGCACACCTACACTAGGCACACTCGCACACCTACACTAGGCACACTCGCACACCTACACGAGGCACACTCGCACACCAGGCACACTCACACACACCTACACCAGGCACGCTCACACACACCTACACCAGGCACGCTCACACACACCTACACCAGGCACACTCACACACTCCTACACCAGGCACACTCACACACCGACACCAGGCACACTCACACACCCCTACACCAGACACACTCGCACACACCTACACCAGACACACTCGCACACACCTACAACAGGCACACTCGGACACACCTACACCAGGCACATTCACACACGTACACCAGGCACACTCACACACACCTACACCAGACACACTCGCACACACCTACACCAGACACACTCGCACACACCTACAACAGGCACACTCACACACTCCTACACCAGGCACACTCACACACCTGCACCAGGCACGCTCGCACACACCTACACCAGGCACGCTCACACACACCTACACCAGGCACGCTCACACACACCTACACCAGGCACGCTCACACACACCTACACCAGGCACACTCACACACCCCTACACCAGGCACACTCGCGCACCTACACTGGGCACACTCGCACACCTTCACCAGGGGCACACTCGCACACACCTGCACCAGGCACACTCGCACACCTACACTAGGCACACTCGCACACCAACACCAGGCACACTCACGCACGCCGACACCAGGCACACTCACACACACCTACACCAGGCACACTCGCACACATCTACACCAGGCACACTCACACACTCCTACACCAGACACACTCGCACACACCTACACCAGGCACACTCACACACCTACACCAGGCACACTCACACACCTACACCAGGCACACTTGCACACCTACATCAGGCACACTCACACAGCTACACCAGGCACACTCGCACACACCTACACCAGACACACTCGCACAACTACACCAGGCACACTCACACACACCTACACCAGGCACACTCGCATACACCTACACCAGGCACACTCACACACACCTGCACCAGGCACACTCACACACACCTACACCAGGCACACTCACACACATACACCAGGCACCCTCGCACACCTACACTAGGCACACTCGCACACACCTACACCAGGCACACTCGCACACACCAGCACCAGGCACCCTCACACACCTACACCAGGCACACTCACACACACCTGCAACAGGGACACTCACACACGTACACCAGGCACCCTCGCACACCTGCACTCGGCACACTCACACACCTACACCAGGCACACTCACACACACCTACACCAGGCACGCTCACACACACCTACACCAGGCACGCTCACACACACCTACACCAGGCACACTCACACACACCTACACCAGGCACACTCGCGCACCTACACTAGGCACACTCACACACTCCTACACCAGGCACACTCACACACACCTACACCAGGCACGCTCACACACACCTACACCAGGCACGCTCACACACACCTACACCAGGCACACTCACACACACCTACACCAGGCACACTCGCGCACCTACACTGGGCACACTCGCACACCTACACTAGGCACACTCACACACCTACACCAGACACACTCACACACACCTACACTAGGCACACTCGCACACCTACACCAGGCACACTCACACACCTACACCAGGCACACTCACACACCTACACCAGACACACTCACACACACCTACACTAGGCACACTCGCACACCTACACCAGGCACACTCACACACCAACACCAGGCACACTCGCACACACCTACACCAGGCACACTCACACACACCTACACCAGGCACACTCACACACACCTACACCCGGCACACTCACACACACCGACACCAGGCACACTCACACACACCGACACCAGGCACACTTGCACACACCTATACACGGCACACTCACACACAGATACACCAGGCACACTCGCACACCTACACCAGGCACACTCACACACACCTACACCAGGCACACTCGCACACACCTACACCACACACACTCACACACCTACACCAGACACACTCGCACACACCTACACCAGACACACTCGCACCCCTACACCAGGCACAGTTGCACACCTAAACCAGGCACACTCACACACACCTACACCAGACACACTCACGCACACCTACTCCAGACACACTCACACACACATACACCAGGCACACTCACACACCCACACAGGCACACTCACACACACCTACACCAGACACACTCACACACACCTACACCAGGCACACTCACACACCTACACCAGGCACACTCACACACCTACACCAGGCACACTCGCACACACCTACACCAGGCACACTCACACACTCCTACACCAGGCACACTCACACACACCTACACCAGACACACTCACACACACCTACACCAGGCACACTCACACACACCTACACCAGGCACACTCGCACACACCTACACCAGGCACACTCACACACTCCTACACCAGGCACACTCACACACCCCTACACCAGACACACTCGCACACAGCTACACCAGACACACTCGCACACACCTACACCAGACACACTCACACACTCCTAAACCAGGCACACTCAGACACTCCTACACCAGGCACACTCACACACCGACACCAGGCACACTCACACACCGACACCAGGCACACTCACACACACCAACACCAGGCACACTCACAAACCTACACCAGGCACACTCACACACCTACACCAGGCACACTCACACACACCGACACCAGGCACACTCGCACACACCGACACCAGACACACTCACACACTCGCACCCCAGGTACACTCACACACTCCTACACCAGGCACACTCACACACACCGATACAAGGCACACTCACACACACCTACACCAGCCACACTCACTCACCCACACCAGGCACACTCACACACACCTACACCAGCCACACTCACTCACCCACACAAGGCACACTCACACACACCTACACCAGGCACACTCACACACACCTACACCAGGCACACTCACACACCCACACCAGGCACACTCACACACACCTACACCAGACACACTCACACACACCTACACCAGGAACACTCACACACACCTACACCAGGCACACTCACACACACCTACACCAGGCACACTCACACACACCTACACCAGGCACACTCACAAACCTACACCAGGCACACTCACACACCGACACCAGGCACACTCGCCCACACCTACACCAGACACACTCACACACTCGCACCCCAGGTACACTCACACACTCCTACACCAGGCACACTCACACACACCTACACCAGGCACACTCACACACACCTACACCAGACACACTCACACACACCTACACCAGGAACACTCACACACACCTACACCAGGCACACTCACACACACCTACACCAGACACACTCACACACACCTACACCAGGCACACTCACACACACCTACACCAGGCACACTCACACACACCTGCACCAGGCACACTCACACACACCTAAACCAGGCACACTCACACACACCTACACCAGGCACACTCACACACACCTAAACCAGGCACACTCACACACACCTACACCAGGCACACTCACACACACCTACACCAGGCACACTCTCACACCCCTACACCAGGCACACTCACACACCTACACCAGGCACACTCACACACACCTACACCAGATACACTCACACACCTACACCAGACACACTCGCACACCGACACCAGGCACACTCACACACCTACACCAGGCACACTCGCACACCGACACCAGGCACACTCGCACACCGACACCAGGCACACTCGCACACCTACACCAGGCACACTCGCACACCGACACCAGGCACACTCGCACACCGACACCAGGCACGCTCACACACACCTGCACCAGACACACACACACACGTACACCAGGCACACTCGCACACCTACACCAGGCACACTCACACACCTACACCAGACACACTCGCACACCTACACCAGACACACTCGCACACCTACACCAGGCACACTCACACACACCTACACCAGGCACACTCACACACCTACACCAGGCACACTCACACACCTACACCAGGCACACACACACACCTACACCAGGCACACTCACACACACCTACACCAGACACACTCACACACCTACACCAGGCACACACACACACACCTGCACCAGGCACACTCACACACCTACACCAGGCACACTCACACACCTACACCAGGCACACACACACACACCTACACCAGGCACACTCGCACACCTACACTAGGCACACTCACACACCTACACCAGACACACTCGCACACACCTACACCAGGCACACTCGCACACCGACACCAGGCACACTCACACACCTACACCAGGCACACTCGCACACCAACACCAGGCACACTCACACACACATGCACCAGGCACACTCACACACACCTGCACCAGGCACACTCACACACCTACACCAGGCACACTCGCACACCTACACCAGGCACACTCGCACACCTACACCAGGCACACACCTACACCAGGCACGCTCACACAGACCTACACCAGGCACACTCACACAGACCTACACCAGGCACACTCACACACACCTACACCAGGCACACTCACACAGACCTACACCAGGCACACTCACACACACCTACACCAGGCACACTCACACAGACCTACACCAGGCACACTCACACACCCACACCAGGCACACTCACACACACCGACACCAGACACGCTCACACACACCTGCACCAGGCACACTCACACACCAACACCAGGCACACTCACACACACCTACACCAGGCACGCTCACACACACCTGCACCAGGCACACTCACACACCAACACCAGGCACACTCACACACACCTACACCAGACACACTCGCACACACCTACACCAGGCACACTCACACACACCTACACCAGACACACTCGGACACACCTGCACCAGGCACACTCGCACACCTACACCAGGCACACTCACGCACGCCGACACCAGGCACACTCGCACACCGACACCAGGCACACTCGCACTCCTACACCAGGCACACTCGCACACTCCTACACCAGGCACACTCACACACAACTACACCAGGCACACTCACACACACCTACACCAGGCACACTCGCATACACCTACACCAGGCACACTCACACACACCTTCACCAGGCACACTCACACACACCTACACCAGACACACTCGCATACACCTACACCAGGCACACTCGCACACACCGACACCAGGCACACTCACACACACCTACACCAGGCACACTCGCATACACCTACACCAGGCACACTCACACACACCTTCACCAGGCACACTCACACACACCTTCACCAGGCACGCTCACACACACCTACACCAGGCACGCTCACACACACCTACACCAGGCACACTCACACACACCGACACCAGACACACTCACACACCTACACTAGGCACACTCATACACCTACACCAGGCACACTCACACACACCTGCACCAGGCACGCTCACACACACCTACACCAGGCACACTCACACACACCTACACCAGGCACACTCGCACACCTACACCAGGCACACTCGCACACCTACACCAGGCACACTCGCACTCCTACACCAGGCACACTCGCACACTCCTACACCAGGCACACTCACACACACCTACATGAGGCACACTCACACACACCTACACCAGGCACACTCGCACACGTACACCAGGCACACTCACACACTCCTACACCAGGCACACTCACACACCTGCACCAGGCACACTCACACACGTACACCAGGCACACTGACACACCCCTACACCAGGCACACTCACACACACCTACACCAGGCACACTCACACACCTACACCAGGCACGCTCACACACACCTACACCAGGCACGCTCACACACACCTACACCAGGCACACTCACACACACCTACACCAGGCACACTCGCGCACCTACACTGGGCACACTCGCACACCTTCACCAGGGGCACACTCGCACACACCTGCACCAGGCACACTCGCACACCTACACCAGGCACACTCGCACACCTACACCAGGCACACTCGCACACATCTACACCAGGCACACTCACACACTCCTACACCAGACACACTCGCACACACCTACACCAGGCACACTCACACACCTACACCAGGCACACTCACACACCTACACCAGGCACACTTGCACACCTACATCAGGCACACTCACACAGCTACACCAGGCACACTCGCACACACCTACACCAGGCACACTCACACACATACACCAGGCACACTCACACACACCTACACCAGGCACACTCGCATACACCTACACCAGGCACACTCACACACACCTGCACCAGGCACACTCACACACACCTACACCAGGCACACTCACACACATACACCAGGCACCCTCGCACACCTACACTAGGCACACTCGCACACACCTGCACCAGGCACACTCGCACACACCTGCACCAGGCACCCTCGCACACCTACACTAGGCACACTCGCACACACCTGCACCAGGCACACACTCACACACCTACACCAGGCACCCTCACACACCTACACCAGGCACACTCACACACACCTGCACCAGGCACACTCACACACCTGCACCAGGCACCCTCGCACACCTACACTAGGCACACTCGCACACCTACACCAGGCACACTTACACACCTACACCAGACACGCTCACACACACCTACACTAGGCACACTCGCACACCTACACCAGGCACACTCACACACCTACACCAGACACACTCACACACACCTACACTAGGCACACTCGCACACCTACACCAGGCACACTCACACTCCTACAACAGGCACACTCGGACACACCTACACCAGGCACATTCACACACCTACACCAGGCACACTCACACACACCTACACCAGACACACTCGCACACACCTACACCAGACACACTCGCACACACCTACACCAGGCACGCTCACACACACCTACACCAGGCACACTCACACACACCTACACCAGGCACACTCGCGCACCTACACTAGGCACACTCACACACTCCTACACCAGGCACACTCACACACACCTACACCAGGCACGCTCACACACACCTACACCAGGCACGCTCACACACACCTACACCAGGCACGCTCACACACACCTACACCAGGCACACTCACACACACCTACACCAGGCACACTCACACACACCTACACCAGGCACACTCGCGCACCTACACTGGGCACACTCGCACACCTACACTAGGCACACTCACACACCTACACCAGACACACTCACACACACCTACACTAGGCACACTCGCACACCTACACCAGGCACACTCACACACCTACACCAGGCACACTCACACACCTACACCAGACACACTCGCACACACCTGCACCAGGCACACTCGCACACACCTGCACCAGGCACCCTCGCACACCTGCACTAGGCACACTCGCACACACCTGCACCAGGCACACACTCACACACCTACACCAGGCACCCTCACACACCTACACCAGGCACACTCACACACACCTGCACCAGGCACACTCACACACCTGCACCAGGCACCCTCGCACACCTACACTAGGCACACTCGCACACCTACACCAGGCACACTCACACACCTACACCAGACACGCTCACACACACCTACACTAGGCACACTCGCACACCTACACCAGGCACACTCACACACCTACACCAGACACACTCACACACACCTACACTAGGCACACTCGCACACCTACACCAGGCACACTCACACACCTACACCAGGCACACTCACACTCCTACACCAGGCACACTCACACACCTACACCAGACACACTCACACACACCTACACTAGGCACACTCGCACACCTACACCAGACACACTCGCACACCTACACCAGGCACACTCACACACCTACACCAGGCACACTCACACACCGACACCAGGGGCACACTCACACACCTACACTAGGCACACTCGCACACCTACACCAGGCACACTCGCACACCTACACCAGACACACTCGCACACCTACACCAGGCACACTCGCACACCTACACCAGGCACACTCACACACACCTGCACCAGGCACACTCACACACCTACACCAGACGCACTCACACACACCTACACTAGGCACACTCGCACACCTACACCAGGCACACTCACACACACCTGCACCAGGCACACTCACACACCTACACCAGACGCACTCACACACACCTACACTAGGCACACTCACACACCTACACCAGGCACACTCACACACGCCAACACCAGGCACACTCGCACACCTACACTAGGCACACTCGCACACCGACACCAGGCACACACGTACACCAGGCACACTCACACACCAACACCAGGCACACTCACACAGACCTACACCAGACACACTCGCACACACCTACACCAGGCACACTCGGACACACCTGCACCAGGCACACTCGCACACCTACACTAGGCACACTCGCACACCTACACCAGGTACACTCGCACACCTACACCAGGCACACTCACGCACGCCGACACCAGGCACACTCACACACTCCTACACCAGGCACACTCGCACACCTACACCTGGCACACTTGCACATCTACACCAGGCACACTCGCACACCTACACCAGAGACACTCACACACACCTACACCAGACACACTTGCACACCTACACCAGGCACACTCACACACTCCTACACCAGGCACACTCACACTCCTACACCAGGCACACTCACACACACCAACACCAGGCACACTCGCACTCCTACACCAGGCACACTGACACACCAACACCAGGCACACTCGCACTCCTACACCAGGCACACTCTCACAATCCTACATCAGGCACACTCACACACACCTACAC
Source organism: Squalus acanthias (assembly GCA_030390025.1). Taxonomy (NCBI): domain Eukaryota; kingdom Metazoa; phylum Chordata; class Chondrichthyes; order Squaliformes; family Squalidae; genus Squalus; species Squalus acanthias. The sequence continues at coordinate 16,057,865 of CM059447.1, read as the reverse complement.
CAGGCACACTCACACACCTACACCAGGCACACTCACACACCTACACCAGGCACGCTCACACACTCCTACACCAGACACACTCGCACACACCTGCACCAGGCACACTCACACACCCCTACACCAGACACACTCACACATTCCTACACCAGGCATTCCTACACCAGGCACACCTACACCAGGCACACTCACACACCTACACCAGGAACACTCACACACCCCTACACCAGACACACTCGCACACACCTACACCAGACACACTCGCACACACCTACAACAGGCACACTCGGACACACCTACACCAGGCACATTCACACACCTACACCAGGCACACTCACACACACCTACACCAGGCACACACCTACACCAGACACACTCGCACACACCTACACCAGGCACACTCACACACCTACACCAGACACACTCGCACACACCTACACCAGACACACTCGCACACACCTACACTGGGCACACTCGCACACCTTCACCAGGGGCACACTCGCACACACCTGCACCAGGCACACTCGCACACCTACACTAGGCACACTCGCACACCTACACCAGGCACACTCGCACACCAACACCAGGCACACTCACACACACCGACACCAGGCACACTCACACACACCTACACCAGGCACACTCGCACACATCTACACCAGGCACACTCACACACTCCTACACCAGACACACTCGCACACACCTACACCAGGCACACTCACACACACCTACAACAGGCACACTCACACACTCCTACACCAGGCACACTCACACACACCTACACCAGGCACACTTGCACACCTACATCAGGCACACTCACACAGCTACACCAGGCACACTCGCACACACCTACACCAGACACACTCGCACAACTACACCAGGCACACTCGCATACACCTACACCAGGCACACTCACACACACCTGCACCAGGCACACTCACACACACCTGCACCAGGCACACTCACACACATACACCAGGCACCCTCGCACACCTACACTAGGCACACTCGCACACACCTACACCAGGCACACTCGCACACACCAGCACCAGGCACCCTCACACACCTACACCAGGCACACTCACACACACCTGCACCAGGGACACTCACACACGTACACCAGGCACCCTCGCACACCTGCACTCGGCACACTCACACACCTACACCAGGCACACTCACACACACCTACACCAGGCACGCTCACACACACCTACACCAGGCACGCTCACACACACCTACACCAGGCACACTCACACACACCTACACCAGGCACACTCGCGCACCTACACTAGGCACACTCACACACTCCTACACCAGGCACACTCACACACACCTACACCAGGCACGCTCACACACACCTACACCAGGCACGCTCACACACACCTACACCAGGCACACTCACACACACCTACACCAGGCACACTCGCGCACCTACACTGGGCACACTCGCACACCTACACTAGGCACACTCACACACCTACACCAGACACACTCACACACACCTACACTAGGCACACTCGCACACCTACACCAGGCACACTCACACACCTACACCAGGCACACTCACACACCTACACCAGACACACTCGCACACACCTGCACCAGGCACACTCGCACACACCTGCACCAGGCACCCTCGCACACCTACACTAGGCACACTCGCACACACCTGCACCAGGCACACACTCACACACCTACACCAGGCACCCTCACACACCTACACCAGGCACACTCACACACAGCTGCACCAGGCACACTCACACACCTGCACCAGGCACCCTCGCACACCTACACTAGGCACACTCGCACACCTACACCAGGCACGCTCACACACACCTACACCAGGCACACTCACACACTCCTACACCAGGCACACTCGCACACCGACAACTGTTGCACACTCACACACACCAACACCAGGCACACTCGCACACCTACACTAGGCACACTCGCACACCTACACTAGGCACACTCGCACACCTACACGAGGCACACTCGCACACACCTACACCAGACACACTCGCACACACCTACAACAGGCACACTCGGACACACCTACACCAGGCACACTCACACACACCTACACCAGGCACACTCACACACACCTACAACAGGCACACTCACACACTCCTACACCAGGCACACTCACACACCTGCACCAGGCACGCTCGCACACACCTACACCAGACACACTCACACACACCTACACCAGACACACTCGCACACACCTACAACAGGCACACTCACACACTCCTACACCAGGCACACTCACACACCCCTACACCAGACACACTCGCACACACCTACACCAGACACACTCGCACACACCTACAACAGGCACACTCGGACACACCTACACCAGGCACACTCACACACACCTACACCAGGCACACTCACACACACCTACAACAGGCACACTCACACACTCCTACACCAGGCACACTCACACACCTGCACCAGGCACGCTCGCACACACCTACACCAGACACACTCACACACACCTACACCAGACACACTCGCACACACCTACAACAGGCACACTCACACACTCCTACACCAGGCACACTCACACACCTGCACCAGGCACGCTCGCACACACCTACACCAGGCACACTCACACACTCCTACACCAGGCACACTCACACACACCTACACCAGGCACACTCACACACCCCTACACCAGGCACACTCGCGCACCTACACTGGGCACACTCGCACACCTTCACCAGGGGCACACTCGCACACACCTGCACCAGGCACACTCGCACACCTACACTAGGCACACTCGCACACCAACACCAGGCACACTCACGCACGCCGACACCAGGCACACTCACACACACCTACACCAGGCACACTCGCACACACCTACACCAGACACACTCGCACACACCTACACCAGGCACACTCACACACCTACACCAGGCACACTCACACACACCTACACCAGGCACACTTGCACACCTACACCAGGCACACTCACACAGCTACACCAGGCACACTCGCACACACCTACACCAGACACACTCGCACAACTACACCAGGCACACTCACACACACCTACACCAGGCACACTCGCATACACCGACACCAGGCACACACACACACCTACACCAGGCACACTCACACACATACACCAGGCACCCTCGCACACCTACACTAGGCACACTCGCACACACCTACACCAGGCACACTCACACACATACACCAGGCACCCTCGCACACCTACACTAGGCACACTCACACACACCTACACCAGGCACACTCACACACATACACCAGGCACCCTCGCACACCTACACTAGGCACACTCGCACACACCTACACCAGGCACACTCGCACACACCAGCACCAGGCACCCTCACACACCTACACCAGGCACACTCACACACACCTGCAACAGGGACACTCACACACGTACACCAGGCACCCTCGCACACCTGCACTCGGCACACTCACACACCTACACCAGGCACACTCACACACACCTACACCAGGCACGCTCACACACACCTACACCAGGCACGCTCACACACACCTACACCAGGCACACTCACACACACCTACACCAGGCACACTCGCGCACCTACACTAGGCACACTCACACACTCCTACACCAGGCACACTCACACACACCTACACCAGGCACGCTCACACACACCTACACCAGGCACGCTCACACACACCTACACCAGGCACACTCACACACACCTACACCAGGCACACTCGCGCACCTACACTGGGCACACTCGCACACCTACACTAGGCACACTCACACACCTACACCAGACACACTCACACACACCTACACTAGGCACACTCGCACACCTACACCAGGCACACTCACACACCTACACCAGGCACACTCACACACCTACACCAGACACACTCACACACACCTACACTAGGCACACTCGCACACCTACACCAGGCACACTCACACACCAACACCAGGCACACTCGCACACACCTACACCAGGCACACTCACACACACCTACACCAGGCACACTCACACACACCTACACCCGGCACACTCACACACACCGACACCAGGCACACTCACACACACCGACACCAGGCACACTTGCACACACCTATACACGGCACACTCACACACAGATACACCAGGCACACTCGCACACCTACACCAGGCACACTCACACACACCTACACCAGACACACTCGCACACACCTACACCAGACACACTCGCACCCCTACACCAGGCACAGTTGCACACCTAAACCAGACACACTCACACACACATACACCAGGCACACTCACACACCCACACAGGCACACTCACACACACCTACACCAGACACACTCACACACACCTACACCAGACACACTCACACACACCTACACCAGGAACACTCACACACACCTACACCAGGAACACTCACACACACCTACACCAGGCACACTCACACACCTACACCAGGCACACTCGCACACACCTACACCAGGCACACTCACACACTCCTACACCAGGCACACTCACACACACCTACACCAGACACACTCACACACACCTACACCAGGCACACTCACACACACCTACACCAGGCACACTCGCACACACCTACACCAGGCACACTCACACACTCCTACACCAGGCACACTCACACACCCCTACACCAGACACACTCGCACACAGCTACACCAGACACACTCGCACACACCTACACCAGACACACTCACACACTCCTAAACCAGGCACACTCAGACACTCCTACACCAGGCACACTCACACACCGACACCAGGCACACTCACACACACCAACACCAGGCACACTCACAAACCTACACCAGGCACACTCACACACCTACACCAGGCACACTCACACACCTACACCAGGCACACTCACACACCGACACCAGGCACACTCGCACACACCGACACCAGACACACTCACACACTCGCACCCCAGGTACACTCACACACTCCTACACCAGGCACACTCACACACACCGATACAAGGCACACTCACACACACCTACACCAGCCACACTCACTCACCCACACCAGGCACACTCACACACACGTACACCAGGCACACTCACACACACCTACACCAGGCACACTCACACACCCACACCAGGCACACTCACACACACCTACACCAGACACACTCACACACACCTACACCAGGAACACTCACACACACCTACACCAGGCACACTCACACACACCTACACCAGGCACACTCACACACACCTACACCAGGCACACTCACAAACCTACACCAGGCACACTCACACACCGACACCAGGCACACTCGCACACACCTACACCAGACACACTCACACACTCGCACCCCAGGTACACTCACACACTCCTACACCAGGCACACTCACACACACCTACACCAGGCACACTCACACACACCTACACCAGGCACACTCACACACACCTACACCAGGCACACACCTACACCAGGCACACTCACACACACCTGCACCAGGCACACACTCACACACCTACACCATGCACACTCACACACCAGTACCACGCACACTCACACACCTACACCAGGCACACTCACACACCTACACCAGGCACACTCACACACACCTACACCAGATACACTCACACACCTACACCAGACACACTCGCACACCGACACCAGGCACACTCACACACCTACACCAGGCACACTCGCACACCGACACCAGGCACACTCGCACACCGACACCAGGCACACTCGCACACCTACACCAGGCACACTCGCACACCGACACCAGGCACACTCGCACACCGACACCAGGCACACTCACACACCTACACCAGACACACTCGCACACCTACACCAGACACACTCGCATACACCTACACCAGGCACACTCACACACACCTACACCAGGCACACTCACACACACCTACACCAGGCACACTCACACACCTGCACCAGGCACACTCACACACCTACACCAGGCACACACACACACACCTACACCAGGCACACTCACACACCTACACCAGGCACACTCACACACACCTACACCAGGCACACTCACACACCTACACCAGGCACACTCACACACCTACACCAGGCACACACACACACACCTGCACCAGGCACACTCACACACCTACACCAGGCACACTCACACACCTACACCAGGCACACACACACACACCTACACCAGGCACACTCGCACACCTACACTAGGCACACTCACACACCTACACCAGACACACTCGCACACACCTACACCAGGCACACTCGCACACCGACACCAGGCACACTCACACACCTACACCAGGCACACTCGCACACCAACACCAGGCACACTCACACACACATGCACCAGGCACACTCACACACACCTGCACCAGGCACACTCACACACCTACACCAGGCACACTCGCACACCTACACCAGGCACACTCGCACACCTACACCAGGCACACACCTACACCAGGCACGCTCACACAGACCTACACCAGGCACACTCACACAGACCTACACCAGGCACACTCACACACACCTACACCAGGCACACTCACACAGACCTACACCAGGCACACTCACACACCCACACCAGGCACACTCACACACACCGACACCAGACACGCTCACACACACCTGCACCAGGCACACTCACACACCAACACCAGGCACACTCACACACACCTACACCAGGCACGCTCACACACACCTGCACCAGGCACACTCACACACCAACACCAGGCACACTCACACACACCTACACCAGACACACTCGCACACACCTACACCAGGCACACTCACACACACCTACACCAGACACACTCGGACACACCTGCACCAGGCACACTCGCACACCTACACCAGGCACACTCACGCACGCCGACACCAGGCACACTCGCACACCGACACCAGGCACACTCGCACTCCTACACCAGGCACACTCGCACACTCCTACACCAGGCACACTCACACACAACTACACCAGGCACACTCACACACACCTACACCAGGCACACTCGCATACACCTACACCAGGCACACTCACACACACCTTCACCAGGCACACTCACACACACCTACACCAGACACACTCGCATACACCTACACCAGGCACACTCGCACACACCGACACCAGGCACACTCACACACACCTACACCAGGCACACTCGCATACACCTACACCAGGCACACTCACACACACCTTCACCAGGCACACTCACACACACCTTCACCAGGCACGCTCACACACACCTACACCAGGCACGCTCACACACACCTACACCAGGCACACTCACACACACCGACACCAGACACACTCACACACCTACACTAGGCACACTCATACACCTACACCAGGCACACTCACACACACCTGCACCAGGCACGCTCACACACACCTACACCAGGCACACTCACACACACCTACACCAGGCACACTCGCACACCTACACCAGGCACACTCGCACACCTACACCAGGCACACTCACACACACCTACATGAGGCACACTCACACACACCTACACCATGCACACTCACACACACCTACACCATGCACACTTACACCTAAACCAGGCACACTCACACACACCTACACCATGCACACTCACACACTCCTACACCAGTCACACTCACACACCAACACCAGGCACACTTGCACACATCTACACCAGGCACACTCACATTCACCTACACCAGGAACACTCACACACTCCTACACCAGTCACACTCACACACCTACACCATGCACACTCACACACTCCTACACCAGTCACACTCACACACCAACACCAGGCACACTCACACACACCTACACCAGGCACACACTCACACACCTACACCAGGCACACTCGCACTCCTACACCAGGCACACTCACACACCTACACCAGACACACTCACACACACCTACACGAGGCACACTCACACACCTACACCGGGCACACTCACACACAGCTGCACCAGGCACACTCGCACACACCTACACCATGCACACTCACACACACCTACACCATGCACACTCACGCACACCTAAACCAGGCACACTCACACACCTACACCAGGCACACTCACACACCTACACCAGGCACACTCACACACACCTGAACCAGGCACACTCACCCACACCTACACCAGGCACACTCACACACACCTAAACCAGGCACACTCACACATTGCTACACAAGGCACGCTCGCATACACCTACACCAGGCACACTCACACCCCAACACCAGGCACACTCACACACACCTACACCAGGCACGCTCACACACACCTGCACCAGGCACGCTCACACACACCTACACCAAGCACGCTCACACACACCTGCACACGGCACACTCACACACCTACACTAGGCACACTCGCACACCTACACCAGGCACACTCGCACACACCTACACCAGCCACACTCGCACACCTACACCAGGCACACTCACACACACCTATACCAGACACACTCGCACACCTACACCAGGCACACTCACGCACACCTAAACCAGGCACACTCACACACCTACACCAGGCACACTCACACACCTACACCAGGCACACTCACACACACCTGAACCAGGCACACTCACCCACACCTACACCAGGCACACTCACACACACCTAAACCAGGCACACTCACACATTGCTACACAAGGCACGCTCGCATACACCTACACCAGGCACACTCACACCCCAACACCAGGCACACTCACACACACCTACACCAGGCACGCTCACACACACCTGCACCAGGCACGCTCACACACACCTACACCAAGCACGCTCACACACACCTGCACACGGCACACTCACACACCTACACTAGGCACACTCGCACACCTACACCAGGCACACTCGCACACACCTACACCAGCCACACTCGCACACCTACACCAGGCACACTCACACACACCTATACCAGACACACTCGCACACCTACACCAGGCACATTTGCACACCTACACCAGGCACACTCGCACACCGACACCAGGCACACTCACACACCTGCACCAGGCACACTCGCACACTCCTGCGCCAGGCACACTCACACACACCTACACCAGGCACACTCGCACACACCTACACCAGACACACTCACACACTCCTAAACCAGGCACACTCACACACTCCTACACCAGGCACACTCACACACCGACACCAGGCACACTCGCACACCTGCACCAGACACGCTCACACACCTACACCAGACACACTCACACCCCAGGTGCACTCACACACCAGGCACACTCACACACACCTACACAAGGCACACTCACACACACCTACACCAGGCACACTCACACACACCTACACCAGACACACTCACACACACCCACACCAGGCACACTCACACTCACCTACACCAGGCTCACTCACACACACCTACACCAGGCACACTCACACACACCTGCACCAGGCACACTCACACACACCCACACCAGGCTCACTCACACACACCTACACCAGGCACACTCACACACACCTGCACCAGGCACACTCACACACACCCACACCAGGCACACTCACACACACCTGCACCAGGCACACTCACACACCTACACCTGGCACACTCACACACACCTACACCAGGCACACTCACACACACCTACACCAGACACACTCACACACCTACACCAGACACACTCGCACACCGACACCAGGCACACTCACACACCGACACCAGGCACACTCGCACACCAACACCAGGCACACTCGCACACCTACACCAGGCACACTCACACACCGACACCAGGCACACTCACACACCTACACCAGGCACGCTCACACACACCTGCACCAGGCACACTCACACACCTACACCAGGCACGCTCACACACACCTGCACCAGGCACACTCACACACCTACACCAGGCACACACACACACACCTACACCAGGCACACTCGCACACCTACACTAGGCACACTCACACACCTACACCAGGCACACTCGCACACACCTACACCAGGCACATTCGCACACACCTACACCAGGCACACTCACACACACCTACACCAGGCACACTCACACACACCTACACCAGGCACATTCGCACACACCTACACCAGGCACACTCACACACACCTACACCAGGCACACTCGCACACCAACACCAGGCGCACTCACACACACCTGCACCAGGCACACTCACACACACCTGCACCAGGCACACTCACACACCTACACCAGGCACACTCGCACACCTACACCAGGCACGCTCACACAGACCTACACCAGGCACACTCACACAGACCTACACCAGGCACACTCACACACACCTACACCAGGCACACTCACACAGACCTACACCAGGCACACTCACACACCCACACCAGGCACACTCACACACACCTACACCAGACACGCTCACACACACCTGCACCAGGCACACTCACACACCAACACCAGGCACACTCACACACACCTACACCAGACACACTCGCACACACCTACACCAGGCACACTCGGACACACCTGCACCAGGCACACTCGCACACCTACACCAGGCACACTCACGCACGCCGACACCAGGCACACTTGCACACCGACACCAGGCACACTCGCACTCCTACACCAGGCACACTCGCACTCCTACACCAGGCACACTCGCACACACCTAAACCAAGCACACTCACACACACCTACACCAGGCACACTCACACACACCTACACCAGGCACACTCACACACACCTACACCAGGCACACTCACACACACCGACACCAGGCACACTCACACAAATACACCAGGCACACTCACACACACCTACACCAGACACACTCGCACTCCTACACCAGGCACACTCACACACACCTGCACCAGGCACACTCACACACACCTACATCAGGCACACTCACACACACCTACACCAGGCACACTCACACACCTACACCAGGCACACTCACACACCTACACCAGACACACTCGCACACACCTGCACCAGACACACTCGCACACACCTGCACCAGACACACTCTCACACACCTACACCAGGCACACTCGCACACACCTACACCAGGCACACTCGCACACCTACACCAGGCACACTCACACACCTACACCAGGCACACTCACACACACCTTCACCAGGCACACTCACACACACCTACACCAGACACACTCGCATACACCTACACCAGGCACACTCGCACACACCGACACCAGGCACACTCACACACACCTACACCAGGCACACTCGCATACACCTACACCAGGCACACTCACACACACCTTCACCAGGCACACTCACACACACCTTCACCAGGCACGCTCACACACACCTACACCAGGCACGCTCACACACACCTACACCAGGCACACTCACACACACCGACACCAGACACACTCACACACCTACACTAGGCACACTCATACACCTACACCAGGCACACTCACACACACCTGCACCAGGCACGCTCACACACACCTACACCAGGCACACTCACACACACCTACACCAGGCACACTCGCACACCTACACCAGGCACACTCGCACACCTACACCAGGCACACTCACACACACCTACATGAGGCACACTCACACACACCTACACCATGCACACTCACACACACCTACACCAGGCACACTCACATTCACCTACACCAGGAACACTCACACACTCCTACACCAGGCACACTCACACACCTACACCAGGCACACTCGCACTCCTACACCAGGCACACTCACACACCAACACCAGACACACTCACACACACCTACACGAGGCACACTCACACACCTACACCAGGCACACTCACACACACCTACACCAGGCACACTCACACACAGCTGCACCAGGCACACTCGCACACACCTACACCATGCACACTCACACACACCTACAACATGCACACTCACGCACACCTAAACCAGGCACACTCACACACCTACACCAGGCACACTCACACACCTACACCAGGCACACTCACACACACCTGAACCAGGCACACTCACCCACACCTACACCAGGCACACTCACACACACCTAAACCAGGCACACTCACACACCCCTACACCAGACACACTCACACATTCCTGCACAAGGCACGCTCGCATACACCTAAACCAGGCACACTCACACACCTGCACCAGGCACACTCACACACCTACACCAGGCACACTCACACACACCTGAACCAGGCACACTCACCCACACCTACACCAGGCACACTCACACACACCTACACCAGGCACACTCACACACACCTAAACCAGGCACACTCACACACCCCTACACCAGGCACACTCACACACACCTAAACCAGGCACACTCACACACCCCTACACCAGGCACACTCACACACACCTACACCAGGCACGCTCACACACACCTGCACCAGGCACGCTCACACACACCTACACCAAGCACGCTCACACACACCTGCACCAGGCACACTCACACACCTACACTAGGCACACTCGCACACCTACACCAGGCACACTCGCACACCTACACCAGGCACACTCACACACACCTACACCAGGCACACTCACACACCAACACCAGGCACACTCACACACCTACACCAGGCACACTCACACACACCTACACCAGGCACACTCACACACAGCTGCACCAGGCACACTCGCACACACCTACACCATGCACACTCACACACACCTACAACATGCACACTCACGCACACCTAAACCAGGCACACTCACACACCTACACCAGGCACACTCACACACCTACACCAGGCACACTCACACACACCTGAACCAGGCACACTCACCCACACCTACACCAGGCACACTCACACACACCTAAACCAGGCACACTCACACACCCCTACACCAGACACACTCACACATTCCTGCACAAGGCACGCTCGCATACACCTAAACCAGGCACACTCACACACCTGCACCAGGCACACTCACACACCTACACCAGGCACACTCACACACACCTGAACCAGGCACACTCACCCACACCTACACCAGGCACACTCACACACACCTACACCAGGCACGCTCACACACACCTAAACCAGGCACACTCACACACCCCTACACCAGGCACACTCACACACACCTAAACCAGGCACACTCACACAC